>JAYESD010000001.1:192152169-192543444 GCA_036927565.1 Tuctoria greenei
TAACAGAATCAGACTGAAGATCTCCTAGTCCTATACTGACTCTGGTGCAGACTCCTAGTCCTGACTAAACTTTTATTACACAATCTGAATCCTAATCAAACTCAAACTACATATTTAACTATAATATTTTATGACTAATCCTTAAAAGGTAGGATGTCCCTTGTTCCTGCGGCTGTACTGTAATCCAGTCATGACATCTCTCCCCCCCTCAGGAAAGAGCTCGTCCTCGAGCTCAAATAATGGAAACTTTTGTTTGAAGTCTTGAACATTTTCCCATGAAGCTTCTGATGCTGCTTGGCCTTTCCATTGTACCAGTATTTGCCATTCTCCTCTATTCAATCTTGACCTTAGTACATTATCTGGCAGAACCCGTATGCGTCCATCTTGTAGTTCTGGTAATGGTGGAGGAGAGGATGGAGGTGTTCCTTCGTATTTTTTTAAGAGTCCAACATGAAATACAGGATGCAATCTTGCTTGAGTAGGGAGCTCTAGTTTATATGCCACTGTTCCAATTCTTTCAATAATCTTATATGGTCCAAAATACCTTGGAGATAGCTTTCCTTTTGGTCCCCTCATCAAGGCATTAGCTGATCTATGGTTTAATTTCAACCATACCCATTCTCCAATGTTAAATTCCATCGGCCTATGTTTCTCATTATAATAGTGTTGGTCATGCTGCTTTGCTTGGTGTAACCTTTCCTTTATTTCTTTTAAAAAGTTATCTCTGTCCATCAATATTTGATCCACTGCTTGAACCCTTGCTGAATTCTGACAATAAGTCTGTAACTGTGGAGGATCTCTTCCATAAACAACTTTGAATGGAGTTGTTTTTAATGATGTATGATAAGAAGTATTATAACAATATTCTGCCCATGGTAACCATTGTACCCATTGTCTTGGTTTATCTCCTGTCATACATCTTAGATACATTGCTATAACTTTGTTCACTGCCTCAGCTTGACCATCAGATTGTGGATGAAAAGCTGTGCTCATCAAGAGTTTCACTCCTTGTAATCTAAATAATTCTTGCCAAAACTTGCTTGTAAATATCGTATCCCGATCTGAAACTATTGTTAGTGGAAGGCCATGAAGTCTGACTATTTCTGAAAAGAATGCTTGGGCTACTGTCTCAGCAGTATAAGGATGAGAAAGTGGTATGAAGTGTGCAAATTTAGAAAATCGATCAACCACTGTAAGTATGACGGATTTACCATGGACCTTAGGTAGTGCTTCAATGAAATCCATAGCAACGTCTTCCCATACATGTTGTGGAACTGGAAGTGATTGTAGTAACCCTGCTGGATGTTGAACTGGTATCTTGTTTTGTTGGCAAACTGCACATGATCTTACATAATCTTTCACTGTTTTTCTATCCCCATGCCATGTAAAGTCTCTTCTAACACGGTGCAGTGTTTTTTCAACCCCTTCATGTTGTGTGTCATGAGCTGTAATTAGAATTGTAGGTATCAATGATGAATCACTCTGAATGTAGATGCGTTTCTTGTATAAAACCAGTCCATCACCAATTGACCAATCTGCTCCCATATCCCCTGATGTTATTTTTTGCATGAGTTCCTGCATCTGCATGTTGTTTTTTGTTTGTTGTCTGATTTCATCTATCAGTTGAAACTGAGGTCCTGAGATTTCCATTAAGTTTGCTGCATCCCTTCGTGATAGTGCATCTGCCACTGTATTCATTTTGCCCGGTTTAAATTCAACTGAAAAGTTGAATCCAAAAAGTTTACTGACCCAGTGGTGCTGCGGTATAGTTGACAGTCTTTGGTCCAGCAAAAACTTGAGACTATAGTGGTCAGTTCGTACCACAAATGGGCAGCCCCATAAATATGGACGCCAATGCCTTACAGCGTAGACCAATCCTATTAGTTCTCTTTCATAAGCTGCGAGTTTAGTGTGTCTTTGTAACATTGGCTTGCTGAAAAATGCTAATGGCCGTCCATCTTGATGGAGTACTGCTCCGAAGCCAGTTCCTGACGCATCACATTCCACCACAAAACTTGAGTTAAAATCGGGCAGTTGAAGAACAGGGGCTGTACTTAAGGCATTCTTTAATGTAGAAAATGCTTTTGCAGCCTCAGGAGTCCAAGTGAATCCTTGTTTAGATAATAGTTTCGTCAAAGGAGCTGCAATGGATCCAAAGTTCCTTATGAATTTTCTATAGTACCCAGCTAATCCAAGGAATCCTCTTAGTGCCCTGACTGTTTTTGGTTCTGGCCAGCTTTGTATTGCTTGAACCTTTGACATATCCATGGCGACTCCATCCTTTGAAATTACATGTCCTAAGTATGCAACCGAATCTTCTCCAAATGAACATTTAGATTTCTTTAGATATAGTTGATGTTGTCGAAGAAGGTTGAAGACCATGCGAACATGTCTTAAGTGATCTGTCCAAGATGTACTGTATATCAATATATCGTCAAAGAAGACTAAGACGAACTTCCGAAGATATGGTTGTAGGATTGAATTCATGAGAGCTTGAAAGGTGGCTGGAGCGTTTGTTAATCCAAATGGCATGACTAAAAACTCGAACAACCCTTCGTGAGTCCGGAATGCTGTTTTCGGAATGTCACTTTCACACATTCTGATTTGATAGTAGCCTGATCGCAGATCCAACTTCGTGAAGAAACAACTTCCTCTCAGTTCATCTAAAAGTTCATCGACCACTGGAATAGGGAACTTATCCTTGACTGTTTTGTCATTTAAAGCCCGATAATCCACACATAGACGCCATGTTCCATCATGTTTCTTGACTAATAATACAGGGGAGGAGTATGCTGATGTGCTGCGTCGTATTAGGCCTTGTGCTAACAGTTCTGAGCATTGACGTTCAAGTTCATTCTTTTGAACCGGGGGGTAGCGGTAGGGTCGGACTACTACTGGTGGTGTGTTAGGCAAAATATGGATTTTGTGATCACAGGATCTGGGAGGAGGAAGTCCGTTTGGAGTATGGAATAAATCCTCAAAGTCTTCCAATAAAGAGTCCATCAGTAATTTGGTAGAGCAGATTTGTGATACTTTGAGCAGGGGTCTGTCTTCGGCTAAACCGTCCCATGTAACATGCTTCTGTTGCCAGAGGAAGGACATCTTCATATTTCGTAAATCCCATAAGATAGGTCCTAATGTGCGAAGCCACTGTATTCCCAGAACTAAGTCATGTTCTCCAAGTAATATTGTGAACAGATTGATTGTGAAGTTGAGGCCATGAATTTGTATTGGAACCTGTCTGTATAATCCTGCACTCCTAACTTTATCTCCATTTGCAACTGAGACCTGTAGTCCACAATGTGTGATTCCTTCTAAGCCAGCTTGCTGTGAAGCATTTTCTGAGATGAAATTATGTGTTGATCCCGTGTCGATTAATGCAATGAATCGTTTGCCTCTAATGAACACCGGAATACGCATTGAATCTTTATTTCGAATTCCTGTTATAGCATATATGGAAATTTCAGGAGGCTCTTCAGAATCAGATACCTCATAATAATTGCCAGCTTCATCATGTTCTGCTGCAATATGAAACAATTTAGGGCACTCCCTCTTGTGTTCAGCAGAAAATTTTTCATCACAATTGAAACAAAGGCCTTTAGCTCGCCGGTCAGCCATCTCATCTCTAGATAGAAATTTAAATAAGCGACGTCCTGTGCTATTGGTGTTCTGTGACCCTGATTTTGATTGCAGTTGTGGTTCAGACCTGTCTTTGTTGAGATTGTAAAATCTTGATTGTCTGGTCCGAACATCAATTTGTGCTAGACTTCGACGCTCATATGCTTTAGCTAGACTCATGGCCTCTTCTAGAGAGGATGGTTTCTGAAGTTCAACATCATCTCGTAGTATTTCTTTTAACCCTCCTGTAAATAGGTTCATGGATTGAGTGTCTGTCATGTTATCACATCTGCAAAGTATGGTTAAAAATTTGTCCTGGTAATCTGAAACTGAACCAGTTTGTGTTAATCTGCGCAGTTCCCCTAAGAAGTTTGATCTCATGGGAGGACCAAACCGACGATTGACATGAGAGATGAAGTCATTCCAGCTAGGTTCTCCATGATCCCGTACAAGCCTATAATACCATAGGTCAGCAGATCCTTCTAAGTGTAATGTTGCGTACCAGACTTTGTCGTTCTCATGAATTTCTTGGACCGCGAAAGAATTGCTGACACTTGTTGAGCCACGACAATGGATCAGTCGACCCATCATAAGTAGGGAATTTGATGCGATGTGTTTGTGCAGGAAAGCGCCGACCTTTGTTTTCATCAGTAGGGCGTCTCTGATTGCGCCTGTAATAACCGTTGTTACCATCAGGATTAGGGTCGTCATCAGGATCTTCAGGGTCCCCATCATCAGGCTTCTTTCCTTTGTTTTGAAACGTGTCAAAATCTGATTGGGAACTCGGCGGCTTCTCTGGTTTAAACTTGTCAGCAGAATCTGTTTTTGATGTTGACGAATGTTCCAAACGAGAGATTGCTAGGTTGTGCGCTGCTAGTTCTTGCTTGATATCATGGAGGTCTCCTTTTGTGCTGGACAGGGAATCGAGTTGAACGGCTTGTTTCTTGACTTGCTGAGCAAGCTCTTTCATGGATGCTGTGAGTTTGTCGATCTTGTCGCTGAGGCCGTCGATCTTCTTGTCAGCCATAGGATCGAGGGTGGAATCTGATACCAATTTGTGACAATCACTTGTGGATCTTTTGCTGGAACGCAGGAAATACGGGTGGAACGCAGCGGGACGAGAACGCAATTGTCTGACTGGACGCTTGCTTGGCGGTGACGCCGTGATGAATCGCCGACAAGCAAGGCCCAGAGGTAATATATTTCCAACTCTAAAACTTGATTTCCATTAAGCATATTTGGGTGCCCTTATATAGCTGCCCTCTGTTACAAATCCTAAACAGAGTAGGATCAGGAAACCTAACAGAATCAGACTGAAGATCTCCTAGTCCTATACTGACTCTGGTGCAGACTCCTAGTCCTGACTAAACTCTTTATTACACAATCTGAATCCTAATCAAACTCAAACTACATATTTAACTATAATATTTTATGACTAATCCTTAAAAAGGTAGGATGTCCCTTGTTCCTGCGGCTGTACTGTAATCCAGTCATGACAGCATGACATCGTTGGTCGTTCGAATCATGCACTCAACCTTGCCGTTCTGGGGAGAGGTGTACGGGCAAGACATGCGCAACTAAACACCGTGAGAAAGAAGGAAGTCACAGAATGCAAAGTTGTCAAACTCGCGCCCGTTGTCGCACTGGACCGCCCTGATCGTGCATCCAAACTGGGGTGGACACCCAAGCGAAGAAGTGAGAGAGAGTGCCGAAAGTATCAGACTTCTGCCGCAAGGGAAAAGTCCACGAATAGTGTGAGAAATCATCAACGACGACCAAGTAATACTTAAGGTCGGATACACTGAGAATAGGAGATGTCCAAAGATCACAGTGAATCAGATCAAAGATGTGCTCGACACGAGTGACAGAATGCGAAAAAAGGAAGACGAACATGGCGACCCAAGTGACAAGCATGGCAAAGAGACTCGTGAGTACCCCGAGTACACAAAATCACTGAACTATCAGACAACTTCAACATAGCATCAATGTCGGGGTGACCAAGACGATGATGCCAGATGGTCGCAGAGGTTGTCGTAGTCAGGGCAAGAGGCGGAGCAGAAGCTGGAAGACGCATCGTGTATAGAGGTCCCGAACTCTCACAGCGAAAAAGAACACGCCGAGTAGTAAGATCCTTCACAGATAAACCAAAAGGATCGAACTCGATGAAACCCGGTTGTCAGTAGTGAAACGGCGAACGGAAAGAAGGTGTTGAATGATGTCAGGAGCAACAAGAACATCACGGAGTTGAAAAGAACCTGACGAACCAAGTCACCTACTGAGATGACCGGAAGAACAGACCCATTCCCAACAACGATAGATGAAGGATGAGAGGATGGGAAAGGACGGTTAGAAGAGAGGATACCAGCGTCGGGAGTGGTTGTGGTACGAGGCGCCAGAGTCTACCACCCAGTCAGGTCCAGACGGCGGGAGACCCTACACTGTCCACGCTGGCAAGAACTGCGGCACCAGTGGAGCGGCGGCCGAATCCAGGCCGGACAAGGAAGGAGTGGGGCCCAGGTGTACTGGGGCGGCAGGGCAGTCGGATGGGCGGCGGCACCCGATCCGGTGCCGGGGAGCCCGGCGGCGGCGTGGCCGGCGGCACCTGAGCCGAGGCCGAGCAGCACGGCGACGGCGCGGCCGGCGGCGTCAAATCCGGCGGCGCCAGATCCGGGGGCGCACGCAGGGGAGGCGTCGAAGGGGCCGGCCGGCGTCGGATCTGGCGTGGTGGCTGCGCGCAGGGGAGGCGGCCGAAGGGGCCGACCGCGTCGGATCTGGCGGTGGCGCGCGCAGGGGAGGCGACGACGGGGTCGGCCACGCCGAATCCGGCGGCGAGTTGCGCGCAGGGGAGGTGGCGTAGGGGGTCGACCGCGCCGAATCCGACGGCGGCAGCGCGCAGGGGACGCGGTGGGGAGGCGCAGAGGAGGCGCGCAGGGGGAGAGGCGCAGGGGGGGTGCCGGCCAGGGGGCCGCTAGCCAGGGAGGTGGCGCCGGCGGCGGCCAGGGAGAGGGCGCCAGCGGCGACCAGAGAGGGGGTGCAGGCGGCGGGGCCAGGATGTGGGCGCCGGCGGCGGCCGGGGGGGGGGGGGGGGGGGGGGGGGGGGGGGGAGCGACGGCGGCGGCCAGGGGGGAAGCGCCGGCGGCGGCCAGGAGGGGGGCGCCGGCGGCGGCCAAGAGGGGGGCGCCGTCCATAGGGGGGGTCCGCGGCTAGGGTTAGGGTGGTGGGGATTAGGGTTAGGGGTTTGGCTAATGATACCATATTAGAGGGGAAGAATGATTGATTAATTAACCAAGAGACAGGGTACATATTTATAGATACATAGATGGGCCGGTACACAGACCAGGCCCAAACACATAACTCAACACAGTCCAACAGAGACTACTTTGATGGACTATTCAATGACAAGAATGAGAGCATTAGGTTCGAGTTGGATGACTCATTTGATGACACCAACAGGGGATTCGTGCAGAAGATACAAGAGTTCGAAGTTAGGGAGGTCTTAAAAAGGATGAAAGGAGGAAAGGCCCTCAGTCCCGATGGTGTCCCCATTGAGGTGTGGAGATGTCTAGGGGATGTGGCAATAGTATGGCTCACTAAACTATTCAACCGCATTTTTCAATCAAACAAAATGTTTGAAAAGTGGTGGAAAGGTATTTTAGGGACCTGTCTTCAAAATTAAAGGGAGGTGTTCAAAATTATACTAATTATCGAGAAATTAAGCTTACAAGTCATACTATGAAGTTCTGAGAGTGAATGATTGAACACCGCTTGAGGAGAGTGACCAATGTCACTAAAACCAGTTTGGTTTTATGTCTGGAGGGTCCAGTATGGAGACAATCTTCCTACTCCGTAGATTTGTCTCATGATAGGGTTGCATGGAAATTAGCAATTCATGTGTCAGAACCTTAATTTATTCGTATTTTGTTACTCTTATCTTGTTTCCTATTATTTCATCTCCAAAATACATAAAATTTTGAATCTTATTTCATTGTAATTTTTTTACTCTCATCTTATTTTCTCTTACTTCTCTTCAAATTGTTGGTTTTCATTTCTAGCCCGACCCCAACTTGCTTGGGACAAAAGCTTGCGCTGTGTTTGGAAACACAGTATTTTAATACCAAAGTTTTGTTACACCACAAATTTTAGATATCACCACAATACCAAAGTATTTCAATACTACAATTTTATAATACCACAGTTTTGTAAAGTAACAACCATCAAGAAGAAGCAAGCAGAGAAAAACTTTGGTTCGGACCAAAGTTTTCTATACTCCAAAAATACCGTAATATAGACAAAACTATGATTTTAAATACATAGTTTTTTAGTTGGTTGCCAAACACCATTCTTGAAAAAATACCATAGTATTCTCAAACACCGAAGTATTGCTCTAGAACTCCAAAAATACTGTGTTCCCAAACATAGCCTTGGTTGTTGTTGTTGTTGTATTAAACAAAAACTTGACACCATTTGTCATATCTGTCATCTTAGTCGTCATCAGTGTTTTGAAATCCCGCCTGGACGCTGTTGGAAATCCGGTGTCTAAAACACCACTGATCAGATCTGTTCTTGGGCGAACAGGCGTGAACAGGTGATTCAACACCTTAATCTTCCTCTGTTCTTGGTGCAGAACAATTCCCAGGTTCTGATCTGATGATTAGCAGCCTTGCAAAAACCTTCTGGGTTTGGAACAGAGACAAGGGAGAAGGTTTGCCGTATAGCAGAGGTTTGGATGTTGATCTCCTGATCCAGGGGTGATCAGGACAGGGATTAGAGTGGAGCTTGGGGTCCCTGGACAGAAGCAACTCGGCGAGTTCTTCTGTAGGGATTAGGCGACTTGGGCTATGGGGCACTAGAAGACGAATTCTTGCCGATGGATATAATATTTTTATTGCTCTGGACAGACAGGTCTGCGGAAGCAGCCTTATATAACCTGTGTACAGGAGAGTTCTAATGCCACACGTCTTGTAATATTAAACTATTATGAGTCTGTCTGGAACAACCAGACAGGACTATTAAACTATAATATCTCTATTGTAGCAACCGTATCAGGCCAGCCAGGAGTCCTGATCAGTGACTTCATCTAGAACAACCGATTAGACTCTAGGACTCCAGTTCGGTTTCCACTAGGACTCCTCCCCTGCACCTAGCTTCTGGACGTGTGGGCCTTATGTCCAGCCGCAGTTGGGCCCAGGGGCAGGATCACCTGACATTCTCCTCCTGATCCTGACGGTGGCCTACGTCCAGGATCCCAATCCTTCCCATCCCGACAAACTTCTATCTTCCAACTTGGTTGGTCAAGATGTCCGTCTCCATCTTGTTGATAGCCTTTGCCCTTTGACACCAACCGCTCTTTGTGCTTCATCACCTCACCGTGCCACACCCCTTCCTCTTTACTGGATTTGATCTCCATGAAAGACTTAGGCTCCTCCGTAGTGATGAACTTGAGCTCACCCTCCTCCAGATTTCGTAAATCGTGTTCTGGAGAGATGACGGATGCATCCCCGTCGTAGTAGGTGTCGACGTAGTTGTCGATGTTCGTTGGCGGTTTGACCAACTGCATGGGTCTTGGAGAATGCTCAGAAGTCTTGTGGGAGCTCTAGTCTTCAACCTCGTGCTCCCCCGTAGGGACAGCAGCACGTTCAGGGCCTCCGACGCCCTGTGCTGCCCCTGCTGGGTGCTGTCCAACACCCCTAGGGTGTTGTTTAGGACTCCCAGTACCTTCAACGCTCCTCCCAGCTGCTGCAACGCGTCTCCCAACAACTCTGGCGCCCTGTACAGGGCCCCCTGCTCCCTGCAGAGCCGTTCCAGCACCCTCGGAGTCCTGTGTAGGGCCTATTGGCCCTTGTAGGTCCGGTCCAGGGCCAGTAATAGTTGGTCCAGCGGCTGCTAGACCCGTGGCGTCGATGTAGAATGTGCTGAAGTCTTCTTTTGTTTGCGTGGTTAGGCAAACCGGGCGCATGATGTTGAGCTTGACGAAGTACAACTTGTTGTCGTCGCGTTGCACTCGTGTGAGAAGACGATTCTCCTCGTCCCATATCTGCATCACTCCTCCATATATTGTGATGCGGTAGCCATCCTTATCCAGTTGACTGATGCTGATGACGTTGGCGGTGAGGCGCGGGATGTAGTAGACACCGGTGAGCCTCCTGTGCTCACCCGTCTTGGCGACGAAGTTGATCGTACCCTTCCCCTGGATCCGCACGATCGAGTTGTCGCCAAACTTGATCGTCCCGACGACGTTCTCATCGAGCTCGGAGAAGACGACGCGCGAGCCCGTCATGTGGTTGGTCGCGCCTGTGTCGAGGTACCATGTGTCGCCGTCGGAGTCGTCGTCATTGTCGTGATGCGCGAAGACACGTCCCTCCACTATCTCAAGTGGGCACATGGGACGCTCCTGTACAGGCTCTACCTGTACTGAGGCCGTCCTTGTCATGAACAAGACGCCCTCCTCTTCTGCCTCAGCCATGAGAGCTTGCTGTTGCGGCTCCTCCTGCTCCGACTTCGACCGACACTCCTTGGCCCAATGACCCTTCTTCCCGCACTTCCTGCATTGATCCCGCGGAATGTTCTTCCCGGAACCCTTCTTGTTCTTCTTTGGCGCGCTGTTCCGACCGCCCTTCTTTGAAGACTCGGCAACCCGCTCCTCCTCCACCTGCTTCTCCCACTCCTCCCGAGTGAGGTACAGCTGGCCGTCATGAACTCCTCCACTTCGCTGTGTCGTGTCGAAGGCGTTTTCGGCAGCCCTGAGTCGCCCCGTCACATCCGACAATGTGAGGGTCGACACATCCAGCAAAGTCGTGATCGCCACCACGATCTGTTGGAAGCGTTCTGGAACGCTTCGCAGGAGCTTCTGCACGACCACCGACTCCTCCAGCGGCTCCCCGAGCGAGGCAAGGCGCGCCGCCATGCCGCTCAGCCGGAGGGAGAAGTCCTCGATCCCCTCGCCATGCTTGAAGGTGGTGGCCTCGAACTCACGCCGGAGTTGCTGCGCCGTCGTCTTCTTCACGCGGTCGGCCCCGACCCGCATGAGGGCGATCGTGTCCCATGCCTCCTTCGCCGTCTTCTTCTCCCCGATCGTTGTGATCATCTCCGGCGGGACAGCGCTGACGAGGATGTCCAGCGCCATCATGTCCTCCTGCTCGGTTGCATTGCCTTTCTCCACCGCCTCCCAAAGCAGCCGCGCCCGCAGCTTGATCTTCATCATGACAGCCCACTCCGCGTAGTTGGTCTTGGTGAGTATTGGGAACCCGGTTCCCGTGTTCACCTCACGAACCGCCGGATGGGTTGTCGTAATGATCTTGCCGCCGGTGACGATGCCGCTGCTTGGAGGGGTCTTCGGATCTGTCGACATGTTGCTGAATTTAACCCAAGGTCAAATCCGGCTCTGATGCCACGATTGTTGGAAATCCGGTGTCTAAAACACCACTGATCAGATCTGTTCTTGGGCGAACAGGCGTGAACAGGTGATTCAACACCTTAATCTTCCTCTGTTCTTGGTGCAGAACAATTCCCAGGTTCTGATCTGATGATTAGCAGCCTTGCAAAAACCTTCTGGGTTTGGAACAGAGACAAGGGAGAAGGTTTGCCGTATAGCAGAGGTTTGGATGTTGATCTCCTGATCCAGGGGTGATCAGGACAGGGATTAGAGTGGAGCTTGGGGTCCCTGGACAGAAGCAACTCGGCGAGTTCTTCTGTAGGGATTAGGCGACTTGGGCTATGGGGCACTAGAAGACGAATTCTTGCCGATGGATATAATATTTTTATTGCTCTGGACAGACAGGTCTGCGGAAGCAGCCTTATATAACCTGTGTACAGGAGAGTTCTAATGCCACACGTCTTGTAATATTAAACTATTATGAGTCTGTCTGGAACAACCAGACAGGACTATTAAACTATAATATCTCTATTGTAGCAACCGTATCAGGCCAGCCAGGAGTCCTGATCAGTGACTTCATCTAGAACAACCGATTAGACTCTAGGACTCCAGTTCGGTTTCCACTAGGACTCCTCCCCTGCACCTAGCTTCTGGACGTGTGGGCCTTATGTCCAGCCGCAGTTGGGCCCAGGGGCAGGATCACCTGACAGACGCCTAGGCGGGCGCCTAAGCGAGCGCCAGGCGATGATCTGTAGAGGAGGTTCTGGGGCTAAAGGAGCGAACGGCGGCGGCGACTCTAAATGCAGCGGCGGCGGCGCTGATGGCAGGGATGGGCAGCGGATGTGGAGTTGAGGGTAGGGACAGGTGGCGGCGGCGAAAGTTGAAGGCAGGGCGGGTGGCGGCGATGGCGCAGAGTGGTCGGTCGAGCGGCAGAGGTGCTGGGCAGAGGAAGAAGGGTGCCAAGCGCCTAATGGGCCTAAACGCGACTTGGCCCAATTGATGTGAAGCGTTAGATGGGATCCAACGGTCTAATTTTCAGATCGGGGACATTATAAAGACAGACTCTTATCCTCTTAACCCTAACTTTTCTTCTCACCTCTCCTCTCTCACCAGCCCGCAGCGGCGGCGGCTGCGCCGACAGCGGCCTCTCCTCTCACGAACCCGCAGCGGCGGCGACGGCAACAGAGACGGCGGGGGTGGCGCTGAGACGGCGGAGGCGACGGCGACGACCAGGCGAGGCGAGCCGGCCTGGCATCCTCCCGCCACCGACTGGACGCCTAGTCGGCGCCTAGTGGTCGTCATATGTGTCTCCTCTTTGCTTTGTCAAATTCTCGTGGTTCGAACATATTTGATATAATATATTGTGATTTGTGGACCTCTGCCGTACAAAGTGTTTTCATTCACAAGTATTATTTTGTTGTTCTTGATGATAACTCGCATTATTTGTGACTTTTACTCTTCGCCTCAAATCTGACACTGTTCCGACCTTGTCACACTTTTCTACCTGTCCCCACTCAATTTGACCGCACCATAAAGACAGTCCAATGTGACAACAATCATGAATTTGACAATTCTATATCACCTGCATTCTTTCTCTGTCTTGCTATTGTTTTGCGTCTATCTTGCCCTCACACGTCTCCTCAAAATGGACGTGTTGAGCATATTCTTTGCACCACCAACGACATTATGTGCTCGATTATGTTACAAGCTCGTATTCCAGCTGGTTATTAAGTAGAAGCGCTCCACACCGCTACACACATCATAAACTTGCAATCGGAGAGAATAGATTAATTTCATTAACGAGATGTCAAGTGTACATATATAGAGTATAAAACTTGTCCCCCAAGAAGTCTATTGGCTAATGACTAAAACACCTCCGAAGTCCCAACATCTAGCCACGGCAGATGTTGAGACTGGACTGAAACTCAAAAAACAATGATGAATGGAGGCCCTTCATGAAGATGTCGACGAACTGCGACGACGTCGGAACATGAAGAACTCGAACCTCGCCAAGAGCAACCCGCTCATGAATAGAGTGGAGGTCGATCTCCACATGTTTCGTGGGTTGGTACTGGACGGGGTTGGTGAAGAATGGTGCTGATATTATCGTAGTAGACCAACGTTCTCCGGGCGAGGAGAGAGTGGAGGTGGAGCTTCTAGAGCATCTGTTGTAGCCAGGAGGCCAGGAGGCCTCAGTCACACCATTGTCCACGACGCGGTACTCCGGCTCAGCACTCGAGCGGAACACTACGTGTTGCCGCTTCGAGGACCAGAAGACGAGTCCAAAAGTGGACCGACGTGTGTCCAGGCAACCTGTCCAGTCAGCGTCAACGGGACACTACGTGTTGCCGCTTCGAGGACCAGGAGACGAGTCCAGAAATGGACCTACGTGTGTTCTCGGACAACCCATCCGGTCAGCGTCAGTGTAGACAACCAGCTCAGATGTCGAGTCATGTCGAAGAAGAAGGCTATAGTCGAGGGTGCCTCGCAGGTAGTGGAGGATCCGCTTCACACCTGTAAGGTGCGACTCCCGTGGATCATGCATGTGAAGGAACACCTGCTGAACCAAGTAGGAAATATCCGGCCAGGTGAAGGCGAGGTATTGGAGGGCACCTACAAGACTCTTGTAAGCAGTGGATCACCGACAGGGGTCCCATCGACAGAGGAGACTTTGGCCTCGGTATCCACTGGAGTGGAGCACGACTTGCAATTAGCCATGCCCACTCGTTGAAGGACATCCAGATAGTTGCTAAAGAAACGGGCCATCGGATCGGTGCTCGACCGCAACACCCAGGAAGTGGTGAAGCTGGCCCAGGTTCTTCATAGCGAACTCCCGCTGCAAAGCAGAGATGGTGCGCTGTTGAAGAGCCAGACCAGACGTCGTGAGGACAATGTCATCACCGTACAAGAGAAAGCACACAGTGTCACCCTCACATCAATAGACAAAGAGCGAGGTGTCCGACTTGGCCTCTTCAAAGCTCAACGAGACCAGGAAGGAGGCAAACCGACTATACCAAGCTCGGATTGCCTGCTTCAGACCACACGGGGACTTGTTCAGCTTGAAGATCATGTCTAGATGAGCTGAATCAACGTGACTGTAGTACACTCTCTGTCAGTGTCGTGTAGCAAGGCATTTTTAACGTCCGCTGGTGGACAGGCCAAGACCGTGAGAGCCAGCCACAAATGTGTGAACTGTCGCTGGCTTCACCACCGGGCTAAAGGTCTCATCGTAGTCAAATCGAAAGCGCTGAGTGAAGCCCCGAAGTATCCACCAAGTCTTATACCTCTCCAGTGAGCCATTCGCTTTCTTCTTATGCGTGAACACCCACTTGCCCGTCACAACATTGCCACGACTAGGACATGGCAGTGGCACCAAGTCTCATGTCCAGTTGGCAAGCAGGACCGCATACTCCTCCATAGCGCGACACCAATGAGGATCGACGAAAGCGCTACGGATAGAAGACGGTATAGGCGAGATCGAAGAGTAGGGTGTCGGTGGAGAGGTCATCGACAAGAGGACGACGCCAAAAAACCGCTCAACGACCGAAGGACCCCAGCGTCTCGTCAAGTCACCATCGCATCCTAAGGCTTGCTCTTTTGACTTAACAATATTATGTGTTGCAAATATGTCTACTAGATTCCCTACCAAGCTCCACATACAAGCCTTACATAGAGGTAGGATGAATTTAGGTACAATGCCTTCATGAGGACATATTTCCACTACACACAAAGGAGAGACTTGAGATAATCAAATTGAGATACTTAAAATCTAAATTGAACTCTCCGGCGTGACGAGGTCCCAGTGGACCAAAGAAGGGTGGTAGACTAGGGGCTCAGTGTGAGAGGAGGTCGGAGCACCAACTTGCTTTCGTCGCTGATAGACAATAGTATTGGCGAATCGAGACACTGTGGCTGCGAGTGGTGCGGCAGGCGGCGTCGGGGACGTCGATGCTACGTGTGGCGCAGTAGGAGGTGTCGCGGACGCCGGGGCGGCGTGTGGCGCAGCAGGCAACGTCGGGCCCGCGCTTGTTGCAGCAGACGTCAGCAGGAACTTCGGAGCACCAACCCACGCCCATCGCTGATAAACATGAGTAGGATTGGCGAAACGAGACGTCGAGGCCGCGTGTGGCGCAACAGGCAACGTCAGGATGCCTGAGTCGCGCAGCAGGGGACGTCGGGACCGCGCGAGACGCAGCAGGTGGGTTCAGTGACGTTGGGGCCGCGCGTGGCGCAGTAGGTGTCGAACCTGCAAGAGGAAAAGACCAAGGTACTTGTATAGGAGCAGCCTCGGGATTAGTAGAAAAAAGTTAATCCAGCTCGGTGGCAGGGCCAGAGGAGGAATTGGAGAAGGGAAAGGACTCATCGAAGACGACGTGTCGAAAGACTGAAATACAGTGGGTAGTAATATCAAGACACCGGTACCCCTTACGATCAGGGGAGTACCCGAGGAAGACACACTGAGTCGAGCGAGGCGGAAGCTTATGTGGGGCAGTAGCGAAGAGATTAGAGTAGCATGCGCACCCGAAAACTCGAAGGTGGTCGTAAAGAGGAGTGGTGCCAAACAAAGCAAAGTGGGGAGTGGGAGCACTGATCACCTTAGTGGGAAGGCGATTGATGAGGAAGGTAGCAGTGTGAAGAGCCTATGACCAGTATCGAGCAGGGGTGGAGGTCAGGAACATCAGAGAGCGCATAATATCATTAGTGGTGCAAATCATACACTCAGCCTTACCGTTCTGGGGCGAGATGTACGGGCAAGACATGTGCAACTAGAAGTTGTGAGAGAGAAAGAAGTCATGGAATGCAGAGTTGTCAAACTCGCGCCCGTTATCGCATTGGACGGTCCTGATAGTGTGCCCGAACTAAGTGGACACTCAAGCGAAGAACTGAGAGAGAGTGACGAACGTGTCAGACTTCAAATGCAGAGGAAAAGTCCAAGAATAACGTGTTCACCAAGCACCACAAAATAGTATTTATATCCCGAAACAAAGAGAATCGAAAATGTCCAAAGATCAAAGTGAAGGAGATCAAAAATCTGCTCAACATGAGTAACAGAGCTCCAAAAAATTAAGGTCCCACCGTAGGTCAGGGTGGCTATGTACGCCGGTTGAGGGCACGGTGAGCATGGTGGCGAGAGACCCGAAGACGGCCCAAGCCACATGGAGATTTGGCCGGTCCACGGGTTGTAGTCGCACTTCCAACGGCGACGGTTACCACCACCAAGGCCGGCAGGTGCCCCTGGGGTGGCAAACGGAGCAGCTAGTCGTGGTGGTAGTCTTCCTGGAGCAGCAGCTCGGCCGGAGAAGGACGCGGGGACTGTCCAGAGCCGTAGAAGGTTGTGGCAGTCGAGGAGCCGGCAGAACTTCCAGTAGTGATCTCCTCAAGCTCAAGGTTAGACCAGACCTTCTCGAAGGTCAGGAACGGCTCCGCATGAAGAAGCCACAATCAGAGGTGAGAGTAGCGCTCGTTTAGACCCTAAAGGACCTGAAGAACAAGTGAACTGTCTAGACGGGATCACCAAGGTCATACCCTTCATCTAGCAATAGTAGGCGGAGACAGAATGGTCGTCCTAGATGGTGGTCCCAAACCTCGCCCTGATGTGAAGAGCTCGAGTCGTGCGGTTCCACTGGAAGCGCTACTCGAGCATCAACCACACTTGATGAGCAGTGCTACCACTGCGCTGCCCGACAATGTCATGCAGCTCCTCAGAAAAGGACCCAAGGATCCAGGCAAGAACCAAGTTGTCCATGCCGATACAAGAGTCGTCGAGCGGTGAGTGATGGAATAAGTCTTGTAGTCCTTTGGTCTTTGGTCCCCTAGTCCCTTGTACCCTTGTCCTTAGTTTGTTGTACCTTAGTCCTTTGGTCTTTGGTCCTTGTTGTACTCATCTTAGACTAGAGGACAGCATCTTGACTGCTTTTAGGACAGCAGTTAGGACAGCAGCATCTTGACTGCTTTTAGGACGGTTGTTAGCATCTTTAGGAAAGCACCTTGCATGGCATCTTGGACTAGCAAGAAGGCATATGCTTGGCTGGTTGGCTGCCCTTGGGCTGCTATAAATATGTAGCCTCAACCCCTTGGGTTGGCATGGCATTGTGTGAGGAATAGACAAGAAAATTGCCCCAACTCTCTAGTGTCATCCTCTCTTCAATGAGAGTAAAAAATCCAGCTACTAACACTTGGTATCAGAGCCGTTCTATCCTGTAGCCTAAACATCTCTTGCTCATCTCCCTCCCGCGCCTCTCCCTGTCCGCAACCGGTAGCAGGAACACCGGCTGCCCCAGCTCATCCCTCTTCCCCACACACCAGCTCCCCACTAGTGCGCGATGTCCGACGGACAGTCTCAGCGTTCGGTCGCCTCGAGCGCGCGGCAGACGGAGGTCGCCGCGGCGGAGGAGCGCGAGCGAGCGGCGACAGAGGCTGCGGCGACGGCGGCACTAGCGGCAAAGTTGGCGGCGGCGGAACTGGCAGCAGCGAGGGCGGAAGTGGAAGCAGCGGCGGCGGCGGCTGTAGCGCGTGCAGCGGCAGCAGAGCTGGAGGCTCTGCGCGGCAGTAGCTCCAGCGGCTCTGTCGACGGCGGCGTCGACGATGAGCTCAAGTTGGCAAGGGAAGTGGCGCGAGCACAGGAGATGCATCGAGTAGCCGCGCGTCCCCATGGGCGCGATAGCCGCAGCCCAGGCCGGCGCGGACGTGCCGGTGGCGCTCCCGGCGGCGGCAGCGCAGTCGACGGAGAACGCGGCCGTTACAGGCAGCGCGGTTCTCCCTCCCCAGATCGGTACCATGGACACCATGGGGTCCAGGCCATTGTCAGGGATGTCGGTCCCGGCGGTGGGTGGCCTACCCTCACCAAGACCAACTACGTGGAGTGGGCCGCGGTGATGAGGGTGCGGCTCCAGGTGCGACACATGTGGGAAGCTGTTCGGTACGGCGACGTCGACTACTACGAGGATCGACGGGCGCTAGATGCCCTCATTGCTGCAGTCCCGCCCGAGATGCAGTTCTCGCTTTCCAAGAAGCGGACTGCTAAGGAGGCTTGGGACGCCATCGCTGCGGCACGCATCGGCAGCGACCGCGCCCGCAAGACTACGCTGCAGGCGCTTCGCAAGGAGTGGGAGAACCTGGCCTTTAAGCCAGGTGAGGACGTCGATGACTTTGCTCTCCGTCTCAACACTTTGTTGCAGAAGTTGGAGCAGTTCGGCGACGACACCTACGACGAGGAGAGAGCTATCGAGAAGCTCTTCCGTTGCATCCCCGAGAAGTACAAGCAGATCGCTCGCTCGATCGAGTCTCTGCTGGACCTCTCCACGATGTCGATCGAAGAGGCGATAGGTCGCCTCAAGGTCGTCGACAGCGACGAACCACAGCCTCTCTCGGGGCCTATCACCATTGGCGGGAAGCTTCATCTCACTCGCGAGCAGTGGGAGGCTAGCCAGGGTGACCGGAAGAAGGGGGAGTCCTCTTTCTCGACAGGCGGCCGCAAGCGCGGCAAGCCGCGCAAGGGGCGCGGAGGCGCCCAAGCCGGGGCGCAAGGAAGTGCCCGCGGAGGTGCCCAGGGCGGTGCCGCCGGCAACCACAAGCCGGCACGAGACGACACCTGCCACAACTGTGGCAAGCTTGGTCATTGGGCCAGGGAGTGTCGACAGCCACGACGTGGTCAGGCCCACGTCGCACAAGTGGAGGAGGAGGCCCACGTCGCCCAGGTGGAGGAGGAGCCAGCTTTGCTCATGGCACATGGAAGCATCAAGCCATCTCTAGCGGCATTGACCGCAACGGCTCTCTTTCATCTTGATGAGCCGAGAGCACACGCTCTCCTCGGCGACGGCTCCAGCAACGACAAGACTGACGGGTGGTGCCTCGACACCGGCGCCACCCATCACATGACCGGTCGACGGGAGTTCTTCGCCGAGCTTGATCCCAATGTCCGAGGCTCCGTCAAGTTTGGTGACGCCTCCGGCGTGGAGATCAAGGGTGTTGGCTCCGTCCTCCTCAGCGCTAAGTCCGGTGAGCACAAGCTGCTCGTCGGAGTCTACTACATCCCCGCGTTGCGAAACTCCATCATCAGCTTGGGACAGCTGGATGAGAGTGGTTCGCGCGTGGAGATCAAGGACGGAGTCATGAGGATTTGGGATCGCCATTGTCGCCTTCTTGCCAAGGTAACTAGAGGCACCAATCGACTCTATGTCCTTCACGTGCAGGTAGCACAGCCTGTCTGTCTTGCCACTCGTCGGGAGGACGAGGCATGGCAGTGGCACGAGCGCTTTGGGCACCTTCACTTCGAGGCCCTGAAGCAGCTCAGTGCCAAGGAGATGGTGCGAGGCATGCCATGCCTTGACCACGTGGAGCAGCTCTGCGACGTCTGCGTGGTGACGAAGCAGAGGCGGCTTCCTTTTCCCCAGCAGTCGAGCTTTCGAGCCAAGGAGCGGCTCGAGCTCGTTCACGGGGACTTGTGTGGCCCGGTGACACCGGCTACACCAGGAGGACGACGCTACTTCCTGCTGCTCGTCGA
Source organism: Tuctoria greenei (assembly GCA_036927565.1). NCBI lineage: Eukaryota > Viridiplantae > Streptophyta > Magnoliopsida > Poales > Poaceae > Tuctoria > Tuctoria greenei. Next base: position 192,171,663 of record JAYESD010000001.1, read on the forward strand.
CGACCTCTCCCGCTACATGTGGGTGGTGGTCCTTGGCAGCAAGGGAGAGGCTGCGAATGCCATCAGGCGTGCGCAGGCCACTGCGGAGGCGGAGTGCGGCCGCAAGCTGCGCGTGCTGCGCACCGACAACGGCGGCGAATTCACGGCGGCTGAATTCGCGTCGTATTGCGCGGATGAGGGTGTTCAGCGCCACTACTCCGCGCCCTACAGCCCGCAGCAGAACGGCGGCGTCGAGCGGCGCAACCAGACGGTTGTGGGGATGACTCGGGCCCTCCTCAAGCAGAGGGGAATGCCGGCTGTCTTTTGGGGAGAGGCGGTGGTGACCGCCGTCTACATCCTCAACCGTTCGCCCACCAAGGCCCTCCACGGCAGGACGCCGTACGAGGCTTGGTATGGGCGCAAGCCGGCGGTCTCTCATCTACGGGTATTCGGCTGCCTCGCGTTCGCCAAGGAGCTTGGCCAGATCGGCAAGCTTGACGACAGGAGCACCTTCGGGGTGTTCATTGGCTACGCGGAGGGCTCGAAGGCCTACCGCATTCTCGACCCAGAGACACAGCGTGTGCGCACGACGCGCGACGTTGTGTTCAACGAAGGGCGAGGATGGGCATGGGACAAGGCGGTGGACGATAGTTCGACCTCGACGAACGAGGACTTCATCGTCGACTACGTCTACTCCAAGGGAGCTGGGGGAGTAGGCAGCTCTTCTCCACCGAGCGTGTCTACCCCTGCCCCAGAGCGTCCACCTCCACCTCAGCTGGCGACCCCACGCACTCCAGCACCGACGGCCACCCCTCCGGCCACGTCCACTCCGTCACCAGCTTGTGTCGAGCACGACCCAGTGGAGTTTGTCACTCCGCTCTCCCACGACGAGGAGCGCCTCGACAGGTGCTACGACGGCGAGCAGTTGTGGTATCGCAAGATGGAGAACATTCTCGGCGACCAGCCGGTGCCGGGACTGGCCCCTCACGATCTGGATGATCAAGATTCGGAGGCGCAGTTGCACCTTGCGTGCGACGACGGCGAGCCTCGGTCTTTCGCGGAGGCCGAGAAACACGCGGCATGGCGTGCCGCGATGCAGTCGGAGATGGATGCGGTTGAGACGAACCGCACTTGGGAGCTTGCTGACCTCCCTCGCGGTCACCGTGCGATCACCCTTAAGTGGGTGTTCAAGCTGAAGAGGGATGAAGCCGGCGCCATCGTCAAGCACAAGGCTCGCTTGGTGGCACGCGGCTTCGTGCAGCAGGAGGGGATCGACTTCGACGATGCCTTTGCCCCCGTGGCACGGATGGAATCCGTGCGACTCCTTCTTGCGCTGGCTGCTCAAGAAGGCTGGCGTGTCCAGCACATGGACGTCAAGTCGGCGTTCCTCAACGGCGACTTGAAGGAGGAGGTCTACGTACACCAGCCGCCAGGGTTTGCGCTCCCTGGCAAGGAGGGCAAGGTGTTGCGCCTGCGCAAGGCCCTCTATGGCTTGCGGCAGGCACCACGGGCGTGGAATGCCAAGTTGGATTCCACGCTCAAGAGGATGGGCTTCGGGCAATGCCCACACGAGGCGGCCATCTACCGGCGGGGCAATGGAGGAAACACCCTACTGGTGGGTGTCTACGTCGACGACTTGGTGATCACCGGCACCAAGGAGGCGGAGGTGGCAGCGTTCAAGGAAGAGATGAAAGCCACTTTCCAGATGAGTGACCTGGGATCCCTCTCCTTCTACCTAGGAATTGAGGTGCACCAGGCCGACTCCGGGATCACACTTCGACAGACCGCCTACGCCAGGCGAATTGTTGAGCTAGCTGGGCTCACAAACTGCAACCCAGCCCTCACTCCAATGGAGGAGAGGCTGAAGCTGAGCCGCGACAGCACGGCGGAGGAGGTGGACGCTACACAGTACCGGCGTCTTGTGGGGAGCCTTCGCTACCTCACCCACACACGGCCGGACTTGGCATTCTCCGTCGGCTACGTTAGTCGGTTCCTGCAGCGACCGACGACGGAGCACCAGCAGGCTGTGAAGAGGATCATCCGCTACGTTGCGGGGACTCTTGATCACGGCCTTCACTACTCGAGGTGTCCTGGAGAGGCACACCTTGTCGGGTACAGCGACAGCGACCACGCCGGCGACATCGACACCAGCAAAAGCACGAGCGGGATCCTCTTCTTCTTCGGCAAGTGCCTCGTTAGCTGGCAGTCGGTCAAGCAGCAGGTGGTGGCCATGTCCAGCTGCGAGGCCGAGTACATAGCGGCCTCCACCGCTTCGACTCAGGCGCTCTGGCTTGTTCGACTGCTTGGTGATCTACTCGGCAGAGACACTGGAGCGGTGGAGCTCAGGGTGGACAACGTGTCTGCTCTGGCCCTGGCAAAGAACCCCGTTTTTCATGAACGGAGCAAGCACATTCGGGTGAGGTACCACTTCATCCGAGGCTGCTTGGAGGAAGGTAGCATCAAGGCGATCTACATCAACACCAAGGACCAGCTTGCGGATCTGCTCACCAAGCCCCTTGGGAGGCTCAAGTTCATTGAACTTTGCTCCAGGATCGGGATGGTCCAACCCTCCCAGAAGACGACGTACAAGACTTAGGGGGAGAATGATGGAATAAGTCTTGTAGTCCTTTGGTCTTTGGTCCCCTAGTCCCTTGTACCCTTGTCCTTAGTTTGTTGTACCTTAGTCCTTTGGTCTTTGGTCCTTGTTGTACTCATCTTAGACTAGAGGACAGCATCTTGACTGCTTTTAGGACAGCAGTTAGGACAGCAGCATCTTGACTGCTTTTAGGACGGTTGTTAGCATCTTTAGGAAAGCACCTTGCATGGCATCTTGGACTAGCAAGAAGGCATATGCTTGGCTGGTTGGCTGCCCTTGGGCTGCTATAAATATGTAGCCTCAACCCCTTGGGTTGGCATGGCATTGTGTGAGGAATAGACAAGAAAATTGCCCCAACTCTCTAGTGTCATCCTCTCTTCAATGAGAGTAAAAAATCCAGCTACTAACAGTGAGTCATCCCGGAGGACATGGTCGTGCAAAGGGAAACACCTGAGTGCGAGGATGAGCAGCTTACGCCACCTAGCGTACGAGGTAGAGTGGATGCGGAGGACAACCGCGACAAGTGCCCGAATGTTTTGGACACATGCAGCCTGAGCGTGAAGAGTGTTGACGGTTGTTATATCCCAATTTCACCCGTCAATGATAACTCAATTATGTGAAGGGTAGGTCATTTCTTGCACACATCACCTTTTTAGTTAACTTATTTCCACTTGTCTTGGAAAAATAGTGCATGCAAGCTTTTTATGCAGGAATTGAGGTAAAAGAAGGGAAGCAATCTTCAAAAGTATCATCCCCAATCAAGCGCCAACACATGGCATCGCATGGATCAAATGACCCACAAACAGACGTATCCAAGGAGATCCAACGGTGTATTTGATGGGAATAAGTCTTTGTACTTGGTCTTTGTGGGCGGTTTTTATCTCAGCATCTTGACTGCTTTTAGGACAGCAATTAGCATCTTTAGGACAGTAGCATCTTGACTACTTTTAGGACTGCAGTTAGCACTTGCTCAATTGGCGCTCACTACTTTGACAAGGCACTTTGTAACCTTGGAGCAAGTGTGAGTGTTATGCTCAAAGTGGTCTTCGACCATGTGAACTTCACGAAGTTGACTACAACATCAATGCAGCTCCAACTGGTTGACTCTTCAGTCCGTTATCCAGCGGGTATTGGTGAAGATGTTCCGGTGAAAATCCGGAATTGCTTCATACCCATGGATTTCGTGATGCTTGACATGGATGTCGAGAACGATACGCCGCTCATTCTTGGGCACCCGTACCTTAGCATCGCGAAGGCTCGCATAGATGTCGGAGTTGTAGAAATCCACTTCCATATCAATGACAAAGAGGAGATGTTTAACTTTTGCTCAAAGTCAGAGCAATGCTACATAATCCGGATCAAGTATGGTCAAATGTTAAGCACATTCAAGAGATCGAAGTCACACCTCCAAAAATGGATCCGCTCATAGCATTCATGAGAAAATTAATCTATGTGGAGACCCGGTTTTTTCGTCCACATCGACATCCCAAGAAGACGAAAAAGCTCGAGCCTTTCCAAAGGCCCAAATCCACCAAACCGCCAAAGAATAAATGGCGGAAGAAGCAAGACAAGTTGTCCGAGCCCATTCCTCTGAGCCCGGATGCCAAGAAATTAAGACAGAGGGAAAGCCCATCCCATCGGACTTTGGTGAGACCTAGCCAATAGGATAATTGGTAGTTATCTTTTATTTGATCTTTCTTTTCACCCATTTGATTTTTACTACTACATATTTGATTTTTCTTAACAAGTTGAGAATCTTATATTCTCAACTATCATTTTTATTTCTTTATTTTTCATAAAAAAATTGTTGGATTTGGAAGAGAGTTTTATTAAAAAACAATTTTCTGAGCTACAAATGTGGTAATTCACCAACGGGCTAATTTTATAGCCATTGGGAAGCCACCTGCCAAAAGAGGGCCCACCTTACATGTCGACCGAACAATGTGTTATAGCAATGTGTTATAATTTGACGATGTGTTATAATTTTATAGCTGCGGCATGGACTAGTGGGTGGATGTGGATCTATGGCACAATTGACGACAGTTGCAAGGAGAAGTTCTGCAGCATCGACAGGATTGTGTGGCTCCATGCTTGGAAGCTAGCAGTGGTGGGACTTGAGAGAGAGAATAAGACTGTGTGCTGATATGTTGAAAAGGAAACCAGGTTCGTACTTGTCCTGAGTAAGGCAGTAAGGCTACCTACAGGCAGGGGATAGGATGCGCTAATGAAGTGTGGATGTCTTTTCAGCAGAGGAAAAAAAATCTACAGAAGAGAGAAGGAAGGGTAGCATGGTCGGGCTTGTAGGCCCGGGTAACGATGGAGGTGGTCGTGAAGAGTTGAGTGCTTGGGATGATGTGTTCCTCTCAATGGATCATGTGTTCATCCCACTCAAGCTCAAATTAGTACTCAGGATGATGTGTTCGTCGCACAGATGATGTTTTCGTTCCAAATGTGTTAGTGCACGAGATGAATTGTTCGTCCCAAAGTTGTACGGACGATGCGTTCGTTCGTGAGAGGGGGGGGGGGGGGGGGGGGGTGATGTGTTCATCTTGGGGGTGTTCTGTCTACATCCTAAATTATTGTGACTATCGTAGAAAACATGATTAAGGACGTGATTCTTGAGTAAACCATGTTTCTAGAATATAGTAGAATTAAAGAATCCAAATTAGGTAAGAGTTAGAGTTTGAGTTCAAGTATTTTGAGTAGAGTCCAAAACAGTTTGAGATATTTTTATTTGTAAGGGCCTTTATATACAGATGTGTGCCCCCCGGCCAGATTAACAAGGTTTAGTATTACAATTTTCAAGTTGATTAAGGTTTAGTATAACAATTTTTTAGTTGATTATTAGTCTGAATTCCAACAAGCTTCACTCGTGTCCCACGGTCTGTGCTCGAGATGCCTTCCGTCGACAACGAGCACACCATATATACCCGTGGGAAGACCGGTCTTCGTCTCCCAATGCAGCGCCTAAATCTTCAGGCCTCGACGTTGTCACCGATTCTAAAGACTTACTATGGTGCTCTCACTGATCCTAATTGGCAAGAGGCTATGACAGAGGAGTTTACCACCCTGCAGCCTAACAACACTTGGGATCTTGTGCCACACTCTCGAGATTCCAATGTCGTGACTGACAAGTGGATTTTTCACCACAAGCTTCATCCAGATGGTTCTCTTATCGCTACAAAGTTTGTTGGGTTCTTCACGATTTTGCTTACACTTTTAGCCTTGTGGTCAAACCTGCTACAGTTTGCACTGTTCATTCTTTTGCACTCTCTCGTGATTGGCTTGTTCACCAGCATGATGTGAAGAATATTTTTCTACATGGCACTTTCTCGAAGATAGTTTATTGTGAGCACCCATCTGATTTTCTCGATACAGTTCATCTGAACTTCGTCTGTCGCCTGAACAAATTTTTATATGATTTGAAGCAAGCTTGTTGTGTATGGTACAACCGCTTTGCTTCTCGTATTATCTCATTTTTTATCTGTTGATGCTCGATCAAATATTTCTCTCTTTGTCTATCGATACGGCGCAGACATGGCTTATTTGTTGATGTATATAGATGATATTGTTCTGATTGCCTCCTCCATATCGTTGCTTCATCGCTTGTTGCTTGCTGCAGACTTTTCAATGAAAGATCTGAAAAGCTTCCATCATTTTCTTAGCATTACTATTACTCGGAGCAGCACATGCTTCTTTCTCTCACCTCTCACAGCCACAGTACACGGCAGTACATGGTTGCAATTCTTGAAAGAGCTGGCATGACTGATTGCAAGTCATGCTCCACTGTTGTTGACACGTGCGCCAAGTTTTCATCCGATAATACTCCCGTTTCGGATGCTACTCACTAATGTGGTCTTGTTGAAGCCTTACAATACCTCATCTTCACTCGGCTAGATATTGCATATGTTGTGCAGTGTGCCTCTACATGCATGATACTCGTGAGCCTCATCTCTGGGTTGGTGAAACGCATTCTTCGATATATTCAAGACATTTTGGATCATGATCTTCAGCTTCACCGCTCCTCGATCAGCGAGCTTGTGGCGTATTTGAATGCTGATTGGACCCGTTGATCCAACAGGCGTTGTTCACCTTTGGATACGGTGTCTTCCTTGGTGATAATCTGGTCTCTGTCTCTCCGAGTCTTCAAAGTGTTAGCACAAGGTATCACGCTCCAGCGCAGAAGCGGAATATGGTGTCATCGCTCGTCGCTTAGGTTTCTTGTTGCGTCAGTTGTTGAAGGAACTTCACTGTCCACTGAGAAAGGTCACCTTGATTTATTGTGATAACGTGAGTGATGTTTATCTCTCCACCAATCCCGATGCAGCATCAATGCACCAAGCATGTTAGTAGCTGGATTTTTACTCTCATTGAAGAGAGGATGACACTAGAGAGTTGGGACAATTTTCTTGTCTATTCCTCACACAATGTCATACCCTCCAAGGGGTCGGGGATACATATTTATAGCAGCCAAGGTGCTACTGCCCTAGCTGCTCTAAAAGCAGTCCAAGATGCCATGCAAGCTGTTGTCCTAGAGATGCTAACAGCTGTCCTAAAAGCAGTCAAGATGATGCTGTCCTAAAGATGCTAACAGCTATCCTAGATATTGTCCTCTAGTCTAAGATGTTGTCCTATAGTCTAAGAGGAGTACAACAAGGATCAAAGACCAAGGACTAAGGTACAACAAACTAAGGACAAGGGTACACGGGACTAGGGGACCAAAGACCAAAGGACTACAAGACTTATTCCATCATTCTCCCCCTAAGTCTTGTACGTCGTCTTCTAGGAGGGTTGGACCATCCCGATCCTGGAGCAAAGTTCAATGAACTTGAGCTTCCCAAGGGGCTTAGTGAGCAGGTCCGCAAGTTGGTCCTTGGTGTTGATGTAGATCGCTTTGATGCTACCTTCCTCCAAGCAGCCTCGGATGAAGTGGTACCTCACCCGGATGTGCTTGCTCCGTTCATGGAAAACGGGGTTCTTTGCCAGGGCCAGAGCAGACACGTTGTCCACCCTAAGTTCCACCGCTCCAGTGTCTCTACCGAGGAGATCACCAAGCAGTCGAACAAGCCAAAGCGCCTGAGTCGAAGCGGTGGAGGCCGCTATGTACTCGGCCTCGCAACTGGACATGACCACCACCTGCTGCTTGACTGACTACCAGCTAACGAGGCACTTGCCGAAGAAGAAGAGGATCTCGCTCGTGCTTTTGCTGGTGTCACTGTACCCGACAAGGTGTGCCTCTCCAGGACACCTCGGGTAGTGGAGGTCGTGATCAAGAGTCCCCGCAACATAGCGGATGATCCTCTTCACAGCCTGTTGGTGCTCCGTCGTCGGTCGCTGCAGGAACCGACTAACGTAGCCGACGGAGAATGTCAAGTCCGGCCGTGTGTGGGCGAGGTAGCGAAGGCTCTCCACAAGATGTCGATACTGTGTAGCGTCCACCTCCTCCGCCGTGCTGTCGCGGCTCAACTTCAGCCTCTCCTCCATCAGAGTGAGGGCTGGGTTGCAGTTTGTGAGCCCAGCTATCTCAACAATGCGATTGGCATAGGCGGTGTTGGAAAACCGGAACTAATTTTTTATAATAAAATTGCTTAATCTGGCCGGGGGGCACACGGCTGTATATAAAGGCCCCTTACAGATAAAAACACCTCTAAAACTCTTTAGGACTCTTCCTAAAATATTTAGACTTAAACTTAAACTCTAACTCTTTCTCTAATAACCAATCGTATCCGATCTGGACACCCCCTAATCTCTAGTTTATTCTAGAAAACATGATTATTTTCAACACACCCCCTAATCTTGTTTTCTAGCATATACTTACTTTAAGATGTAGACACACTACACCCCACCCCAGGACGAACACATCATCCTGGACGACCATAGGACGAACACATCATCCAGTACTATTTTGAGACGAACACATCATCTCTGGACGAACACATCATCTCTGGACGAACACATCATCCAATTGGAACGAACACATCGTCCCATACACTAATTTGGAGCAAACACATCACCACTCCCAGAATGAACACATCATCCCGAGCAATAGCTTGGGTGAACACATCACCCCACCCGCGACGAACACATCATCACGAGCACTCTTCTCAAAAACACCTCCATTGCTGCGAACCACCACATCCTTGGGCACACATCCCTTGCTCGTGACAAACATCGACACAACGTAGGCCCAAATTCCACTTCTCCACGAACCAGACTAAGGCAGGGTGCAGCCTTCACCTCAGCCCCTACTGGACCTCTTCTCATTCAGCACGCTAAACAGCCCAACAACTACACGTACCAAGGCCCACCTCAGTCCAGCACTAAGCAGCTCGCGTGGAATGTCCAGCACCAGATTTGGGCCCGACCCGGTTCAGTCTTCTTCCACACGGTTCCTTTCCCTGCAACCAGCACGAGTACATCTGCCTCGGCTCACAGCAACGAGCAGCTCCCGTGGCAAGGGCAGCCGGTGCCACCCCCAATCGCCGCCGCAGCTCGCAAGTTCGATCAGCCTCAGCACGCGCAGCTTTCCAAGCATCAGTTCGCCTCGAACGATGCCTGACCCTCCAACGTTGTGCGAGCAACGCCATGATGCGGAACCGCATCGGCTCAGCCCCAGGTCCACCGATCGCGGATATCAATTTCCGCTTAATCGAGTTCATCCACGCCATCTCGCCTGAATCTCGGTGGAAGCAGTGGCGATTCGCAGCGGAGCGCCCCGAATCCACGTCCGGCCGCGCCTGAATCTCTCGCCTTCGTCGAGCGTCGAGTCGCCCGACTCCCGCGCGCTCGAACCGCATACCGCGGTCCAACGATTCCCGTCGAGTCCCCACGTCGAGCCGCCCTTCACACGGATTCGTCGAAGCTGCGCCAAATCCACGCTCGATCCGGCTTGAAATCGCTCGAGCGCGCACATGTCTCTGGCCATGCTGTCTCCCCGCCGAATCTGCCTCCAAATCGACCGATTTTGTGGGGATCGACCCGATCTGGTTGTTGCCCGCCGGATCTGCTCTGCCATGGCCGCCCTTCGTCGATCGCATCCACCGGGATCTGCTCGTTCCGCGCCGGCATCCCGCGTTGGGTCCTGAACCGCCCCTCCTGGCCTCCACCTTCTGCTTGCCTGATCCCGGCACGCGTCTGTGTCCACCCCGAGAGCACGTCCTCCCGGGGCAGATCCAAAACCACCCAGCTCTGATGCCAATTGTTGGAAAACCGGAACTAATTTTTGATAATAAAATTTGCTTAATCTGGTCGGGGGGCACACGGCTGTATATAAAGGCTCCTTACAGATAAAAACACCTCTAAAACTCTTTAGGACTCTTCCTAAAATATTTAGACTTAAAGTTAAACTCTAACTCTTTCTCTAATAACATATCGTATCCGATCTGGACACCCCCTAATCTCTAGTTTATTCTAGAAAACATGATTATTTTCAACAGGCAGTCTGTCGAAGCGTGATCCCGGAGTCGGCCTGGTGCACCTCAATCCCTAGGTAGAAGGAGAGGGATCCAAGGTCACTCATCTGGAAGGTGGCTTTCATCTCTTCTTTGAACGCTGCCACCTCTGCATCCTTGGTGCCGGTGATCACCAAGTCGTCGACGTAGACACCCACCAGTAGGGTGTTTCCTCCATGACCACGCCGGTAGATGGCCGCCTCGTGCGGGCATTGCCCGAAGCCCATCCACTTGAGCGTGGAATCCAACTTGGCATTCCACGCCCGTGGTGCCTGCCGCAAGCCATAGAGAGCCTTGCGCAGGCGCAAGACCTTGCCCTCCTTGCCGGGGAGCGCAAACCCCAGCGGATAGTGTACGTAGACCTCCTCCTTCAAGTCACCGTTGAGAAACGCCGATTTGACGTCTATGTGTTGGACACGCCAGCCTTCTTGGGCAGCCAGCGCAAGAAGGAGTCGCACGGATTCCATCCGTGCCACAGGGGCAAAGGCATCGTCAAAGTCGATCCCCTCCGGCTGCACGAAGTCGCGTGCCACCAAGCGAGCCTTGTGCTTGACGATGGCGCCAGCTTCATCCCTCTTCAGCTTGAACACCCACTTAAGGGTGATCGCACGGTGACCGCGAGGGAGGTCAGCAAGCTCCCAAGTGCGGTTTGTCTCAACCGCATCCATCTCCGACTGCATCGCGGCACGCCATGCCGCGTGTTTCTCGGCCTCCGTGAAAGACCGAGGCTTGCCGTCGTCGCATGCAAGGTGCAACTGCGCCTCCGGATCTTGATCATCCAGATCGTGACTCGTGAGGGGCCAGTCTCGGCACCGGCTGGTCGCCGAGAATGTTCTCCATCTTTCGATACCACAACTGCTCGCCGTCGTAGCACCCGTCGAGGCGCTCCTCGTCGTGGGAGAGCGGAGTGACAAACTCCACTGGGTCGTGCTCGACACGAGCTGGCGATGAAATGGACGTGGTCGGAGGGGTGGCCGTCGGTTCTGGAGTGCGTAGGTTCGCCGGCTGAGGTGGACGCTCGGTGGAGAAGAGCTGCCTACTCCCCCATCTCCCTTGAAGTAGACGTAGTCGACGATGAAGTCGTCGTTCGTCGAGGTCGAACCGTCGTCCACCGCCTTGTCTCATGCCCATCCTCGCGCTTCGTTGAACACAACGTCGTGCGTCGTGCGCACACGTTGTGTCTCTGGGTCGAGAATGCGGTAGGCCTTCGAGCCTTCCGCGTAGCCGATGAACACCCCAGGGGTGCTCCTGTCGTCGAGCTTGCCGATCTGGCCAAGCTCCTTGGCGAACGCGAGGCAGCCGAAGGCACGTAGGTGGGAGACCGCCGGCTTGCGCCCATACCAAGCCTCGTACGGCGTCCTGCCGTGGAGGGCCTTGGTGGGCGAACGGTTGAGGATGTAGACGGCAGTCACCACCGCCTCTCCCCAGAAGACAGTCGGCATTCCCCTCTGCTTGAGGAGGGCCCGAGTCATCCCCACAACCGTCTGGTTGCGCCGCTCAACGACGTCGTTCTGCTACGGGTTGTAGGGCGCAGAGTAGTGGCGCTGAACACCCTCATCCGCGCAATACGACACGAATTCAGCCGCCATGAATTCGCCGCCGTTGTCGGTGCGCAGCACGCGTAGCTTGCGGCCACACTCCGCCTCCGCAGTGGCCTACGCGCGCCTGGTGGCGTTCGCAGCCTCTCCCTTGCTGCCAAGGACCACCACCCACATGTAGCGGGAGAGGTCGTCGACGAGCAGCAGGAAGTAGCGTCGTCCTCCTGGTGTAGCCAGTGTCATTGGGCCACACAAGTCCCCGTGAACGAGCTCGAGCCGCTCCTTGGCTCGAAAGCTCGACTTCTGGGGAAAAGGAAGTTGCCTCTGCTTCGTCACCGCGCAGACGTCGCAGAGCTGCTCCACGTGGTCAAGGCATGGCATGCCTCGCACCATCTCCTTGGCACTGAGCTGCTTCAGGGCCTTGAAGTGAAGGTGCCCAAAGCGCTCGTGCCACTGCCATGCCTCGTCCTCCCGACAAGTGGCAAGACAGACAGGCTGTGCTACCTGCACGTGAAGGACATAGAGTCGATTGGTGCCTCTAGTTACCTTGGCAAGAAGGCGACAATGGCGATCCCAAATCCTCATGACTCCGTCCTTGATCTCCACGCGCGAACCACTCTCATACAGCTGTCCCAAGTTGATGATGGAGTTTCTCAAAGTGAGGATGTAGTAGACTCCGACGAGCAGCTTGTGCTCACTGGACTTGGCGCTGAGGATGACGGAGCCAACACCCTTGATCTCCACGTCGGAGGCGTCACCAAACTTGACGGAGCCTCGGACATTGGGATTGAGCTCGGCGAAGAACTCCCGTCGACCGGTCATGTGATGGGTGGCGCCGCTGTCGAGGCACCACCCGTCAGTCTTGTCATTGCTGGAGCCGTCGCCGAGAAAGGTGTGTGTGCTTGGCTCATCAAGATGGAAGAGAGCTGCTATGGTCGATGCCACTAGAGGTGGCTTGATGCTTCCATGTGCCATGAGCAAGGCTGGCTCCTCCTCCACTTGTGCGACGTGGGCATCCTCCTCCACTTGTGCGACGTGGGCCTAGCCACGTCGTGGCTGTCGACACTCCCTGGCCTAATGACCAAGCTTGCCACAGTTGTGGCAGGTGCCGTCCCGTGTCGGCTTGTGGTTGCCGGCAGCACCGCCCTGGGCGCCTCCGCGGGCACGTCCTTGCGCCCCGGCCTAAGCGCCTCCACGCCCCTTGCGCGGCTTGCCGCACTTGCGGCCGCCTATCGAGGAAGATCGAGGAAGAGGACTCCCCCTTCTTCCGGTCACCCTGGCCAGCCTCCCACTGCTCGCAAGTGAGATGGAGCTTCCCGCCGATGGTGATAGGCCCCAAGAGAGGTTGTGGTTCGTCGCTATTGACGACCTTGAGGCGACCAATCGCCTCTTCGATCAACATCATGGAGAGGTCCAACAGAGACTCGATCGAGTGAGCGATCTGCTTGTACTTCTCGGGGATGCAACGGAAGAGCTTCTCGACAGCTCTCACCTCGTCGTAGGTGTCGTCGCCGAACTGCACCAACTTCTGCAACAAAGTGTTGAGACGAAGAGCAAAGTCATCAACGTCCTCACCTGGCTTAAAGGCCAGGTTCTCCCACTCCTTGTGAAGCGCCTGCAGTGTGGTCTTGCGGGCGCAGTCGCTGCCGATGCGTGCCGCAGCGATGGCATCCCAAGCCTCCTTAGCAGTCTGCTTCTTGGGAAGCGAGAACTGCATCTCGGGCGGGACTGCAGTAATGAGGGCATCCAGCGCCCGTCGATCCTCGTAGTAGTCGAGTCACCGAACTGCTTCCCACATGTGTCACACCTGGAGCCGCACCCTCATCACTGTGGCCCACTCGACATAGTTGGTCTCGGTGAGGGTAGGCCACCCACCGCCGGGACCGACGTCCCTGACAATGGCCTGAACCCCGTGGTGTCCATGGTACCTATACGGGGAGGGAGAACTGCGCTGCCTGTAACAGCCGTGTTCTCCGTCGACTCCGTCGCCGCCACCGGGAGCGCCACCGGCGCATCCGCGCCGGTCTGGGCTGCGGCTGTCGCGCCCATGGGAACGCGCGGCTGCTCGATGCACCTCCTGTGCTCGCACCGCTCCCCTAGCCAGCCTGAGCTCATCGTCGACGTCGCCGTCGACAGAGCCGCTGAAGCTACCAACACGTAGAGCGTCCAGCTCCGTTGCCGTTGCACGCGCTGCAGCCGTCGCCGCTGCTGCTTCCACTTCCGCCCTCGCTGCTGCCAGTTCCGCCGCCGCCATCCTTGCTGTCGTCGCCGCAGTCTCTGTTGCCGCTCGCTCGCGCTCCTCTGTCGCGGCGACCTCCGTCTGCCGCGCACTCGAGGCGACCGAACGCTGAGACTGTTTGTCGGACATCGCGCACTAGTAGGGAGCTAGTGTGTAGGGAAGAGGGATGAGTTGGGGCAGCCGGTGTTCCTGCTACTAGTTGCGCAGTGTTGTAAACAGGCGCCTGGACGCCTAGGCGCTCGCCGGCCGCCAGGACGCCTAGGCGATTTCCAGGCGATAGGATGTGTTGCAGGAGAGGGGCAGCGAGCATGAGTTTGGCGCGGCGGCGGCGCGACTGGAGATGGGAAAACCTGATTCCCGATCTTCTTAACCTGAAAACCCCACACGGCCCAATATGCCCACACGGCCCAATATGTCCTATAACCCTAAGGCTACATGAAATCTGACTCCAGTCCGCCTCCCTGGCGCGGAGCGGCGGCGCTCGCGTCTCTCCTCCCTCCTCCGCCTGCCCTCCTCTCCCCGATCCCAGCGGCACCTCCGCCTCCCTAGATCGGCGCGACGGCACTCCACCTCGCTCCCCTCCTCTCCTTGCACCCCCCCCGACCTCTGCTCCACCTGTTGTCGCGGTTGGCGCCTCCTCTCCCTGATCCCAGCGGCACCTCCGCCTCCCCTCCTCTCCCCGCACCCCGCGGCCTCTGCTCCGCCTGTCCTGGCGGCTGGCGCCCTGGGCGTCCGCCGGGCAGGACGCCTGAGGCGCCATGGCAACGCCTAGCCATTCCAGGCGGTCGCCTTGCTCGATCCAGGCGAGGCGACCATCTATGGCGTCCGGCAGCCATCGACTGGACGCCTAGTCGGCGCCTAGGCGACGCCTGGACAACACTGCAGTTGCGGACAGGGAGAGGCGCGGGAAGGAGATGAGCAAGAGATGTTTAGGCTACAGGATAGAACGGCTCTGATACCAAGTGTTAGTGGCTGGATTTTTACTCTCATTGAAGAGAGGATGACACTAGAGAGTTGGGGCAATTTTCTTGTCTATTCCTCACACAATATCATACCCTCCAAGGGGTTGGGGATACATATTTATAGCAGCCAAGGTGCTCTGCCCTAGCTGCTCTAAAAGCATTCCAAGATGCCATGCAAGCTGCTGTCCTAGAGATACTAACAGCTGTCCTAAAAGCGGTCAAGATGTTGTTGTCCTAAAGATGCTAACAGCTATCCTAGATGTTGTCCTCTAGTCTAAGATGTTGTCCTCTAGTCTAAGAAGAGTACAACAAGGACCAAAGACCAAGGACTAAGGTACAACAAACTAAGAACAAGGGTACAAGGGACTAGGGGACCAAAGACCAAAGGACTACAAGACTTATTCTATCAAAGCATGTCGAGATCGATTTGCACTTTGTTAGGCACAAGGTGGTTGCTGGAGAAGTTCGAGTTCTTCACGTTCCTACCAACTCACAATACGCGCATATCTTCACCAAGAGCATTCCATCTCAATGTTTATGGAGCTTAGATTCAGACTGAATGTTCTAGCTAGTAGACGTTCAGACTGCGGGAGAGTGTTAGACAAATAGTCCAATATTGGTTTTGTAAAGGGAGGTCTCTTGACCCCCTTATCAATATGTACCATCCTACAGAGATTTTAATCAATCCAAATAACTGTTTCCTCTCTTATTTCTATCAAAAACATGACTAAAGTTGCATTATATTGACTGAACCCATATACGAGGCTAGGGCATCAGTATAGGAGTGAAAATTGATTAAAAGAAGGAAAAGTAAATGCAAAAGAATAGGCTTGCAAGTTCTGAAAATGCATACAGAATTGTCTTCTGGTGGAAATATGTAATGAATCCTGCACATCTTCACGAGCTCATCCAGCACTTCTGGCCGTTTTCCTTGAATCTCTAGTGCCTGTGGGCCAATAGAAAAATAGAATCAACATTACTGTTAAATGTGTAAGGTAATAAGAATACAAGAAACCCTAGGTATCTGTACCCAGCATTGCAAGAAACATGTACGTGTGCGAACAGCAACCGATGCGCATACAAGAGTGCAAGCCCGAAACTTGTCCAATCCGATATTATCAGCAAGACCAGCAAGAAACTCGCTTGGATTCTCACCATTAATTTGCGCTACCCCAATGCCTTGTTCTGCTCTTTATTAAGCACACAATATCCAGATGCAGATAAAGCATGGAAAAATGAGATTATACAAAAAAATGTACAGAAAAGTAGGTATAAATAAAAAATATGCAGCAAAATGTACAAAGAGCTGAAGAATATGGTAACTGAAACCACAACAAATTCTGTGGAATGATAAAACAAAGCATACTTGCTGCAATCATCTAGTACGAAGTTTACTGCTGCCCTATAAAAAGAATCACGGGCATTCTCAGTGTCAAAGGAGACCTTAACCCCTGATATCTTGCATAATCTCCTTAGCTGCATTCAGAAGAAGGATATGGTTAAAAAAAGTGAAAAGCGTACTGGACAAACTGCATCATCTCTAACAGTTCGGGTGCAGAATATAAGACCTATATTGGAGTCAATTGCCCAAAAAAATGTACAATCATTCAGAAGCATGTGTAAGCAAAATATTAACACCTGTTATAATTTTAGCAAACGTATGGACTATGGAAACAACAACAATGCCTAAAGCTTGTATCAACATGTATTGATGTATATGGAGTTAGTTTGTGGCGGATATCTCATTGATACTACTACCGACGGATAAGAAAAGATGTACTTTCCTTTCAGTGATTCAATCATTCAATCACACATGCTCTGAATCTTGTGATTTGTATTACAAAAAGTCTTTGTTGTTGCTGTAGAGAATGCAAACTGCTATCAGGAAACAATGTGGTCAACAACAAGAACCACTTGGCATGAAGTAGACCCAAGACAAAACAGCATTTCATGTGCAAATTACAACGATAGTACAACCTCAACCTAAAGGATTAGGATGTTCCATAGGACATCAGGTAGTTCCTTTGATGGCTCTAAAACTAACTAGTAACAATGGCACAATGACTGAAGAGGATGCCAATACTTCTCCAACATAACATAGATGTGAGAACATGATTCAAGGATATGAAATGAAAGGTATAACACCAAAGTAACAAGAAGTAAAATGCACTAACTTGAACTGCGTCATCATATTTGTAATCCCTCCCTGTGATTCTATAATCAATTATAGCTGGCACAAAAAAAAAGATTTAAAATTTCAGAAATGAATCTGCACAGAATTTTCAAGAGAACGCTGAAAGATGGTCCACTATAGCTGCCAAAGAAAAAATATAGTTACCCAATATTATAGGTTAACTATTGTGTGGATTAATATATAGAATCGAATAGCAGCAACAAAAGCATGGTAACAGTAATTCGAATTCGAATACAATAATTACAAGGTTTCTCTTTTGGTTACAAACTTCAACTGTTGCATTGCAGATGCAAAATTCATGTAGTATATCCTGTCCAGACCAGTTGTCAAGGAGCCTAAGTGAGCAATGCCATGCAGGTATTGAATTTGCACCTTCTTTAAAAGAAACATTTAGAAATTCAAAATAAATAGAAAGACGTGCAGCTTCTCACCCTTTATTGCAGAACAACACTGGTAGTTCATAATGAATTTAAACCAAACCTGGCAACCATAGTGGCAATAATTACGCTTCATTACGTAATAATATTTAAATAATTAGGTTTAAAGGGGCAATTGCAAATTTATGGTTAAAATTTCAAAGACTACAAAATGATTTGGTTTTTGAATTGTTATTGAAGCGTTACAATAGCAAGACACTTGAAGTTATGAATCAAGAAAACTGCTATCAGAATTCAAACATAACATTTCTGCCACTTCCTGTAATAAAAATTCTAATACCATTAGTCTTTCAAAAGGATAGTGCTCCTTGATTACCATATCCCATATACCATAAGTAATGAGTCTAATTCTGGCACTGTATCCGTGTTGGCTGAAATCTTGAATGGAGGAAACAAAAGCAATGTTGCCCCCAAAGGACCCAAAAAGTTACTTATACGGATTATAACAAGCATACACAGAATTCAAAACAATCAATATTCTTGGTAAATTTGTGACAAGCAAAGTATAATATTACTATGCTAGCTCTAGATAAGTAAATACAAACTCCCAACAGTATATGTATAAACAACCCTAATTAGTTTATGTATATATGACCCTAAACCGATGAATTAAGCAATGTCAACATTGGAGCAAGCATAAGCATCCACCTCGGACCAATCTGTTGGCCAGCCTTGCCGACCTTTCCATCTCTGGTCCAGGTTCTGTCACCCCTATTTCAACATCCGGCCACCACTCTGGGACCCTTGCTTGTGGATCCCTCCTCCTAACCACCCTTGCTGGCTCGGAGACATGGCTGGTCGTAGCTGCCGCTGTGAGAGATGAGACAGCAACCACCACCTCCTTCCCTCCCAGGCTACGGTCCCTCCTCCGCACCACCGCCCCACTGCCACCCCACAACCCCATTCCCCAACCCCGCCGCTCCCACGCCCGTAGCGCCAGGCCCAGCAGCACACGCGCCGCGACAGCAAACCCGAGCGACCAGAGGAAAGCGCCCGCGGCGAAGCGCAGCGAAGAGCAGCGGAAGGTTAGGACCATGCGGTCCCCGCCGACGACGCGAACGGCGGAGCTAAGGTCACGGTAGGCCTCGTCGGCCTCGGCGGCGAGGCGGTGTAACCGCAGCTCCACGCGGCGGCGTAGACGCCAGAGCTCCGCCTCGAGGGCGCCGAAACCGTAGTCTGGGACGCGGTCCGGGGCGGGCGCCGCCCTGCCGCTGGAGAACTTGGGATTGGGGCTAGGGTTTACGCCTCGGAAGCGGCGAGCGGAGAAGACTACTGTCCTGGTGGAGCTAGCTCGGGAGTCTGGATGTAGGGATGGGAGAGTGAGCGAGAACGCGGAAGTGGTGGTGTTTGCGGACATCGTCGGCGAGGTGGCGACGGCGCCGGAGGTCATGCCATGAGATGAGAAGGCAGAGGAGCGGCTATACGAAAGTAGATAACAACTGCAATGCAATCAACATTAAACGTAATCATGTAAAAAAATTTAGTCACACGGTCTTCATTAATCACTTACACTTTTCCACCAAATAATAATATTTACATTTATGTTATCAGGTAAGATGATTTAAGTGTAAAAATTACAGTAATCATTCGATGAAAAACATAGTTCAGAATAGCTTTTTTACGATTGCGTCATAGGGAACAACTGTTGTGCAATCTGCTGATTTGTGCAAGCGTGCAATCTTTACATCTGAACCGTCCTCTATCTATCCAAGGGTGCTGCATCTAGGGTTCTTTTTGCATATTGTCAGCAGCACCAGGTGGGAGGATTTAAGTGCTAAAAGTACAACACCATTGGATACATATGAGACGGTTCAGATTTGGAGATTGCACGCTTGCACAAAATATCAGATTGCACAGCAGTTGTTCCCTGCGTCATAATATTGTTTGTATTATAGTGATTCCAGCATATTAGAGCACAACCTTTTTACCCACTCAAGTGTCAGCGTAGAGTTAAAATGCATCTGTTGAACATACTAAAATATTATTCTTAATATGAACTCGCCTCTGTTTTATCATACTTATATTTTTCACCTTCTTACAACATTGGGCCGAGCCCCATCTTAACTCAATTCAACTTTGATTTTCATTTAATATGTTCTATCCTAGTCTAATTCTATTTTAACCAAACTTTACTTACCCCATCCCTCTAGAGAACATACTCAACTCTATCCTGATCATTTTATATATTCATATCGGCCCTAACCTTATCACAGTTAGAAAAAATAATATCGGTGTTTAGGATCCTTTTGGATCGAAGGAATTGAAAAACATAAGAATAGGAAAATTATAGGAATTGAAATTGTATGTCTTTACAATTTTATAGGAATTGAAAATTATAGGAATTAAGATCAGAAGCTTTTTGTCAACATCATAGCAAAAACAAGAGAACCTGTAACATGAGCTAGGAAAAAAAAAAGAGGTACAAGCTCATGTTAAATTTCCTACAAAATTTAGCAAAATAATACATTCCTATAAAAACTACCTTTTGTTTTTCATGTGAGCCAAATGGTCATGTAGAAAAAAATCCTTTACAAATCCTATCTTTCAAAATTTCTTTACCATTCCTTCAATCTAAAGGGAGCCTTAGTTGTTTGGGTATCAACTGGTCAAATGTTAAAGGTTCACTTTATATAAATTGAAGTTTGATATATTTAGCTTTTGCACCGCTCATTTTAAGCATCAATTAATAATGTCGAAGCAAAACTTTTGTAACAGGTTTAGTATGCATTTGGCAGATCGAATCGATTTGATTTCTACCGTGAAACGGGTGAAGCCATACGAAACGGAAAAATCTCGAAACGTTTCAACATGGAGTCGGAAGTAATCCATTCAATCTTTTGTACTGCGAGGTTGAAACTGGCGGAAGGGTGTTCCACGGATGGCAACGCCCTGCGGGGTCCCTCATTCCAGCTTTAGCGTCCGCTACCGCGCTCCTCCGGTTCCTCTAAGCCTCGTCGAGCGTCCTCCAGCACGCGCCACCCCGGGAGCCCCACTCACTTTTTCAAGCTCGGCTCCGGTGCCGCGGGTCTAGCCCTGGCCGCCGCCCTCCCCGCGTGTGGTTTTCTCTCGGACCTTCCCGCCTTCCCGGCGTGCTCCCCAACCTATTTCACAACATGGAGCTCAACACGCCCTTCCTTGTTGACGTCGTCGAGGCCGCCTCATGGTGCCAATCTCCTGGGGTAACACCGCCACGATGAAGAGCTGGTCGTGGTCTTCATGTTCTCTTGTTTCGGATATTGGCATGCTTGTCTCTTGCAGGAAGTTCCATTGGCGTCACTGCCTCCACCATCGATCCTCTTCGCCGCCTCCACCACTACCACCGCAGGTCCCCTCACCGGCGCTACTGACCTTGGTGGATGGCCCCTCCACACCGATAGCTGGAGTCGTTCACCTGGTCGAAGAGAATGTGTTTGGCGGTTCTGTAAAAAAGGGGAAAAAGAGTGAAGTCCATGGGTGCTCTACACCGGTCCGCAAGAACAAAGAGCACAGCTCGTTGGTTGGGGTCTACTTTATCCGGGTCCCTCAGGTGCTACATTATCAATGTTAAATTTCTCTATTTATCGCTACTATGTTCAAGGACTATCGAAGATCTTGGGAGGCTGTTGTGCCCGC
Source organism: Tuctoria greenei (assembly GCA_036927565.1). Taxonomy (NCBI): domain Eukaryota; kingdom Viridiplantae; phylum Streptophyta; class Magnoliopsida; order Poales; family Poaceae; genus Tuctoria; species Tuctoria greenei. The sequence continues at coordinate 192,192,671 of JAYESD010000001.1, forward strand.
ATCACAACAAATATCCTCAAAAACTTGAATCGGCATCTGGGCATCTCTCAGTTCAGGAATCATCGGAATCTTTTGTTAAGCTACTATGCGCTGACTAGTTACTCTCAAAAGCTTAAGTTGATAAGGGAAGCTTAAGTTGATAAGGGATGGTAGGCAATTCACTTGTATTTCAACACTTTCCCTCACGTGCCGCATACGTGAAATAGAAGTTGATAAATTGCGCCTGTCAGGATTTGAACTCGAGACATCTGACTCTGATATCATGTTAAGCTATTATGCGCTGACCAATTGTCCTCAAAAACTTAAGCTGATGGGAAGGGTAGACAATTCACTTATACACTCCAACACTCATCCTCACGTGATGCTCCCTTAGGTCTCTAACGTGAGAAATAGGAGTGGACTCGAGACCTCTGGCTCTAATACTATGTTAAGCTACTATACGCTGACCAGTTGCCCTCAAAAACTTAAACTGATGAGGAATGGTAGACAATTCACTTGTATTTCAACATTTTTGAGGGGATGTCCAGTAATTATGATATGTATAGTACCCTTATCTGTTGCCATTACTCTCATGGATACAGGCTAATACACCCTGGCAGGGTGCTCTCAAACGACAATTGTGGGGGGCTTCTCCTTGAGCAAGACATGCTGGTTCATCTTCTCCATGTAGTGTGGGAAACTGGATCTTGTGGGAGACATCACCTAGTTGTTACCCAGAAATGTTAAGCTTCTGTTGATACTTTTAACTGTTAGAATGGTACCTAAAAGCGGTAATGCATTTGGTCTTCTGGAAACACGTGAAGTATGTATTGACGAATTCTTCGATGTTGTTGTATTATTGAACCCGTGACTGAAGTTTAACAGCAAATCTAGTAAGAAAAGATTGCAATGGACAAATTAGTGAACAAGGATAAATGAGGTATTTTAATAATTCTCTTTTTAATACTGAAATTGAAACCAGAAAATTAATCAAACTGTTTCTAAAGTGATTATGTTTCATATTGAGAAACACTTTGAATTTGAGACTGAAACGTTTCTGACTCTTGAAAAATCTCGAAACATACCAAACGGACCCTTAGATTTGGGTGGTTTATGTAATGTGAACTGTAGGTTCTTTAGTGATCGCTTGTCAGCCTGTATTCCTTTCATGAAATAAATAATTAATTGTATGTTCTTTTCAGCAGTGATTATGCATACAACTGTTTTTATATCAGAACCGTTGTGCATATATTTGGATTTATTTCTGACCTTTTATTATGAACTTAGCATATATAATACACACCAATCCAGTGAGGTTTGCCTTAGGCTATTCGCAGCGGTAGCCCGTAAAGCGTACACGACCAGGAATTTTGAGTATGTGACGATTTTTCCCCACAACGGTGTATTCGACATGCTACTCGATCCTCCTGCAGTTGCTACAGGTGACTGCTCGATAAGGCTATATCCAACAGGCGCCTCAAATGGCACCTCATCTTCATTTTGCCTCTTCAGAGAAGAAAAACGACCTCCAACAGATATCACATAACCAAAACTCATTTTGCATCATTCGCCCTCCGTTCCCCAGGTATGGGCACGCAGAGCACTGAAGCCTGAACACTATTCTTCTCTCTCGATCCACCGCTCCATGCATCCCGCCGCGCCACGCACCCCGGCCGCCCCCCGCCAGCGGGCCCCCGCCCTCCTCGCTGCTGCGCGTCCTCCTTGCTTCTTCCTTACCGTCGGAGCCCCCTTCCTCCTAGCGCCACCCTGCCTTCGCTTCTTCCTCGCCGTCGGAGCTCCCGTCCTCCTCGCGCCGCCCCACCTTCGCTTCTTCCTCGCCGTCGGAGCCGTTCCCTGTCACACCTGGTATTAAAAAGACGACCAGATGCTTTCAACATGTATGTCAGAATCAGTTGAACTCATACATGTGTAGACGAAAGTGAAATACCATTAATTATTGCCACGTTAGAGTACATCACTTTATTATATAAATGACCATTTAGGTCTAAAAGAAAAGTACACAAGTAGCGGAAATCAAATAAAAGGCTCCAAGCACAGGCGTTGCACAGGGGATACGCCATCCTAGAACATCTCATCGGGATCTCCATAGAAGTCTTGATTCTCCACCTCTTCATCTTCATAGACTAGGGGGGAAATATGCAACTAACAAGTTTGAGTACCAACGGTACTCGCAAGTGGGAAATTTATGACATGTGGCTCATAACAAGGATGACAAATAATAGGTAAAGCACTATAGCAAATTACAACCTAGTCTTAATGTTGTTAAGCACCTACATCTAGGTGAAACCCATTAATAAATCCCAAGTAACCAGATGATTGCCCAAAACCAAACCATTAACCATTTTAACCATGTGTGCTAATTATGAATTTGGTCTCAAGCCGCTCGTGTCCGTGAGCATGGCTGTCTAGACAGTTTGACAAAACTCTGCATAGTGTGTATCCTTTACCCACAGTTCGTGATTTCATCCCCTGTTGTCAGGTGTATTAAGGTAAACCTCCTTGTTGCCCGTGGTAGCTAACCACATTACACACTTCCAAAGGTGTGTGGTCAGGAGATCACTACAAGGTCTTTCCGATGGTTCTCCCGACTTGCAATAGATACTCTAAGGTTTCACCGCTCCGGCACCTAGAGTCTATTTTCCCTCCACCAAAAGAAGCCCCCTCTTGAGCCATGTGGATCCCAAACCAGTGATCTTAACCAATTCCTCGCTCGTTCGATTATCAACACAACATTGGGAGAGACCAAATTACTAAACCAAGTTGTCTCATATACAATCCTGTGGTGATACATAACAACTTCCTCCATAAATTGGTTCTTAGAATCCGATAGGTGTCCAATCCCAAACCCATGTCTTGTGCACGCATGCACCAAACCAAAATAACACCTCCTATTAGATTCCTATCATCTACTTCCATTATTGCCAACAATTCATGAATCATATTAAATTAAATAAAATATGTAGATAAGTTGTTCATATTAAATTAAGCATGGGTAAGCGTGAAACTAAATAATAGTAAACCACTCAAACCATAGCGACAAGGAATACTGAGGAATATCTAGGGAAACATAACATAGGATTCATATTTCAATTTAGCATGCCCCTAACTAAAACTTAACAAAAAGGGTGCAAGATGGTCAAGGAACATGCCTCCAAATTGAGCTTGGTGGTCGACGGGAAATTGGTGCTCTTGAAGATTGAAGGTCGGTTCTAGCCCCGACTCTAGATTACGGCGATGCATAACAAATATAATAACATACAATAAGAACAACAGAAAATGCAAGCATTACAATTAAATAAACATAAATCCCTACGCATTAGTGATTTTATGGTTAATTTTAATCATAGGCATAAACCATTTATTGAGAATTTGAAGTTAAATGAAATAATTTGAGTAAACATATTTTTAGTAATTTTTATACAATTTTTTATATTTATTTGAAACCTACTACTATTTTCTAGAAAGTTTTCTCCTTGAAAATATGCTTAAAATAGTTTTATAACATAAAATGTGCATTTTACAATTTTAAAGCATTTTTAATATTTATTCCTATGTGTAAAATATTTTTTATGAATTAATACACATATAAAGCATTTTATCAATAAATTAGCAATTTAAATAAATTAATAACAATATTACAGAACTGAATTTAAATTAAAAATATTTGTAAAACTGTTTTTATAATATTTTATAGAAATTAGGGTGTTTTATTTAATTTTTGGTATTTTCAAGGGCTTTTCTACAAAAACAGAATTATTTCAGAGGCTAAAAACTATTTTAATAAAGTCCAGGGGTTGTTTTATAATTTTTCCAGTATGTAATTTGATATTTTCCAAAATTCTAGGGGTTTTCTCACAATTTTACTCTATTTCACAGTTATTTCCTAATTTCCAAAAAGCTCAGGGCTAAATCTATAAATATTTGGACCAAACTGTAATTAGTTTAAAAAGTCCACGGGGTTCTTTGTTAATCTACCAATGGTTACGAGTGTTTGAATTTGGGCCGTAAGATTTAAAATGGATGGCTCGAATTTAGAAGGCCGAAGGGGTACGCTATGTTATAATCTCGGTCGTTCGGACATATCCGATGGCCGGGATTGAGCCACGTCGGCTCGGGCGGTGCTGGGTGGCGGCACGCAGCTGCGCAGAGCGCCCGCAACGACCAAAACGTGTGCCAAACACATGAAGGGGGACAACTCTAATGCGGAAAAGAGAGAGGGGGCGAGGGGATCTCACCGAGGTTCGTCGCAAGGTTGCATCCGAAGCGAAAATAGGGCGGCGACGGCGAATGGTTGTGAAACCCGGTGGCGCCCGACGAAGTCGGCGATGCAGCGGTGTCCCTTTCCAACGACGATGTCCGGCGGGATCCTGGGAACATGGCGAACGCGTTAGGCAAGGTTGGGTGGAACGAGGCCGGCATTACCGAGCTCGACGGCGCTAGGGTTTTGGGGTGTCGGGGTAAAGAAATTAGAGGGGGGATCAGTCGGGTTTTATAGGGGCCTTGCAGGAGTAACGAGCGGCACCATCGTAGGGCATTATCCCATGCTTGATTGAGGTGAAACGACCGGAAATGAAGAGGGGCGAGTGGGGCGGCGCGGGTGCGCGTGCGTTATAGCGCGCGGGCGTGGTGGTTCGGTGGGGAAGACGCAGCTTACAGGTGGGGCCGACTAGCAGCGGGAGAGGGGAAGGGGAGGCGTGGGAGCGGGCCGACACATAGAGAGGGGAGTTGGGCCGGGGGCGGGATTGGGCGGCCCAAGGTGCGTTTTTCCTTTTCTTTTTCTTTTTTTCTTCTTTTGTGTTTTGTTTTTCTTTACTTTTATGATTTGATTTTAAAACTAAAATTCTAACGAATTTAAATTTGAAAATTTTCACACAATCAATTAAACATGATGCAATTGCCTTATATGAATTTCATTTCAAAGAAAATATTTTATAGCTCTTGAAAAAATTATCTTACACATTTTTTTTCTTCCAAAAATTGGGTGTTACAATTCTACCCCCTAAAAAGGAATCTCGCCCTCGAGATTCGTACGACCTAAGAGAATAGATTGGGAAACTCCGCCTTGAGGTATTCTTCTCTTTCTCATGTTGCCTCTTCTTCTGAGTGATGTTTCCATTGGACTTTACACATACGAGTAACCTTATTCCTCGTAACTCGTTCTGATGTCTCGAGAATCTTAACAGGTTGTTCTGCATAAGTCAGGTCCTCTTGCACATCTACTGCTTCCACTGGCAACTGCTCCTCAGGCACTTTCAAGCATTTCTTCAATTGTGACACATGAAATACATCATGCACATCTAATAAGTGGGATGGTAACTCGAGCTGATAGGCTACTTCTCCTCTTTTCTTCAATACCTTGAAAGGACCAATATAACGGGGTGAAAATTCGCCCTTCACCTTGAATCTTCTTAATCCTCTCACGGGTGACACCTTGAGATATACAAAATCACCAATCTCAAAGGACAGATCACGACGTCGAGTACCTGCATAACTCTTCTGCCTTGATTGAGCCGTCTTTAAATTCTTTCGGATTTCTTGCACCTATTTCTTAGCTTCTCTCAATACTTCAGGCCTGAATACTCGACTCTCTCCAGTTTGATTCCAAAACAACAGTGTTCTGCACTTCCGTCCATATAATGCTTCAAACAGAGACATCTTCAAACTGGTTTGATAACTATTGTTATAAGAAAACTCAGCATATGGTAGGTTTTTATCCCAACTTCTGCTGTTTTTAAAAGCACACGCTCTCAACATGTCTTCAAGAATTTGGTTAGTGCGCTCTGTTTGGCAGATCAATTCTCGAATCTCCTTGATGTCAGGCACACATATTCTCTTCCCTAGCCATAGTGTTCCTTGTTCATCTTCTTTAAAGTCCGAAGCTTTTCCTTCTTTCATTTGATTATTAATATCTTGGATTTTCTGATCATGCTTTTGCCCTTCTTGAATATCCTTCTCCAAGGTAGACTCTACTTCCATGGACACGACCTCAATGCTAGCCACGATACTGAGATTCAACTTTGCGAACTCCTCACAAAGTTGCGGTTGCTGACCTTGTAATGTCATGGTGTTGCATTGTGATGACCTACTCAACGCATCCGCGACCACATTAGCTTTTCCAGGATGATAGTTGATTCCAACATCAAAATCATTGATAAGCTCCAACCATTTGCGTTGTCTGAGGTTTAAATCTGGTTGAGTGAAAATATACTTCAGACTCTTGTGGTCTGTATAGATTTCAGTTCTCTTCCCTATCAGATAATGTCTCCATAGCTTCAACGCATGAACCACAGTTGCTAACTCCAAATCATGAGTAGGGTAATTTCTTTCATGCTTTTCTGAGTTGGCGTGAAGCATAAGCCACTACATGTCCCTCTTGCATCAATACACATCCTAGCCCTTGTCCGGATGCACCACAATAAACTACAAACTCTTTCTCCATATCTGGCATAACCAACACAGGTGCAGTGGTCAACTTTTTCGATAATTCCGCGAAACTAGCTTCACATTCCGGTGTCCACTTGAATACAACTCCTTTCTCAAGTAACTTGGTTAATGGACAAAATATTTTTGAGAATCCTTCAATAAACCGACGATAATAGCCAGCCATTCCCAAGAAACTCCTAATTTCCCCAACATTTTCTGGAGTTTCCCATTTCAAAATAGCTTTTACTTTGCCCAGGTCTACTGCTATTCCACCTTGTGATATAATGTGTCCCAAAAATGACACCTCTTTCAACCAAAACTCGCACTTACTTAGCTTTGCATACAATTGATGTTCACGAAGCTTCTGCAAAGCCAATCTTAGGTGTTCCTCATGTTCCTCTTCACTTTTGGAGAATATCAAAATATCATCAATGAACACCACTACAAACTTTTCCAAGTATTCTATAAACACCTTATTCATAAGGTACATGAAATATGCAGGCGCATTGGTTAAGTCGAAGGACATGAATTTATACTCATATAGCCCGTATCTTGAGACATGCCGTTTTGGGTATGTCTGAGAGTCGTATCTTCAATTGGTGATACCCCGAAAGCAGATCAATCTTTGAGAACACACAAGCGCCTCTCAACTGGTCAAACAAATCCTCAATCCTTGGTAAAGGATATTTGTTCTTGATAGTTACTGCGTTGAGAGCGCGATAATCCACACACAATCTTTGAGTGCCATCCTTCTTGGGTACAAATATCACTGCAGCTCCCCAGAGTGATGAACTAGGACGAATGTATCCTTTTTCTAACAACTCATTGATATGATTCTTCAATTCTGCCAACTGTTTAGCATCCATCCTATATGGTCACTTATATATTGGAGCTGTTACAGGTACTAATTCAATGACAAATTCAATTTCTCTATTAGGGGGAATACCCAGTAGTTCCTCAGGAAACACATCCGGAAAGTCACAGAACACTTTAATCTCCTCTACTCCCTCAACTTGATCGAGTCGTATCTTTTGAACTGGTGCTTGATTAGGATGAAACTCAACCTTTGTACCACCTGTATGAGTTAAGCACACTGTTCTGGTAGCACAGTGAATCACCCCTCTGTACTTGGTTAACCAATCCATTCCCAAAATAATGTCTATCCCTTATGACTCCAACACTATAAGGTTTGCTAAGAAGGCTACCCCCTAATGATTATGCTTACACTAGGGCATACTTGCCTTGTTAACATCTCTCCTCTAGGAGAGTTGACTACTAACACTTGAGTCATTAGCGTAACAGTCATACCATGTCTTTCTATGAATTCTTTTGCTATGGATGAATGTGTTGCACTAGAGTCAAACAATACTATAGAAGGGTGGGAATCAGCAGAGAACGTATCGATCACCACATCAGATGCGTCTTGAGATTCCTCCAAAACAACATGATTAACCCGACCTCTGGATGAATTATGCTGTGGTGGTTTCTTCGGGCAATAGTTGGAATAATGTCCCTTGTCACCACAGATGTAGCAAGCTCCTCGAGTGTTGTTATCTGGTGCTTTGTTTCTATGTTGACCCTACTGTGGTTGCCCAATTAGACGGGGAGTTGAAGACATTATGCACTGTTTATACATTTGGAGGCGTTGTGGTTGCATCTGCTGGCACTGTTGGTGAGCATACGTCGCTTGAGGCCTGAATGAAGAGTTGTTGGAGTATCGCTGCTCTTGATTAGTACCCATGGGATGACTCATGTGTCCCGACTGCTGGGGGTTAAAGCGAGGGCGATTGTTGCTCGAGGATTGTCCCATCATCATCTTCCGCTTGCGATCTTCTCCTTCACACTCCTTCTTCTTTCTTTCCACGGTGAAAGCCTTATCCACCAAATGTTGAAAGGTAGCATAATCGCTAGAGGACATCATCAATTGAATCTCCTTGTCCAACCCTTCTTTGAAGTAGAATTGCTTCTTTGTGTCTGTGTCCACATCTCCAGGGGCGTATTGGGACAGCTGTGTAAACTTATTCAAATATCCCCTTACGTTCATGTACCCTTGCTTCAGTGCTAGGATCTCCAGACGCTTTGCTTGAATTTCTCCTTCAAGCACATGATGATTGCGGAAATTTTCTCTAAACTCCTCCCATGTGATGTTGTCTGGATTAGCATGGGCTGCTGTGAAAGCAGTCCACCAATCAGCTGCGGGTCCATTGAGCTGATGTGACGCCAGTAGTACCCTTTCTCTTCCCTCACATTGAACAATCCTTAATTTGTTCTCAATTGTCTTGATCCAATCATCTGCATCCATAGGCTCCACTGCATTTGAGAAGCGTGGAGGTTGAGTATTCATAAAGTCCCTCAAGCACGACCTTGGAGGTGGTGGTGGTGGTGGAGGGGGAGGTGGTGGTTCTTGTTGAGCCTGCTGCATGTTATTCACAATTCGCGTCAGATTTTGCATCATTTGCAGTTGCATTGCCATCATTCGTTGCATTTGGTTGGCTGCTGGTGCTCCACGGGCACCCCTTCCATTCCATTGAGTTAGCGGTCCTTCCTCATTTTATTGTTGAGTGGTGCACCATGACCACATCCTCTTCCACTGCCTGCCATCTAAGGTTGGTGTGTTGATTTAGAATAAGAAGACAAGAGAGAAACTATCTGAAAGTCGCCTAGAGGGGGATGAATAGGCAATAATACCTGAAATGACTTAATTAAACGAGATTAATTCTCTGTGGCCGGACTAGTCTGGTTAGGGCCGGACTAGTCCGCTCAGCACAGGGTGGAAACCCTAAAACTTGATTTCTACAAGTTGTTTGTGGAATTGAAGTTCACCAAGAATAAGAGCAATATGTAACAAACTTGTGAAGCTCAGATTGTGATGTTTAAACACTTAAATTGCAAGTTTTCAATAGTGATCAAAGTGTAGGGCAATAAGACCAAAGTGAACCCTAATAGCAAAACTAGTTGAAAGCATCTAGGCCCCATGAGGTACGGTTTCGGTGATTAATGACAACCATTCGATACTACTAATGAATTTGTGAATGCAAGGTCTCAATGACACTCAATCAAATGAAATCAAAATTACATTGGAGACCCATATAAAATCAACGAATGAGATCAAATCAAAACATATGATGACAAAAAGTGAAAGCTCTAACTTGATATCATTCCATGCTTGAAGACAATCAAAACAACATTTCCAACAAGTGTCAAAGAGGTCACAAGTTCAAAATTCCAAAAGAACAACTCAAAACAACTCGAAGTCAACAAGTTGAACACACCGGATCCACCGACGTTCTATGAGTTGACTACATCGGTCAAGTTGGTTCAATTGAAGAAGAAGACCTCAGACAAATGCACTCACCGGATCATCCGATGTGAGTGGCTCAGTGATATCGGTCCATCATCACAGATTGCAATACCATTGGACCGAGTGAAGCACCGGATCCTCCGATGTGCAGATTACATACATCGGTCGATCACTCCAGTAAGCCTCAAGATCAAGCAAAAATCTGGAGGAAGAGCCACCGGATCATCCGATGAGTAGAGAGATCAACATCGGTCTAACAACGGTCATATCTGACACAGTGACATCAGCTAATTTGGCTTTGACCGATGATAACTGAAGGGGAGACATCGGATCATCCGGTGTTCGCAGAGAAGTGATGTCAGCCTACTTTTCCAACGGCTATCTCGTGGAGGCTGGCTATTTATACCCCTTCAACCTGTCAAATCGATAAGACTTGAAGCCCAGACATACTCTACACATCCTAGAGCATTCAAGCAATAGAGCAATCACTTTCACATCATTTGTTCATCATTTGTACACCAAGAGTTAGGCTAGAACTAGCTAGAGATAGTGCTTGGGTGCCTCCACTCTTGGTGATTGGAGTCTCTAGTGTAGTGAGAGCCCAAAGGGAGTGACCCTTGGTGTGTGCAACTTCCGGAGCTTGCCAAGAAGATTGTGGAAGCCCGGAGGATCCCAAAAGTGTACAAGGCTTGAGCTCCACCTTGCCGAGGTTGGCGAACGGAGAAGAATAGTGAAGAAGCCCCTTGTCTCGGTGACTTGGGAGTGGCAAAACCCTTTGGTGGGTGTCACAACGTGGACGTAGGAAGATCCTTGTGATCTTACCGAACCACGGGATAAACTCCGTGTCCCTTGAGCGTTTGCATCCCTCTCCCTTTTACTCTTATGCAATCTTCATTCCGCAACTTTAATTTACATTGATTGCATAGTTTAATTGCATAGGGAATTGGGCTTTAAGTTGTTAAGTGTTTAATTGTCTTAAAATTTGAAAGAAAGCCCAATTCACCCCCCTCTTGGGCGTTTCGATCCTTACAATTGGTATCAGAGCCTTGTTGCTCATTGGACCATTCTAGCTTCACCGCTAGAGAGCTTAAATGGCCAAGAATGGGGGTTCGGTTCCTATCTTCGAGGGCAAGAACTTTGCCTATTGGAAAGCACGCATGCGTGCCTACCTAGAGGCCATTGCTCCCGAAGTGTGGGAAGCGACCCATGCGGGATTTGGAGATCTTAACTATGTTGGGGATCAACTAAAATGGGATGCTAAGGCTAGAAATGCCATCTATGAATGCATTAGTCAAGATGTATTTGCAAGAATAGCTAGTAAAGAAAAGGCTTGTGAAATTTGGGCATGCTTAATTGAAATTCATGAGGGTTCCTCTCGTGTTAAAGAACTCAAATATCACTTGCTAAAATCCAAGTATGATGAATTCAAAATGCTTCCTCATGAGAATGTTAACCAAATGTTTTCACGCTTAAATGTTCTTATTGAGGAGATTAATGCTCTTGACATTGCATCTCTTGGCAAGGGACTTATCAACCGAAAGATCCTCATGCTCCTTCCCAAGCCTAAGTACAACATCATCAACTCCATGCTCCAAAAGGAATCACTTGACAACATTGAAGTTTCGGAGCTCATTGGAGAAATACACGCTCATGAGATGAGCGTACTTGGAATGATGGAGGAGTCATCATCAAAAACTATTGCTCTCAAGGCTTCAACCAAGAAGACCACTCCCAAGAAAAAGAAAGTGGTTGAGCCTAGCTCAAGCGAAGAAGAGCAAGCAACAAGCGAAGATGACGATGATGAGCTTGCATTGATGATGAGAAAATTCTCACGTCTAAACTCCAAAATTGCAAAGAAGGGATACTCCTTTGATCCAAAGAAAAAAGCCTTCCTCCCAAGAAAAGACGAAAACAAGACATGCTACAATTGTGGTGAACAAGGCCACATATCATATGATTGTCCAAGACCCGACAAGAGGAAGGACAACCACAAAGGAAAGCATAGAAAGCTAGAAGAAAGTGATGAAGATGAAGAAGAGGTCAAACCCAAGCGCTCCTTTGGAAAGAAGAAATTTGACAAGGGCAAGAAAACCAAGCTCTTTCCAAAGAAGAGAAGAGGGCCTCAAAAAGTCTTCATGTGCGAAGCAAATGAGTGGATCACGGATGAAGAGTCAAGCGATGAAGAGAGTGAAGATGAAGAAAACTTGGCGGGCCTTGCCGTCGTCAACAAAGACAACTCACTTCTTCATCCACCTCCTATGTGCCTCATGGCTAAAGGTAACTCTAAGGTATGTGATGATTCTAGCGATGATGATAATGAGCTCTCCCCCGATGAACTAGCTTCAATGATTAATGAATATCATGTCATCATAAAAAGGGAAAAGAGCAAGGTCAAAGCACTTGAACAAGCTTGTGCTAAACTTGAGAGTGCGAAGCTCGATTTGCATGACAAGTATGTAACCATACTTCAAGAGCATGACACGCTCAAAACACATGTCAAGCAAATCGAGGAGGAAAATGCTCAAATCAAGCTTGATCATCATGAGCTTGACTTAGCAAACCAAGCACTCTTGGGAAAGCACAATGACTTGGTTCAAAAACATGAAGTGCTTAACCTTGCTTATGAGAAAATTGAACTAAAAATGAAGAACATGAAAAAGGAAACCCTTGATGGCAAAGTATCAACTTTTTCACATGCCACTAATACTTTGGATAAGTCTTTGCCTTTGAAAGCAAGCCTTAGGGAGAAGGAATTGATGGACGAAATTGAAAGTCTCCGCACTAGTGTGGTGAGACTCTCCAAGGGAGAGGACAAGCACAAGGAAATCCTCTACCAACAAGCCAAAGGCTTCAACAAGAGAGGACTTGGATCCTTCCCGGTGCTCAACAAAGGAAAGGTGCCCTCACCGGAGCTTAGGACGAGCTTCATCAAAGAAGTTGGATCCTATTGCCAACATTGTGAGGTCACCGGACACCACACAAGGGAGTGTCCTCTTCCCAACCGTCCTTCTCCCAAATTGCCTCCTAACTACAAATCTACTTTCCATGATTATCACTATCTCTTAAGCAAAGTAGGTGGCAAGGTGAAGGCAAGGTTCATCGGCAAAGATATTAAGGGCATGAAGGGAAAGCTCCCCAAGCAACTTTGGGTCCCAAAATCACTTGTATCACACATACAAGGACCTAAGTTGGCTTGGGTTCCTAAACTCAAAAACTAACTTCATGTGTGTAGGTGAACTACAAAGCCGGAGGAAAACATTGGGTACTCGATAGCGGGTGCACTCAACATATGACCGGCAATGATGGTATGTTCACTACCATAGAGAACCCCGACAACCATGAACAAGTCACCTTTGGTGACAACTCAAAGGGGAAGGTAATTGGTTTAGGTAAAATAGCTATTTCGCATGATTTATCTATTTCTAATGTACTATATGTTAAGTCACTTAGTTTCAATCTACTTTCAATTGCACAACTATGTGATCTTGGACTAACGTGCACCTTTGACAAGAATGGTGTTGTAGTAACTAGTGAATCAAGCAAAGAACTAATCTTCAAAGGATTTCGGCATGGACATCTTTACTTGGTGGACTTCTCCAACAAGGATGCTAGCTTGACCACTTGTCTTTTCACTAAGACAAGCTTGGGTTGGCTATGGCATCGACGCATTGCTCACATTGGGATGAGCAAGCTTAAGAAGTCGTTCAAGCTTGGGATGGTGACCGGCGTGAAGGATGTCACGTTTGAGAAGAACAAGCTTTGTAGTGCTTGTCAAGCCGGGAAGCAAGTTGCTTCACACCACCCAATGAAGACAATGGTGTCAACCTCCAAGCCGCTTGAACTACTCCACATGGACCTCTTCGGACCATCCACATATCAAAGTCTTGGTGGTAACTTCTATTGTCTTGTTATCGTTGATGATTATTCTCGATATGCTTGGACTTTATTTTTAGGTGACAAGGGTGAAACTCCGGAAGTTTTCAAGACCTTTGCCAAACGTGCTCAAAGGGAATTTCAACTTCCCATCATCAAAGTCCGGAGTGACAACGGCACCGAGTTCAAGAACTACAACATTGGGGAGTGGTGTGATCGTGAAGGAGTGAAGCATGAGTTTTCGGCCACATACACCCCCCAACAAAACGGTGTCGTTGAAAGGAAGAACAAGACCCTTATCACCCTTGCAAGAGCAATGCTTGATGACTATGGCACGTCGGAGAAGTTTTGGGCCGAAGCAATCAACACGGCGTGCCATGCCGCAAATAGGGTCTATCTTCACCGACTACTCCAAAAGACCCCATATGAGCTCCTCATCGGGAGAAAGCCCAACATCTCCTACTTTAGAGTCTTTGGGTGCAAATGCTACATCTACCGCAAGAAAAGGCTCGGTAAGTTTGAAAGAAGATGTGATGTTGGTATTTTTCTTGGTTATGCATCAAACTCAAAAGCATATCGAGTATTCAACCAAACCTCCGGTCTAGTTGAAGAAAGTTGTGATGTTGAGTTTGATGAGACTAATGGCTCCCAAGAGGAGAGTTTTGGTCATGATGAAATAGATGATGAGCCTCTACGAGAAGCCATGAAAAACATGACCATTGGAGACATCAAGCCGGAAGTTGAAGAGGGCCATGATCAAGGGGGAGCATCTAGTTCCAACATCAACACCTCCATGATGCCTCAAGTTGATGAAGAAGAAGAAGAAAAAGATGATCCATTGCCAATGCAAGATTCACAAGCAACACAACACCAACGACAACAAGAAGTCCATGATCAAGTCCAACCACAAGAGGAACAACAAGCTTCACCACCGCCAAGTGCCTCACAACCACTTATGAGGCATGGACGCATCTCCAAGGCGCATCTAATGGACCAAATCATTGGAAGTCCTTCAAGGGGCGTAAGTACTCGTTCCCGCCATGTCGCCTCATTTTGTGAGCATTACTCTTTTGTTTCGTGTGTAGAACCCACTCATATAGAGGAAGCACTCCAAGATTCAAATTGGGTGATGGCAATGCAAGAAGAACTCAACAACTTCACCCGCAACGAAGTTTGGGTGTTGGAGGAGCAACCCAAGGACAAGAACGTCATTGGAACGAAGTGGGTGTACCGCAACAAGCAAGATGAGAATGGCGTTGTGGTCCGCAACAAGGCAAGGCTTGTGGCCAAGGGTTTTTCACAAGTTGAAGGACTAGACTTTGGAGAAACATTCGCTCCGGTCGCTCGGTTAGAAGCTATTCGCATACTCCTTGCTTTTGCTTCACATCACAATATAATGCTTTATCAAATGGATGTTAAAAGTGCTTTTCTCAATGGCTATATTAACGAACTTGTTTATGTTGAGCAACCTCCCGGGTTTGAAGATCCGAGGAATCCTAACCATGTGTATAGGTTACACAAGGCGCTCTACGGGCTCAAGCAAGCACCTAGGGCGTGGTATGAGCGACTAAGGGATTTCCTAGTCATGCAAGGATTCAAGATCGGGAGGGTGGACACTACACTCTTCACCAAGCACATCGACGGGGATCTATTCATTTGTCAAATTTATGTCGATGATATCATTTTTGGCTCAACTAACAAATCTCTTAGCCATGAGTTTGGCAAAATGATGTCTAGGGAATTCGAGATGTCAATGATTGGAGAGCTCAACTTCTTCCTTGGATTCCAAATCAAGCAACTTCAAGAGGGGACCTTCATCTATCAAGAGAAGTACACAAAGGACCTCTTGAAGAAATTTGAGATGGGAGATTGTAGCTCAAGAAGCACTCCAATGGCGACAAATTGCCATCTCGACGCGGACATGGACGGTAAACCTATTGATCAATCTCATTATCGTTCCATGATTGGCTCATTGTTATATCTTACCGCATCTAGGCCCGATATTATGTTTAGTGTGTGCTTGTGTGCTCGCTTTCAAGCGGCACCTAAAGAATCGCACAAGAAGGCGGTCTTTAGGATACTTCGGTATCTCAAGCATACCTCAAGTGTAGGTTTGTGGTACCCCAAGAACGCTAGTTTCCATCTCTTGGGATACTCGGATTCGGACTTTGCCGGATGCCGTGTGGATCGCAAGAGTACCTCCGGTGGGTGCCACTTACTTGGGCGTTCCCTAGTATCTTGGTCGAGCAAAAAGCAAAATTCCGTGGCTTTGTCCACCGCGGAAGCGGAGTATATAGCGGCCGGTGCATGTTGTGCCCAAATTCTATATATGAAGCAAACCCTTTTGGACTTTGGAATTAAAATTGGTTGTGTGCCTCTCCTTTGTGACAATGAAAGTGCGGTTAAGATAGCTAGAAACCCCGTTCAACACTCCCGCACTAAGCACATTGATATTCGCCATCACTTCTTGCGTGATCATGAGGCTAAAGGAGACATCTCTTTGCAAGGTGTTAGATCCGAAGAACAATTGGCGGATATCTTCACAAAACCACTCGATGAGAAAACCTTTTCTAGACTTAGAAGTGAATTAAATGTGCTAGATGCATCTAACGTCATGTAAGTTGCCATGTTCATGTAAGGATGCATATCATATAGGTCTTGTCTAACTCCCAAAGGATAGGGGCAAGCTAGAAGTAGTTTTCCCTGAGGAAGCCTTTGGAAGGTTCAAACTTGGCAAGATAGATTTACTTTATGCCTTGCATGATCCCTGCCATATAAACTTGCACTCATTTAATATCTTGCATTATAATTTGTTTGGCATTGCATAACGGTAGATTGTCACAAAGGGGAACCCACCTCATGAGAAGGAGACTTGTTTGAAATGCAATATCTCAACTCATATAAGGTGGAAAGAACAAAATGTTAGGTACGTTACTGCCTAGAGGATCATGCTTCAAAGAGATAGAAGTCTTCATACTCTACCTCACAAAGCATGGGCCTTACATTTTATTTGGATATTTTCCTCTTTTTTTCTCGGTGTTCCATTTGTGTTAAGGTCTAGCCAAGCTATTGGCATATTAGCTTTTTGAGGGGTAAGGGGTTGCCCAAAAAGTCCTAAGACATGTGTTTCTCCTCGATTGTTTGTTTGGTCAAAGGACATATATGGGATGTTTTCGTTCTGTTGTCATCGGATTATCCGATGCTTTTGTCAATCCCTCATCGGACCAATTGGTGTTCATTTTTCAAAGCCCAACTCTGTCAGAACCTCAAATGATCCGATGCGCTCATCCTGGAAAACATCGGTCCATCCGATGTTCACTCTTCTGGAGCTGTGATCTATTCAACCGATGTCTACCTCCCTCTAACGTCGGATCATCCGGTGTCAACATCACTCGGTTGAACACCCTTACTGTGATATTCGACCGATGTTAAAAACCCTAAACGTCGGTCAATCCGATGTCAACAGCATTTCTTGAATATCCTTTCTGTAGAAATTGACCAATGCTCAATTTTCACATCATCGGTCCATCCGGTGTTTAAAAAACGGCTAGGGTTTGGGTCCCACTATTTAAACGCCCGCGCCGCCGCCACCTTCTCTCTCCCCGACCCCTCGCGCCCCCGTGCTCACGCCGCCGTCTCTCCCTCGCGCCGCCGCCTCTCCCTCGCCTGCAGCGCCGCCGCCAGCCGCCGCCGCCGTCCCCCTGCTCGCGCCACCGCCGCCGGCAACCCCCGCGCCGCCGCCGCCTGTGCCCGCGCACCGCACCATCTCCGCAGCCGCCGCCGCCGCAGCCCTAGGCACCGCCGCCGCCGTGCTCCACCCGCGCCCACGCACCATCGCCACCGCACCTCTCCCTCCGTCGAAGCACCTCCACGTCTTCTCCGGCCCCCGTCGCTAGGTTTTCCCGAGCTCCATCGTCGCTAAGGTGAGCTCCGTGCCGTGCGACGTCTCTCGTTGATTATCTCGTCATCATTCGCTTTCAACCTCGCTAACCCTATCTCTCCGTCGTCTAGATGGGTCGCGACCGCAAAGGAAAGGGAAAAGCGATCGCGGAGCCCGCCGCGAAGAAGCGAAAGTTATCGAAGGATGAGAAGAAGGCCTTGATGGCCGCTCGCGCCGCCGAGGAGCGTGAGCGTGGCCGAGGAGGGTCCTTGAGGATCCGTGAGGCCCGTCCGAGGCCGCCTCCAGTGGTCGACGACTCCGACGCCGAAGAGGAGCCAGTTGAGCCCCTCGTCCGCTGGCGCTCAGCCCGGACACGTGGGGGTCACGTCGAGGCTGCTCCTCGTCCGAGACCGACGGCCGCCGACCGTCGTGAGGACAGGGAGGCTGAAAGGGACATCCATGAGATGGACACGGCCGTCCGGGTCGGTGAAGGAGTCCGTCTTGTGGACTACCGGAAGATGAAGGCGAAGCAACTCCGGAAGCTCAGATGGAGTGTTCTGAATGAGGAGTGGTTCCCACAGCCCCGAGAGCTTCTTGTGGACAGTCGCTTCTGGACTGTCACCCAGGCGTCTCTCTATGAGACCTACAAGCGCCGGGGGCACAAGCTCTTTCAGCACAACCACTTGGACTGGAGGCAGCTTGCAGTGGCAGCGGAGACTGAGATCCGCCCCTTCTTTGAGAGATACAGAGGCTTGGTAGAGCTATTGGATTATGAGAGAAGTGCGTATGTGGAAGAATGGGTCCGTGTCTTCTACGCGACCCTGTACATCTCAGAGGGCAGGAGGTCAATTGCCTTCATGTTCAATGGTCAGCACTACCACCTCTCGAGGCAGACTTTGGGGCATATTCTTGGTTTGGACCTGCACGACACCAGCATACACGAGAAGGTCTATGGGCAGGCAGATCCACCGAGGAGGCCACTTACTGGAGGGGTAGCACCACAGCTGGACGAGATCCGCTCTCTGTTTGGCCCCTCTTTCTCTCCGGACCAGCCTAGAGTTCCAGCCCTCCTGACCCCAGCTGCGCGCATTGTGCACCTCGCCTTGCGCCGCACGCTCCTGCCGAGGTCAGGCTACTTGGAGGGGTTCACGAGTCTCCAGCAGACCCTCCTGTTCTACATAATGAATGGGATGGATTTTGATATAGTGGACATACTCCTCTGTGAGATGGAAGACGTGATCACGGATGGGATTGGGATGATGAGGCAGATGGTCTATGGGCACTGAATCAGTTTCATTTGCTCTATGGTGGTGCCTGAGGGACACACAGCACAGGCCCGGCTAGCTGACGAGAGCGTGACCCGCTTCGGTCACTACCGTGCGTCTGCTCCTGGAGACCGCCGTCTTGGTCGTCCAGTTGAGCGCCAGGTCAGGGCCCGCTTGACTGAGGAAGACTGGTCCGACCTAGAGCGGGAGGACGAGAGACTTGCTGAGGCCGAGGCTCAGGGGGAGGACTTGCAGCACGTCTGGTCCGAGAGCGACACAGACGACAGTGTCGAGGAGTACTTCCCTCCTCCTCCACCTTCACCGAGGCAGCACGACGCCGAGGCCGGAGGATCAGCTGCTCCGCCACCGACACCACCTCCTGTGTCCGAGGCGCAGGTGACGCAGCCGTCTGAGCTGACGTCGCTTCTCCAGCAGATGATCGAGCAGCAGCGGCAGGACAGGCTCGCTGCTGAGCAGGCCAGGGCGGAGCAGGCTGCTCACCTGGCACAGCTGCAGAGGCAGCAGCAGGAGCTCCAGCTAGAGATCGCCCGTGAGAGGCGAGAGGATACGGACCGGTTCACCAACCTGGTCGATCAGATGCACCGCCGTACCCTCGACCAGCAGCAGCAGACCCAACAGGCCATGATGGGGATCCTCGGGTTGATCACCAACCTTTACACTCAGACCGGGATCGCCCTTCCTTCACAGCAGCCTGGACTGGGACTGGCTCCAGGTGTTGCTCAGGTGCCCACTACTCCCATACCTTCTATCAGCATGTCACCACTTCTGGCATCTAGCGCACCGATTCACTCACCACTGCCGGCGACGACCTTGTTCCAGCAGACACCGGCGTCCGTGGTGAGCGCTCCACTTCCTCCAGCTCCTACAGCACCTTCAGTACCTGCTTCCTCTCCTCCAGCACCGGCAGCGGACCCTCCAGTTCCCACCGCTCCGGCAGCTCCTTCGACCGGCGACTCCAGCTCCGACGACTGCGACGGTGCTCAGTTCGTCCTCGCGCCTAGCTCTCAGGGTCTGTAGGCGTTCTAATCCCTTTTTGGTGTCTTGATGCCAAAGGGGGAGAAGATGTAGAAGAGTCAGGGGGAGTGGTAGTAGCAGTCTCAGGGGGAGTGTGAGTGTAGGGAGTGTGAGTGTGTGTGCTTATCTTTTGTATTCATGCTTGAGTACTCTTTTGTAATTTTAATTAAGCACTCTTATGCTTGAGTCTCATTTGCTTATGTTCTTAATCAATTGAGTTTTTCGCCCATAAATCTCTTATGCGTTTTACAAGCTTAATGTGTCCTATGCTGTATTCATTGCATATATTCTTGAGTATTTTCATCAAATTCATTATCATTGTGCTTTTAAATATTGTGTTGTCATCAATCACCAAAAAGGGGGAGATTGAAAGCATCTAGGCCCCATGAGGTACGGTTTCGGTGATTAATGACAACCATTCGATACTACTAATGAATTTGTGAATGCAAGGTCTCAATGACACTCAATCAAATGAAATCAAAATTACATTGGAGACCCATATAAAATCAACGAATGAGATCAAATCAAAACATATGATGACAAAAAGTGAAAGCTCTAACTTGATATCATTCCATGCTTGAAGACAATCAAAACAACATTTCCAACAAGTGTCAAAGAGGTCACAAGTTCAAAATTCCAAAAGAACAACTCAAAACAACTCGAAGTCAACAAGTTGAACACACCGGATCCACCGACGTTCTATGAGTTGACTACATCGGTCAAGTTGGTTCAATTGAAGAAGAAGACCTCAGACAAATGCACTCACCGGATCATCCGATGTGAGTGGCTCAGTGACATCGGTCCATCATCACAGATTGCAATACCATTGGACCGAGTGAAGCACCGGATCCTCCGATGTGCAGATTACATACATCGGTCGATCACTCCAGTAAGCCTCAAGATCAAGCAAAAATCTGGAGGAAGAGCCACCGGATCATCCGATGAGTAGAGAGATCAACATCGGTCTAACAACGGTCATATCTGACACAGTGACATCAGCTAATTTGGCTTTGACCGATGATAACTGAAGGGGAGACATCGGATCATCCGGTGTTCGCAGAGAAGTGATGTCAGCCTACTTTTCCAACGGCTATCTCGTGGAGGCTGGCTATTTATACCCCTTCAACCTGTCAAATCGATAAGACTTGAAGCCCAGACATACTCTACACATCCTAGAGCATTCAAGCAATAGAGCAATCACTTTCACATCATTTGTTCATCATTTGTACACCAAGAGTTAGGCTAGAACTAGCTAGAGATAGTGCTTGGGTGCCTCCACTCTTGGTGATTGGAGTCTCTAGTGTAGTGAGAGCCCAAAGGGAGTGACCCTTGGTGTGTGCAACTTCCGGAGCTTGCCAAGAAGATTGTGGAAGCCCGGAGGATCCCAAAAGTGTACAAGGCTTGAGCTCCACCTTGCCGAGGTTGGCGAACGGAGAAGAATAGTGAAGAAGCCCCTTGTCTCGGTGACTTGGGAGTGGCAAAACCCTTTGGTGGGTGTCACAACGTGGACGTAGGAAGATCCTTCTGATCTTACCGAACCACGGGATAAACTCCGTGTCCCTTGAGCGTTTGCATCCCTCTCCCTTTTACTCTTATGCAATCTTCATTCCGCAACTTTAATTTACATTGATTGCATAGTTTAATTGCATAGGGAATTGGGCTTTAAGTTGTTAAGTGTTTAATTGTCTTAAAATTTGAAAGAAAGCCCAATTCACCCCCCCCCCCTCTTGGGCGTTTCGATCCTTACACTACTGATCACACAAAGCGAAAAACAAGCGAAACGAGATTTATCCTATGGTCTGGCTCCATGAAGAAGCCTACCTCCACGTTGAGAAGTCCACACAAGGATCGGGTCTCACTTGACCCTTCTCTCACCAAGCCACCATGATGGCCGGCTTGGTTTCACTATCTCAATGGGTAATCACAAAGTTTGATGGGGTTGCTCACAACTTGAGGCTCCCACAAATCAATACAATTAGGAGCACATGAAGCTCAACTCACACAAGCCGCAAAACACAACACAATGTGCAAGAGATCAAACCAAGAGCCAAAGCGCGATGATCTTCCTTTACTCTCCTCCCCAAACCCTAATCTCTTCAAGATTTGCTCTTAGGGGTTAGTAGGATGAGTAGAAGGCTTTGGAAGGCTCTAGGTTGCTTGTGGCGGCGCTAGGGTTCAAGTCTTGTTCAAATGAGCCCGGGGGTCCCCTTTTAATAGAGGTCCCGAGCCCCTTTTGCTTACATCACAAAGGGACGGACTAATCTGACATTAGACCACAGACTAGTCCAGCCCTATGGGACCACTGACCCCCTGGTCAGTTCTCGACAACTGCCACACTGAGCAACGATCGTCACGCTACCCATCAAATTTCCAAATTCAAACGGTCACTAGACACCGAACTAGTCCACCCCATTACGGACTAGTCCAAAGTGGAACAGAACCATTTGGTCCGTTCCAAAACGGACTCTTCTGGGTTGGTCCGGACTAGTCCGGACATAGGGGCGGACTAGTTCGGCCCCCTAGGGTTTTCTCTCGGTTTGTCACAATAAGTCCCAAACGGACAAGTCCGTGCCCAAACGGATAAGTCCGAACTACTCCAGAGAGCTTTGGTCCGTCCAAAAACGGACAAGTCCGGACTACTCGGACTTAGCTCCAAAATCACTCGGGGACACTCCAGAGACATTTGGTCAGTCCAAAAATGGACTTGTCTGACACGACCGGACTAGTCCGGCCCTGAGGCCCGGACTAGTCCGGCCTCCTAGGGTTTTTCTCATTTTAGGCTTCTCACTTAGGTTTTTCTCTAAACCACCACTTTGAGCCCCTTGGTATGATCTCAATGCACATGATACAACCACCCTCTCACATGATATGGCTCATATAAGCTCAATACCATAGAAACCCTAATTTCTACGCTTGAGTCTTTGACGCCCGTTTTCTCCTTTTCCTTTTTGAGGGTTTTCATCTCATTTCAATCCTTGTACCTGTGCTTAATATCAACTTAGCTCATTAGCCTCTTAATTGTCGTCATCAATCATCCAAAACCCACGGGGATGCCTAGATGCACTTTCAATCTCCCCCTTTTTGGTGAATTGATGACAACACATTAAGACTTCAACACCAAGGATAATAATTTGTTTTCACAACATGTATTTGCGTGAGTGACTCCCCCTCAATGTATGCATCATGAGTAAGAGAGATTGATAGAGTTCTCATACATATACATGTTATAGTGGGGTGCCTAAGTGATGTGTTTATAAAGTGTGATAAGACAATGATTATGCAAAATAGACATTAAAATGAGGCAACACATCACAAATTTAGGCAAGATACATGAATACTTGAATACATAGATTAAGTCTTACAATACAACTTGAAATGAGGTTTAAAACATAAGTCCAACATAGATCAATACACTCATACACCAACATCAATCTATTTTATCTCTCCCCCTTCATCTCTCCCCTTTTGTCTCTCCCCCTAGATCTAAGAGCCCGTCAAACTATCTCCTCGCTATCTCTCCCCCTTTGGCATCAAGACACCAAAAAGGAAAAGAAGAGAGGAAGAGCCCTTAGGACTACTCATCGTCGGAGTCGGAGTCATCATTGTCGCCTTGGGGCTCGCTGTCGCTCTCTGTAGCCTCCGGATCCTCGGTCGAGGCCGCGGTGGAAGTCCCAACTTCTCCAAATTCGGCGAGCTCTTCGGCAGTGAACTCGGGAAAGGAAGTGAGCTCACCATCGCTCTCCTTGGTGGGGGACATAGGGATGTCCAGCTTGTCGCAAATCTCCTTGAGATACTTCTCATTGCGACGCTCCATGCGACATTGCTGAATTTACGTCTTCCGGCATGAAGAAAAGAGAGCTTTGAAGCACTTGAAGAAGCCAGTTCCGCATTGTGTCGAAGGCGGAGGTGGTGGAGGAGATGGCACGAAGCAAGGGAAAGAAGCGGGAGGATCCACATTCTTCCTCCTAGGGGCAGCTGGCTCTGGAGGAGGGAGTTGTGGTTGAAGCCTCCGGTGAATGATATCTTTCTTGAATGTGAGCCCGAAGATCTTCTCGATCATGTACATAATGTAAGGAGCGTATCCACATGATCGGTTGGGGGTGTGAGAGATGTTGAAGATGTCATGAAAGATATAGTCCACCACATTGAAGCGGACATCCCCGCATCTCCATCCTTGGGGGCAATTGTCTTTTTGAGGACCCAGTTGAGCACACTATAGAAGGGCTTGATATTTTTGATGTGCCCGGCCTCATACTGTCCATGGCTTGAATACATATACTCCAATGTGTCCCGATCAACTGGCTTCAGATTTGAAATGATGATCTCATTATCCAGTTGATCCTCCAAGTCAAGTAACTGAGCAAACTCCCAAAAGGTGGTAGAGTACTGCTCTCCATGGGTCATCCAGGTGATCCTCCTGTCCCCATTAGTGTGGAAGTAAAGGGTGGAGTAGAACTGAGTGATGAACTCCACATTCCAGTCGTACTGGAAAGCCATAAGCTTCTTCAGACCATGCCTCTCGACAGCCTCAATCACGGCATTGAAGGATTGATGATCTTTCTAGGCCATGTAATCCCAGTCTATCCATTGAGCATCTGTGATAGGAGTTTGCTTGGTCATATAGACCATTCTGTAGTAGTCACAGTGGAAGTCACACCAGAACCGGGGATCCACTATGCTCCTGTCATGCTGATAAACATTTATCTTCCTCAACTTGCGTGCCTTCTTAGCCCCCTTGCCCTTGAATATGTTGACATCAAAAGCAGCTGCACGGTTTGGGTTCCGTGCAGGAGAGGACATCCTCAAGGGGCCAATGGGTTGTGGGGCACCCTTCTTCAGTTTGCTTGCTGCCTTCTTGGCTACAGTCACCCTCTTCTTGGGTGCAGTATCAACAGGGGCCTTGCCCTTATCTTTGGAGGATCTTGCCAACTGGGACTTGGCTTGCTCACCCAAGGTCACAAGCCTCTTCCTCTTTGGGGCAGCCTCGACAGCAGCTGAGTTGTGCTCCTCACGCTGCGTCTTCTTTTCCCTCTGAGAGGCAAAGTACGCAACATCCATCTCTTGATCCTCTCTTTGTTTTCAGCGGAGGAGAGCCTGCTTCTCCGCTTCGGTCAAGGGGTCGGAGGGAGGAACGTACTCATTGTCTGACATGATTGCTGACAAGAGAAGCACGAAAAGTGGATAAGTCCAGAGAGTCAAGATAAATTGGGACAATTCACAAAATCAACCTAGGTTAGGGTTTCCGCTGTGTAACCCAGACTTGTCCGCCCAGGGGCCGGACTAGTCGGCACTAGGTCGGAGTTGTCCACCCTGTGGCCGGACTAGTCCGGTTCACACAGCAAGAACCCTAATCTAGGGAAATTTTGCAAAAACTACGGATCTTACCACAAAAATGGAGCTATATGATCACATTGATGTGTATAACAACATTTGTGAACAAGTTTCTATCAAAGGACCAAAAAGAATTGAATTCCAAGGATTTTGGAGTTAGGTCAAGAATACCTCTTCAATCTTTGATTTGATGAAATGAGTGTGAGGGAGTGGTCTTCGATGCTTGGGGAAAGGTTCCTAAGCACTTGGGGCTTCAATCCACCGATTGGAATCGAGATTTGGTGGATGGACTCAAAAATCGCCGTTGGGGAGGCGGTTTTCGAGCGTTTTGGAGAGAGGGTGTTTGAGCGGAAGTGGGAAGGTCGAGGGCACCCTGAGGAGGTTAAGTCCCCAAGGGTCGGAATAGTCCGATCAGGGACCCGGACTTGTCCGGCATCCAGACTGGGTCCGAACAACTCATACACCAGACTAGTCCGGTACTAGGAGCGGACTAGTCCAGTCCTAAGACTTAAAACTCCTATATATTGAGTTTTGAGTGGAGATTTGATCCTTTTGGACTATATTTGACAAAAGATCTTTGTAAATATGGTCAGTAAGCAATCAACAATCAAACTATGACCATGATTCACAAGGATTCAACAATTTCAAAATAATTTGTGGAAAAATTGAGGAGGATGAGTTTTTCGCAAGCATGCATGAGTTTTGAATATTGCAATCAGATGTGCAAGACTTAAGCCACATTTCGAGAATCCTAGATATTTAGCTCACTCCTAAGTTCACAAAACTTTTTCTCATCTAGGGGCTTGGTAAAGATATCGGCCAATTGTTAATCGGTTCTCACATGGGAAATTGTAATGTCTCCTTTGATGGAGTGATCTCTCAAGAAGTGGTGGCGTATATCGATGTGCTTGGTCCTTGAGTGTTCAACTAGATTGTGAGCTATTTTGATGGCACTCTCATTGTCACATAGGAGAGGAATATGGTGCAAGTTTATGCCATAGTCCCTAAGGGTTTGTCGTATCCAAAGAAGTTGTGCACAACAACTTCTGGCGGTGACATACTCCGCTTCGGCTGTGGAAAGTGCAATGGAATTTTGCTTCTTTGAGGACCATGACACTAGAGATATACCAAGGAATTGACAAGTTCCCGATGTACTCTTCCTATCAACTTTGCACCCCGCATAGTCCGCATCGGAATAACCAATGAGGTTAAACTTAGAGCCTTTGGGGTACCAAAGTCCTAGGCTTGGTGTGTGAACCAAATATCTAAGAATTCTCTTAACGGCGGTCAAATGACACACCTTTGGAGCAGCTTGAAATCTAGCACACATACACACACTAAGCATGATATCGGGCCTATATGCACATAAGTATAATAATGAGCCTATCATAGAACGATATACCTTTTGGTCTACACTTGGACCATCTTCATTGAGATCGAGATACCCATTGGTTGCCATAGGCGTCTTGATGGGTTTGACCTTGTCCATGTCAAACTTCTTGAGTATATCTTGTGTGTACTTGGTTTGACTAATGGACGTGCCTTCCTTGAGTTGCTTCACTTGAAAATCTAGAAAGAACTTCAACTCCCCCATCATGGACATCTCGAATCTTTCCGTCATTATCTTGGAAAACTCATCACACAAGGCTTTGTTAGTAGAACCAAATATAATGTCATGGACATATATTTGGCAAACAAACAAATCATCATTAAAGTGCTTAGTGAATAGAGTATAGTCCGCCTTCCCAATTTTAAAACCATTTTGAGTTAGAAAGTCTCTAAGGCACTCATATCAAGCTCTAGGAGCTTGTTTGAGTCCATAGAGAGCCTTACGCAATTTGTACACATGGTTTGGGAATTCTTCATCTTCAAATCTGGAGGGTTGCTCCACATATACTTCTTCCTTGATTGGACCATTTAGGAATGCGCTCTTGATGTCCATTTTATATAGCTTAAAATCATGGTGAGTAGCAAATGCAAGTAATATACGAATTGATTCCAGCCTAGCTACGAGAGCAAAGGTCTTTGAAATCCAAACCTTCGACTTGTGAGTACCCTTTGGCCACAAGTCGTGCCTTGTTCCTTGTAACCACCCCGTGTTCATCTTGTTTGTTGCAGAACACCCATTTGGTCCCTACAACATTTGCATTTGGCCTTTTCACAAGCTCCCATACTTTATTTCTCTCGAAGTTGTTGAGCTCTTCTTGCATGGCCATCACCCAATCCATATCTCGTAGTGCTTCTTCAACCTTGTGGGGCTCCAAGGAAGAAATAAAAGAGTAATGTTCACAAAAATTTGCAACACGAGATCGAGTAGTTACCCCCTTGGAGATGTCTCCAAGTATATTGTCAACGGGATGGTTCCGTTGGACGCTTTGATGCACTCTTGGGTGAGGTGCTTGAGGTCTTGATTCATCATCTTGGTCTTCCTCATTCTCATTGTCTCCCCCTTGATTGATGCCTTCATTTTCATCTTCTTGAAGCGCATCTTGGGGAGGTTGATCTTGATCATTTGAGGAAGAGCTTGCTTGATGTATAGGATGGTTACTTGTGACTTGAGGTTGCTCTTGTGGTCGTATGTCTCCAAGTGCCATCCTTCCTATCACCACTTGTGGAGCTTCTTCTTGATCTAGCACATGACGATCAACTTGCTCCACTTGGGAGCTATTAGTCTCATTAAACACTACGTCACGTGCTACTTCAACAATTCTGGAGGATTTGTTAAAGACACAATAGGCGTAAGTGTTTGAGTCATAGCCAAGCAAGAAACCCTCATCGGACTTAGAAGCAAACTTCGAAGTCCTAGGCTTCTTGTTAAGAATGTATCATTTGCTCCCAAAAACATGAAAGTAAGAGATGTTGGGTTTGTTACCGGTTAGGAGCTCATATGACGTCTTCTTAAGAATGCGGTGAAGGTACAACCGGTTTATGACATGGCAAGCGGTGTTGACCGCTTCCACCCAAAACCGGTCTGACGTATTGTACTCATCAAGCATGGTTCTTGACATCTCAATTAGAGTCCTATTCTTCATCTCGGCCACCCCATTTTGTTGAGGGGAGTAGGGGGCCGACAACTCATGCTTGATGCCTTCTTCATCCAAAAATTCTTCAACTTGGGTGTTCTCGAATTCGGTGCCATTGTCACTCCTAATGGTCTTGATACTCAAGGAGAACTCATTTTGAGCTCTCTTCAAGTATCTCTTGAGGACACCATGAGTCTCGCTCTTGTCATGCAAAAAGAACACCCAAGTGAAACGTGAAAAATCATCAATAATAACAAGACCATATTTGTTACCACCAATACTAATGTAGGCGATTGGACCGAAGATATCCATGTGTAGAAGCTCCAATGGTCTTGATGTTGTCATAATATTCTTGGATGGATGAGGCGCTCCAACTTGCTTTCCGGCTTGGCATGCGCTACATGGCCTATCCTTTTCAAACACAACATTCTTTAAACCACGGATGTGCTCACCCTTAAGGAGTTTTTGCAAATTCCCCATTCCAACATGGGCTAGCCTCCTATGCCAAAGCCATCCCATGTTAGTTTTTGCACATTAAGCATGTATCAAGTTGGGCTTTATCCGCGGAGAAATCCACAAGATAGAGTTTTCCCTTGGGTACACCCTTAAAGGCAATTGAGTCATTGCTTCTCCTTGTGATGGTCACACCCTCATTAGTAAATAAACAATTATAACCTTTGTCACATAGTTGTGATATGGACAAGAGGTTATAATCAAGTGAATCAACATGTAAGACATTTGAAAGAGTATGATTAGAGGATATAGCAATTTTACTGGTGCCAAGGATTTTTCCTTGGCTATTGTCCCCAAAATAGATTCTTTCACTTGGATCTTCATTAAGCTCATACTCCACAAACATCTTCCTCTCTCCGGTCATATGATTTGTGCATCCACTATCAAGGACCCACTTGGTTCCACCGGAGGAGTATGCCTTCTTTCTTCCCTCTTTGGCCATGAGACATGTTGGCCTTGCGATCTCCAAGTTGGGGAAGAGCTTGTTCTCCGTTGTTGTCTTTTTCATAGCAATAGTTGCTACCTTCTCATCTTCATCGGAGGAGGATTCCTCATTTGAATCCCACTCCTTCCCAAGGTGGGCATGTCCGGATTGCTTCTTCTTCTTGAAGTACTTCTTCTCTTTGGACTTGCCCTCCTTCTTTTTCTTGTTTTCTTCATGTGGACAATCCACAATGAAGTGGCCATATTCTCCACAATTGTAGCAAGACCTTTTTGATCTTGTCTTGGGCTTGTCTTTGCTTCTTCTCTCATTTTGGTAGCTCCCCCTCCTCCTTCTAAACATCCTCTTAAAGTTGTTGATGAAGAGAGCTTCTTCTTCATCGGTGTCGGGACTCTCTTCATCACTTTCTCCCTTTTCTTGTGATCTTGAGGACGTTTCTTTGAATGCAACATCCCTTTGATTGGAGGAGGAAAGCCTTTGTAGATCGTCGTAGAACATCGCTTCTTTCTCTATCATCTCATGGTTGACGATTCTCCCTAGCACTTCTTCAGGAGTCATCTTGTGGAAGCCCGAACTTTCACGAATTAGTGAGCAAAGAGTGACGTTTCGAGGCATGAATGCTCAAATCATCCTCTTTACTTCCTCGTGGTGGGTCCACCGGGTGCTTCCATATGACCGACTCTTGTTGATGAGAGTCTTGAGGCGGTCATACATATCTTGCAGAGATCCACCCTCCATGATGGTAAATCTCCCAAGATCTCCTTCGATCATCTCGATCTTTGCTCCCCTTATGATGCGGTTGCCTTCATGCGCCGTCTTGAGGGTATCCCAAATCCCCTTGGCAACCTCCAACCCTTCAATGCGGTTGAACTCCTCACGAGTCAATGAGGAGGTAATCACTCCAACGGCTTGAGCATTGCGATGTTGAAGGACGGCTTGCTTCGGAGTGATGTCTTCCTCATTCTTGGGAAGGTGAACACCTGTCACCACAATTTGCCACAAGCTAGGGTTTAAGGAAATGAGGTCCATCTTCATATTATGCTTCCACATAGAATAATCATTTCCATCAAATTGAGGAGGTTTGCCAATGGGAATAGACAAGTAATGATTGCTAGCGGTAAGTTGCTCATAATTGTAAGGATAACGGGAGTACTATTGTGAACTACTCCCGTTGTCAATGTTAACCGGGGCAATTGGCTTGATATCCTTCTTCGGCACGTTGAGCTTCTCACGAAGCCATGCCTTGAGCATCCAAACTTCTTCGTCGCCATTTGGATCATCTTGAAGAACATCGACGTTCTTCGTCTTGGTGTCATCGAGGACCACCGGAACCGTTGTCACCCCTTTCGGCCATTACTTCTCCGAGTTGTTAGACTCTTGGGGAGAAGCCCGCTCTGGTACCAATTGAAAGTCGCCTAGAGGGGGGGGGGGGTGAATAGGCAATAATACCTGAAATGACTTAATTAAACGAGATTTATTCTCTGTGGCCGGACTAGTCTGGTCAGGGCCGGACTAGCCCGCTCAGCACGGGGTGGAAAGCCTAAAACTTGATTTCTACATGTTTTTTGCAGAATTGAAGTTCACCAAGAATAAGAGCAATATGTAACAAACTTGTGAAGCTCAGATTGTGATGTTTAAACACTTAGATTGCAAGTTTTTAATAGTGATCAAAGTGTAGGGCAATAAGACCAAAGTGAACCCTAATACCAAAACTAGTGATCACACAAAGCGAAAGACAAGCGAAACAAGATTTATCCCGTGGTTCAGCTCCACGAAGAAGCCTACCTCCACGTTGAGAAGTCCACACAAAGACTGGGTCTCACTTGACCCTTCTCTCACCAAGCCACCACGATGGCCGGCTTGGTTTCCACTATATCAATGGGTAATCACAAAGTTATATGGGGCTTCTCACAACTTGAGGCTCCCACAAATCAATACAATGAGGAGCACACGAAGCTCAACTCACACAAGCCACAAAACACAACACAATGTGCAAGAGATCAAACCAAGAGCCAAAGCGCGATGATCTTCCTTTACTCTCCTTCCCAAACCCTAATCTCTTCAAGGTTTGCTCTTAGGGGGTTAGTAGGACGAGTAGAAGGCTTTGGAAGGCTCTAGGTTGCTTGTGGCGGCACTAGGGTTCAAGTCTTTTTCAAATGAGCCCGGGGGTCCCCTTTTTATAGTGGTCCCGATCCCCTTTTGCTTACATCAGCAAAGGGGCGGACTAGTCCGGCATTAGACCACGGACTAGTATGGCCCTATGGGACCACTGACCCCCTGATCAGTTCTCGACAACTGCCACACTGAGCAATGATTGTCACGCTACCCGCCAAATTTCCAAATTCAAACGGTCACTAGCCACCGAACTAGTCCGACCCATAACGGACTAGTCCGAAGTGGAACAGAACCATTTGGTCCTTTCCAAAACAGACTCTTCTGGGTTGGTCCGGACTAGTCCGGATACAGGGGCGGACTAGTCCGACCCCCTAGGGTTTTCTCTCAGTTTGTCACACTAAGTCCCAAACGGACAAGTCCGTGCCCAAACGGACAAGTCCGAACTACTCCAGAGAGCTTTGGTCCGTCCAAAAACTGACAAGTCCGGACTACTCGGACTTAGCTCCAAAATCACTCGGGGAAACTCCAAAGACGTTTGGTCCCTCCAAAAACGGACTTGTCGAACACGGCCGGACTAGTCCGACCCTGAGGCCTAGACTAGTCCGGCCTCCTACGGTTTTTCTCATTTTAGGCTTCTCACTTAGGTTTTTCTCTAAACCACCACTTTGAGCCCCTTGGTATGATCTCAATGCACATGATACAACCACCCTCTCACATGATACGACTCATATAAGCTCAATACCATAGAAACCCTAATTTCTACACTTGAGTCTTTGACGCCCGTTTTCTCCTTTTACTTTTTGAGGGTTTTCATCTCATTTCAATCCTTGTACCTATGATTAAGATCAACTTAACTCATTAGCCTCTTAATTGTCATCATCAATCATCCAAAACCCACAGGGATGCCTAGATGCACTTTCACTATCCTATATGATTTCCCACTATA
The DNA here is from genome assembly GCA_036927565.1 of Tuctoria greenei. Taxonomy (NCBI): domain Eukaryota; kingdom Viridiplantae; phylum Streptophyta; class Magnoliopsida; order Poales; family Poaceae; genus Tuctoria; species Tuctoria greenei. The sequence continues at coordinate 192,224,818 of JAYESD010000001.1, forward strand.
TGCACACATGAGAAATATGAGCACTGAAAATCATTTTATCAGAGCACACTCAAACTTAGGTAAACAAGTTCTCATAAGAAGAGTCATACAACTCAAGAATAGATACGTCACTACTCGTTCTTATTACAAAAGATGGGTAAATGCCTAATCTTGAGTCGTATGGTAGGCCAAGGTCTACTCGCGCTCCTCAGGATCCTCCTCCTTAGGGTCCTCATCTGGGTCTTCGTCATCACCATCATTTCCAGGGTTGCTTCCGAAGGACTCGTTGCCATGTGGTGGAGAGTTGGCGAGCGGTTGTGGCACAGAAGGCTCCTCCGAAGGTGGATCCTCATCTGAAGTCTCATCCAGTGTATGTGTATCATCTCGACCGACACGACGGTCCGGGGAGTCCGGGATCCATGTAGAGGTGTCAGAAGCATAGCCATCGGGGTCCTCATCAGTGATCCGATGATACCTCCTCACCATCCTCTCGTAGTGCACAATGAGGTCGTGTACATCTTGTATTTCCTATTGTGCCTTGTGAAGTCGGATACTGAGACGCTTCACATCATCCACCGCTTGATTAGTTTGTGTAAGATCCAGGGGTCCCTCCACAAACCTTGTGACGAAGTTGCCTATACCACTTGGACACTGAGGTTGAAGGTGTGCACGGTGTTCCTCAGCTGGTACCGGTAGGAGTGGCTCCAGAAAGTGATGGCTTCCCAACTAGCTTCTTGTTCAGCATACCAAAGATAGCTCCTCGAAGCAAGTGTATCTTGAGTAACTCATCTCCATAGCATATGAACAACTTGCAATACCACTCCATCCTGTAAGGGCGCCGCTTCCCGACCGAGTGATAAGAGAGTGACAACCCCTCGTGCCTGTAGCCAGCAGCACAGGGTATAGCTCGGAGCCGAGGTCGAAGTCGTCCTGCGGCCCTTCCATCAGTGCGTATCACCACGGCGCAACGGGGGTCGTTAAGTGGGGTGTGGCGGGCAGCAATTCTTCGGCAAGGAACAAATCCTCCACTGGACATACGAGCAGTCCTCCTGACGTTGGCCACCTACAATTTTGAAACAGGAGAGTGTTAGTAACAAAACAAATTAAGGAGTAAATATAACAAGTAACAAGGTAGAGAATACAAAGAAATTTTCACAATTAATTATCTTTGAAAATAGTAAAGTCCTTAAGTCATCCTTTTCTATCTAAGCTTGTGTCCTACGGGCAACATGGCTCTGATACCACTTTGTCACACCTGGTATTAAAAAGATGACCAGATGCTTTCCACATGTATACCAGGATCAGTTGAACTCATACATGTGTAGACAAAAGTAAAATGCAATTAATTATTGCCATGTTCGAGTACATCACTTTATTACATAAATGATCATCCAGGTCTAAAAGAAAAGTACACAAGCATCAGAAATCAAATAAAAGGCTCCAAGCACAGGTGTTGCACGGGGGATACACTAGCCTAGAACATCTCATCAGAATCTCCATAGAAGTTCTGATTCTCCACCTCTCCATCTTCATAGACTAGGGGGGGGGGATATGCAACTAACAAGTTTGAGTACCAATGGTACTCGCAAGTGGGAAGTTTATGACATGTGGCTCATAACAAGGATGGCAAATAATAGGTAAATCACTATAGCAAATTACAACCTAATCTTAATGTTGTTAAGCACCTACATCTAGGTGAAACCCATTCATAAATCCCAAGTAACCAGATGATTGCCCAAAACTAAACCATTAACCCTTTTAACCATGTGTGCTAATTGTAAACTTGGTCCCAAGCCGCTCATGTCCGTGAGCACGGCTGTCTAGACAGTTTGACAAAACTCTACAGAGTGTGTATCCTTTACCCGCAGTTCGTGATTTCATCCCCTGTTGCCAGGTGGACTAAGGTAAACCTCCTTGTTGCCCGTGCTAGCTAACCACATTACAAACTTCCAAATGTGTGTGGCCAGAAGATCACTACGAGGTCTTTCCGATGGTTCTCCTGACTTGCAATTAATACTCTAAGGTTTCACCACTCCGGCACCTGGAGTCTATTTTCCCTCCGCCAGGAGAAGCCCCCTCTTGAGCCATGCGGATCCCAAGGCATTAATCTGAACCAATTCCCTGCTCGTTCGATTACCAACGCTACATCGGGAGAGACCAAAGTACTAAACCAAGTTGTCCCATATACAACCCTGTGGTGATACTGTAAGGCTTAGCAACTTCCTCCATAAACCGGTCCTTATAATCCGATAGGTGTCCAATCCCAAACCCATGTCTTGCGCACGCATGCACCAAACCAAAACAACACCCCCTATCAGATTCCTATCATCTACTTTCATTATTGCCAACAATTCATGAATCATATTAAATTAAATACAATATGTAGATAAGTTGTTCATATTAAATTGAGCATGGCTAAGAGTGAAACTAAATAATAGTAAACCACCCAAACCATAGCGACAAGGAATATTGAGGAATATCTAAGGAAATGTAACATAGGATTCATATTTTAATTTAGCATGCACCTAACTAAAACTTAACAAAAAGGGTGCAAGATGGTCAAGGAACTTGCCTCCAAATTGAGCTTGGTGGTCGACGGGAAATTGGTGCTCTTGAAGATTGAAGGTCGGTTCTGGCCCCAACTCTAGATTACAACGATGCATAACAAAAATAATAACATACAATAAGAACAACAAAAAATGCAAGCATTACAATTAAATAAACATAAATTCCTATGCATTAGTGATTTTATGGTTAATTTTGATCATAGGCATAAACCGTTTATTGAGAATTTGAAGTTAAATGAAATAATTTGAGTAAACATATTTTTAGTAATTTTTATACAATTTTTTATATTTGTTTGAAACCTAATACTATTTTCTATAAAGTTTTCTCCTTCAAAATATGCCTAAAATAGTTTCATAACATAAAATGTGCATTTACAATATTTAAATCATTTTTAATATTTATTCCTATGTGTAAAATAATTTTTATGAATTAAATACACATATAAAACATTTTATCCATAAATTAGCAATTTAAATAAACTAATAACAATATTAAAAAACTAAATTTAAATTAAAAATATTTGTAAAACTGTTTTTATAATATTTTATAGAAATTAGGGTCTTTTATTTAATATCTGGTATTTTTAGGGGCTGTACTGCAAAAACAGAATTATTCCAGAGGCTAAAAACTATTTTAATAAAGTACAGGGGTTGTTTTATAATTTTTCCAGTATTTAATTTGATATTTTCCAAAATTCCAGGGGTTTTCTGGCAATTTTACTCCATTTCACAGTTATTTCCTAATTTACAGAAAGCTTAGGGTTAAATTTATAAATATTTGGACCAAACTGTAATCAGTTTAAAAAGTTTAGGGGGTTCTTTGTTAATCTACCAACGATTACGGGTGTTTGAATTTGGTCGTAAGATTTAAAATGGATGGCTCGGATTTAAAAGGTCGAAGGGGTACGCTATGTCATAATCTTGGTCGTTTAGACAGATCCGACGGCCGGGATGGAGCCACGTCGGCTCGGGCGGCACTGGGCGGCGGCCCGCGGCGGCTTCTCGTCTGTGGCAACCAAAATGCGCGCTAAACACATGAAGGGGGACAACTCTAATGCGGAAAAGAGAGAGGGGGATGAGGGGATCTCACCGAGGGTTGTCGCAAGGTTGGAACCAAAGCGGAAATAAGGCAGAGACGGCGAACGGTGGCGAAACCCGGCGGCACCCGACAAGTCAACGATGCAGCGGCATCCCTCCCCAACGACGATGTCCGGCGTGCTCCTTGGAACACGACAAAAGTGTTAGGCATGGTTTCGAGGCAAGAAATTGGGTGGAACGATGGGAACGAGGCTGTCATTACCGAGCTCGACGACGCTAGGGTTTTGGGACGTCGGGATAAAGAAATTAGAGGGGGATCGACTGGGTTTTATAGGGGGTTTGGAGGAGTAACGTGTGGTGCCATCATAGGGCATTATCCATCACTTGATTGAGGTGAAACTGCTGGAAATGAAAAGGGGTGAGTGGTGCGGCGCGGGTGCGCGTGCGTTACAGCACGCGGGCATGGCGGTTCGGCGGGGAAGACGCAACTAACAAGTGTGGATGGCTGGCAGTGGGAGAGGGGAAGGGGAGGCGCGGGCGCGGGCCGGCGCAGAGAGAGGAGAGTTGGGCCGAGGCGGGATTGGGCAGCCGAAGGTGCATTTTTCCTTTTTTTTTTTCTTGTCTTTTTTCTTTTCAATTTTGTTTTTCTTTTCTTTTATGATTTGAGTTTTAAAACTAAAATTCTAACAAATTTAAATTTGAAAAATTTCACACAATCAATTAAAAATGATGCAATTGCCTTATATGAATTTTATTCCAAGGAAAATATTTAATAGCTCTTGAAAAAATTATTTTACACATTTTTTTTCGAAGAATTGGGTGTTACACTCCCCCACCGCCCTGTCTTGCGCTGCCCTGCCTTCGCGCTGCCCTGCTCCCCCTCCGTCCTCCCTTCGCGCTGCCTGTGCATCCCACCGCCTCACCGAGATCTAGCAGCTCGCATCGGCGGTGCCCTCCCGCCCTCACCAAGGCCCGACGACCAATCCCTCGTCGGGTGCTGAGGCCCCGCTCTCGTACGATGTTGGAAGAAATGAACTGTTGATTTGGGATTGGGTTTTTTTGTTGGAGATGAGAAAAATTGGGGCAGATGAAGTGCACTGTAGCAAGTCTCAAATGATGAAGTGGGCTGTGATTTTTGAGGTTCCTTGTTGGAGACATTCTAAGGCGCATACACGATGGTGCACGACCTAGTAGACCCCACCGTCCGGTGCTTGCGCGCGCCCGACGGGATGGTAGCTATAACGACCGAGATCCCAACAATCCTGGAATCACAATGGATGGTGTCAGGTGATAAGGCACCCATCATAACACATATAAAAGGAATTGTATTACATAACATAAGTAGTCATTTTACAAGCTTGATATAATTGCAAATTAATTTACATCAAAATACACTACATTAGAAGTTTATTCATAGCTCACGTCCTCAAGCCTAATCAATGCAAAAGTGAACAGTTCAGCCCGCAAACAAATTCACACTAGCAGCACAGAGAACTCACGGCGGCGTGCAAGGCTCCCACTTGCTCGTGTACTCTGACGGAGGTAAGACCTCTTTCGCGAACCCTTCATCATTTATGTCATCGTCTGCAGCAACAACTTTAAAGAGCAACTGTGAGCATGATGGCTCAACGAGGTTTAACCATTACAACTAAACATAAAACTCTATGGAAAAACCTATAACATAGGACAACAGTTCGCATAAATAGACTCGCCTCAAAGTTCATCCTTACTTTCAGATTTTAGCCACAATTTTATGGTTTATGAAAGTAAATTTAGTGTGCAATACTGTTGAAGTGTGGCAATGCACTTCTCCCGGTACTACTAAAGCGTAGTCCACGGAGGTTCGTATTCAGATGGAGCGCGTAACATCACGAACAAGATGATGACACAAGAGGTTTTTACGTGGTTCAGGCCACCTGAGCGTAATACCCTACTCCACGGGGTGGTTGTTAATTGTATAAATATGTGGCGAGGGTCTGAGGGTGCTTTATGCGTGTGAGCTTAGTTTTTTCCTCTACCATGCGATGCAGCCCTTATATATGTTAAGGATTGGCCGTAACAGTATATGCTTGGCCCGACAAGTGGCCTCGGCTGTAATTAACCACGTATACACGATCTACATGTAGAATACATGATGAACAGTGTGATAACGCACCTTAATGGCAGCGTTACCTGTCTTGATATTCCTCTGATCGTGTGTCATTAATATTGAATTAACGACACGCTAATTAGTTCTTGTAACGGCTGTTTAATAATCTCTTGAATGTCTGCGCCGTTGGAGATCCTGTAGTCTTCCCATTGCATGCTTAGGTCCGGAGGTCCAACACATGGCAGCTCTAGAGCTTCCCTCTGTGGGGAGGCAGGTCCAGAGCCACTTGACGCGTGGCGGCACCGGAGCTTCCCTCTACTGGGTGTTAGGTCCGGGGCTGCTGGACACGTGGTAGTACCGAAGCTTCCATGTGAAGGAAGGTATGTCCGACCCCGCAGGACACGTGGTAGCATCAGTGCTACCCAAACGAGGGATGCAGGCCCAATGCTGTTGGATGTGTGTTGCCTTCGGAAGTCTTCAAGTCGGACATAATAATTCCTTGGTTTTAAGTGCGGTATCAGGGGGTACCTGGTATCCAGGGTACCGATAGTGGCCCCTGGGCCCACCTCTGGGAGAAACCCTCTGGGTGAAGTTATACTACCAGAAGTAGGGCCATCTTCGATTTCCATGCTGCGGCTTCAAAGTCTTTTTCTGGGCGGTTGAGGTGACGACAAAGAGTTATGCCATCGCCACGTGACCCTTTTTGACACGGCGCGTGGGATCCTGGCATGCGGATCTCATGCAATTGAAGATTGTCGGTTCCCAATACAAAATTCGTATCAGTTCTCAGAGTAATCTTTGTAGTCGTGTCAGGCTGCCGCCCTCGGGCTTCCAACTTCTCATCATGACAACGGTTCGCCTGGTGTAAGTTTTTAAGCAAACTGGACCCGGCCCCCCTTGTCATTGATGAGGTTATCTGCGATTCAGGTCGGGAGGTAGTTTCCATCCAAGCATTGAGAAGGCTTACTAAAGGGAGAAAGTCCGTAGATGGAGAGAACTCTTTACGCTTTCATCTGATCTTGTTCTTAGAGCTCTCCGCCCTTGTAACCTTTCTTCCTCCTCTGCTCCACTTTGCGGTGATGGAGTTGGGACTTCCTCGGATCCGGATAAAAAAATGAAGACTTGTTGAAGGTCGACACCTGCATGGGGTGGCCAAGCGACTCCTTCAACAACCTGATTTGCGTCAGCAAGTTCCCCTTCAAGAAGGAGGATCCCAGCGAGATCGTCTACTTCTTGTCGTATGCCATGGTGGGCCTCATACCACCCTTCTCAAGCTTCCTGCTGATGCTGCTGGACTACTACGGTCTGCAATTTCATCACCTTGGCCCCCACTCCTTGTTGGTGGTGACATTTTTCCACTTTTGCTAGACTTGGGTGGGTGTGACACCCTGCATTGAGCTTTTTCGGACCTTCTTCACAGTCCACGCAACCAGAAAAAGCAACGAGTTTCTTGGCTTCTACTACTTCGTGAAGTGCAAGAACTTGCCCCTCAAGTATCTGAAGACGTTCCCTTCTGGGAAGTGGGACAACTGGAAGAATGTCTGGGTGGTCATCACAGTGGATCGCCACGATATGCTGGAGCTGTCAGACAGCCTTCCGGCTATTGACATTGACGCTTGGGAGGTGGTTCCGACGCTGTCAGAGGAGTACAACCCGATCTTGACAAGGATCCCGGAGTTCGTCGAAGGAGGAGTGACTCCCCTGATGGTCATCGCCAACTTCCTAACTAACCAGTGGGCTCCGCTGAAGACGAGGGAGTGGCCCGCATGGGCGTTCGGTGGAGAAATGGATCACAACCGGATTGAGACTGACATCGGGTCCAATTTGAATGAAGAAGCTTTGAAGCTTAATCTCCAAAAGTTGCAGCACGGGACCATTCGCCCTGATGACATAACTCCTCCGGTTGAGTTCTTGCCCCTAAACATGGTGCCAGAGGTCAGGAGGAAGCTGCGAAAGAAGATGCCAACACTTGATGATCTGGGTCTTGTGGATAAGCGTCGGAGCACTCCTTTGGCGGGAATTGTTATCCTCGGGGCTCCTTGCTCCCATGAAGGTTCTAGTTTGCGCCAGTCACTAGCAAAGGCAAAGGTCCCGCAGCTTCAACTCCCGATAAGTCAACCTCCGGTCGAGGCAAAGAGAAAGCTCCCATCGAAGTCCCAAGTCGCAAGCGGAAGCTGACAAGGAGTGATGGGAGCAATGTGAGGGAAGCTCCGAAAGAAGTGACCCCTCCACCTTGGCTTAGGTCCATGGTGATCGTGCCTCCAACTCCGGCTGGTGTTTCAGCTCCAGTGCTTGCAGAGGGCACTGGCTCCGACAAGTCAACTACCGCCCTGATGCCGGCTGGTGGCTCTGGGTTCGGAGAGTGCAACCTCCAACAAAGGAGGTACCAGAGGTGGCAGCGTCGGCGGCTGCCTCAACTCCAGGTTCGGGTCCCGGAGCCTCCGCCATAGCGACGACGGCGGGCTCTAGCTCCAAGCACCCGAGGAAGAAGATCTGTGCTGATTGGAGCGGTAATACTGCTAGGTAAGGATTGACTCTTTAGCTTTTTGTCTTGATTTTGTTTCTTGCTTTGTCTTGAATTCCCTAATTTATACTTCCAGAACATCGAGAACAAGTACAACGGCTCTAGTGCCTATTGCGGCTCCGGAGGTTGCATCAGCTGAAGCTCCCGCCTCTCCCTCAGTGGTAGTGGCAAATTACACGACAGCTCTGGTGCCGGCTGTCGTGGATACAAGTCCAGTGCCAATGCCCGAAGATCCCGTGGTAGCGCCAGACCACATGTAATAAGTACCTGAGGAATCTACGATGGTTTTGGAGTCGGCCATAGAAGCTCTAGTGTCAGTGCCGGAGGTGACCGAAGATCCTGCTGAAGCTTTTGTGCCAACCCCAGAAGTGACAACTTCGGAGGTGACTGCATCCGAGCCAGTGCAACCAGAGGTGGCCGCGGGTCCTCCGTCTTCTGGGCTGACATTTGAAGATCTAGCTGAGGGACCCTCCTCGTCAGCTCCGGAGGTAAAAGTTGCTGCTTCAGGACCTTCCTCAGTTGTGATGGATGTTGATGAGCTCTCGGAGATCGGCCCTGAGAATGTGGAGCTATTGGATAACACGCTCGCGCCGTGGGTTCCAATAGTGATTGTGGAAGACCCATTGGAGCCTGCAGATGCTCCTCAAGCAGGACCGGAGCCGATTCCCTTAGCGTTGTCTATTGACAATGCCTGCTCAAGTCTCTGCCAGGTCCAGCTTGCCTTCAACTACGAAGACAAGACTCTCGAAGAAGAGCGCGACACCCTGAGAGGCTAGCACAACAGGCTATTCTTCGAGACCAAGTTGACGCAGTCTCGGCTGGCGGACCAGAAGGAGTGGGTGGCCAAGGAGAAAGCCCGGCTGGCACGGTTAGACCGCATGCTGAATGAGAGAGAGGCCATGATCAAGGCCCTCGATGAGAAGACAAAGGAGGTCTATGAGCATGCTAAAGAGGCCAGTGAAGTGGTCGATAGTCGCTTAGATAGCCTCAATGAGCTGAATGAGCAACTTCTCAAGCGCCGGGAAGCCCTCGATCAAAAGGAGGATAAGCTCCTGGAGAAAGAGGAAGACCTCGTAAAGAGGGAGGAGGAGCTCGCCCAAAAGTTGTCCCTGGGAGAGCAAAGCTTGGCTGATCACGCCGAACAATTCAATCTGTGGTGCGATCAAGAGAAGGATCGGATATGGTCGATGGGGGTAAACATCTCCAAAAGAGAGACTGATATCTCCACCAGGGAGGATAAGGTGAAGGCCAAGGAGAAAGACTTGGCGAACCGACGGAACCACATATACCTCTGAGAAAGGGAGCTCAGTGACCAAGAGAAGCAGGTGGCTAAAATGATTCAGCAACATGCTAAGGAAGTTGAGCGCTTCTCCAAGGAGGGTTGTGCGTAACTATTGGCTGCCAGGAGGTCACTGGAGGAGCTCAAGAACTTGAGAGCAACTGAGTCCCAACAAGTCTTTGATTTTTTGGGGCAAGTGAATGAAGTTCTGGTGCCGTTTGGTTTCAGCCCGGTACTCCCGGCTGACCCGAAGCCGGAGATGGACAAGGCACTGGTAGCATTGACCTCTGCCAACAAGAAGCTTAAAGCCGCGAGTGACGTGGTCGTCAATGAAATGGAGACGGAAGGAAGGATCCTGGCCAAGAACGTTGCCGAATATGTGTTGGCATGTTTCAAGAGCCGGGACCCCCCAGATGTCTTTAGCTCCGGTGTTCGAAGGACCTGTTGTCGAGGAGGAAGAAGCTGCCAGGGCCAACATTCAAGAAGCTACCCAGAAAGTTGCCTCATTTTTCAATAGGAACTCCAGTAGTTAGGACCTTTCCTTTTTTTCCTTCATCTTGTAATCATCTGATTTTGAATGAATGAAATCCTTCCGAATTCCATTTTTTGTATCTTCAATGCATTGCCTTTTATATTGTTGGCTCCCTGATAGATGTGTTTAATGAATTGAAGGCATCTACCATGAGGATTTAGACAATGTATTGAAAACTCGATAGGTCCGAATTCATAGCTAGTATTATAGATCTGAGTTCCGAGTATTGCCTCCGATATCTCCAGGGACCCTTTGTTATGTCGATGGCGGGCCCCTTGGGTGTTGTTGGAGCTTGTTGTCTTCGACTGCGTCCACTGTGAACGCTTGGAACATCGACGGAGGGCCCCCTGGGGGTTGTCAGAGCTTGGTAGCTTCGACAACGCCCACTGTCAACGCTTAGAAAGTCGACAACAGGCCCCCTGAGGATTGTCGGAGCTTTGTAGCTTTGACGACACCCATTTTCATGGAATGTCGATGGAGGGCCTCTGGGGGTTTTCGGAGCTTGGTAGCTTTGATGGCGCCACTATCAACGCTTGTAACATTGATGGCGGGCCCCCTGGGGGTTGTCAGAGCTAGTGCTCCAGCAGCATCCACCATCACCGAGTAAATTGCCATTGAATATTCATTTTTCCTGCGCATAAAAAACAAGAAAAACAGTAAAATTCGTCCTCTTGTATATAACTTATTATCGACTTATTATCCTTATTTGAATTTGAGATCCCGAGGAATTTAACATGACAGCATAAGTGTATTGATTAAATCTCTTTAGGTCCGAATGCCTTCTGGACCCACCCTACTGGGACCTGCCAGAATATAGGTAGAGTGGCGTACTTAGTGTGCCTGACCAGTCTAAGTTGATAGCACACTCCAGACCTGTCATTGGCTTTCATTTTCAGGCGAGTAGACCATACAACAATGCTAAAACCCAAAAGAAGATTACCAATACAACTTATATATCACATAAATACCCCAGACTAAATTTCAAGGGGATTACACAACACTGTTGCAGACAAGAAGGTAAAAATGTAATGAGTTGTACAAATGAAATGCACGTAGAGTCTGTCCGTATAAAATGTTTCTCATTAAGGTCCGAATTACAGGGGAAGACAAGGACACACTTAAAGTTAAGTGTGCTATTCGTCTTGATCTAACCCAGGGAGGGTAAAGACACACCTAAAGTGCAGGACCAAGTTAATTGCACTAAGACCCTTCCCGACTCTATCTATGGACTATTAGAGATACAATTTATACAAACAGACTCACCTTCGTCCAGCTAAGCATAAAACTTATGGAGGTGCTCGATGTTCCACGAATTGGGAAGCGGAGTCCCATCCTATGTCGCCAAGCTAACGCATCTAGGACATGAAACTTTGATAACCCAGAAGGGACCTTCCCAACCTAGGGAGAGTTTTTTTCATCCCTTCTCGAGTCAGTATTCTCCGCAGCACCAGATCGCCTTCTTCTAGCTGCCAGTTGCCACCAACCTTTGATGATAGCGCCGGAGCGCCTGGCGGTATCGTGCGTTCCAAATAGATGCTTGGCACCTTGCCTTGTTGACAAAGTCCAGGTCTTCACGCCGAAGCTTGTCCTGCATGGCTTTGTCGAAGGACCGTACACAAAGAGAACCCATGGCGATCTCTGAAGGAAGGACTTCTTCAGCTCCGTACACCAAGAAGAAATGTGTCTCTCCAGTTGCCCGACTCGGTGTTGTCCTGCTTGCCCACAATGCAGACGGAAGCTCTTCTATCCAGTTGGCACCATGTTTTTTGAGACGCTCATATGTGCACGTCTTGAGTCCTTTGAGTATTTTTGCATTAGCTCTCTCAGCTTGGCCATTGCTTGTCGGGTGAGCTACTGACACATAGCTTACTTGTATACCAAGATTTTCGCAGTACTCTTGGAATGCTGCACTTGTGAATTGGGTTCCATTGTTAGTAATGACTCTGTTTGGAACTCCAAATCTGCAGACTATTGTCTTCAAGAACTTGATAGCAGATTCCTTGTTAATTTTCACAATCGAGGTAGCATCTGACCACTTGGTGAACTTGTCTATGGCGACATACAGGAACCTGTAACCTCCAACATCTTTTGGGAAAGGTCACAAGATGTCCATCCCCCACACAACGAATGGCCATGTGGGAGGTATCATTTGCAGCGACTGAGCTAGTGTGTGAACCTGCTTCGCGTGTAACTGGCACGCTTCACACTTCTTTACCAACTTGACTGCATCTTGGAGTGCTGTAGGCCAGTAAAAGCCATGCCAGAAGGCTTTACTGACCAACATGCGGGAAGACGCATGGTTCCCGCACCCACCTCCATGGATCTCCGCAAGTAGCTCGCGGCCTTTCTTCCCGGGAAATGCACCACATTAGAACGCTGTTGGCACCACGTCAGTAGAGATCCCCTTCTACCAACGTGTATCTTTTAGCCAATCTGGCATTTTGAACAGCGGAAGCACCATCTCCAGGAAGGATATTGTCCTTCAAGTAGCTCTGGATCTCCAAGATCCATGCATCAGAGCTAACTTGAGCTTCTGGATCTTGCGTGCTGGGTTGCTCGGAGCTTCCTACGGCACCTACAATCCTTGGTGGGCGCCATGGTAACAGGGCCACCAAGACCGCCACCTTTGAGGTGCTGGTCTCGCCCCCATCACTCAGTTCGGTGGGCTGAGCGGTAGGTCCTGACAATCTTCTAACAAAAACTTTGTCCGGAGCTTGAGCTCCTGTTGAAGCCTTCATCGAGAGATTGTCAGCTTCAGCATTGTTGAGATGCTGGACATGACAGAGATCCAGGACATCGAAGTCCTTCCTTAGCTTCTGGACTTCAAGTAAATAAGCAACAAGTTGGGGATTGTTGCAACTGCATTCACCTTTGACTTTCTTGATGATGAGTTGCGAGTCACCCTTCACCAACAGCTGCCTGACGCCATATGATAGCACCACCTTGAGTCCGTAGATGAGAGCTTCATACTCCGCCATTTTTTTGGTTGCCTTGAAGTCAAGGTGTACCATGTACTTAAACTTCTCCTCAGTCGGAGCAAGGAGAAGGATTCTAGCTCCGGCACCCTGCTTCTGCACGGAGCTGTTGAAGTAGAGTGTCCAGTGAGGCTCATCGAAGACCGGGACCTTACGCTTTCGATTCTGCTCACTGAGGCCTCCTGGAGTTGATGAAGAAGGAGTCCACTCTACCACGAAGTCAGCTAGTGCCTGACTCTTGATAGCATGTCAAGACAGGAATTCGAGATTGAATTCTGCTAGCTCTGCAACCCACTTGGCGATATTTCCAGGAGAATTTGGGTTATGCAATATAGCACGCAGTAGAAAGGAAGTTTCCACTGATATCTTGTGGGCCTGGAAGTAGTGATGTAGATTTCTTGAGGCAATGAGGACTGCATATAATAGCTTATGCACCTCAATGTAGCAAGTCTTAGCATCGTGGAGCACTTCACTGATGAAGTACACTAGCCGCTGGACGGTCCGGACCATCTCGGAGGGGCTCGGAGCTTCTTCTTCATCAATCCAGACCCTTCCGAAGGGGCCCAAATCTTCTCTTGAGCAACTCGGATCCTCCCGGAGGGGTCTGGATCTTCTTGTTCATTAGCTCGGACCTCCTCAAAGGTCTCCAATCATTCTTCTTGAATTGAGGGAACTACCTCGATTGAGAGATGTTGATCCTCAGGCCTCTTGCCTTTAGGATCCGTGCCTGGGGGCTAGGACCCAGACTCGCCTTCAGGTAGCTCCGGACCCTACCGAAGGGGTCTAGGATCTTGAGCTGAAGATGGCTCCAGTCTCTCCGCGACCAATACTATGCTGACAACCTCCGTAGTTGCCAAAATGTAAAGCAGAAGAGGCTCACCAGGCTTCGGAGCTACCATAACTGGTAGTGTGGTGAGGAGCTATTTGAATGCCTTCTCTACTTCTTCAGACCAATGAAATGGCCCAAACTTCCTCAATAGTTTGAATGAGGGAAGTGCTCGCTCTGCTAGTCTTGAAATGAATCGGCTGAGCGCAGCTAGACACCTAGTTAGCTTCTGGACATCCTTGACGCGGGCTGGGGGCTGCATCTCTTCAATGGCCTTGATTTTAGCCGGATTTGCCTCAATTCCTCGGTGAGTCACCAAGAAACCCAGGAGCTTTCCGGAGTTGACCCCTAAGACACAGTTGTCCGGGTTGAGCTTCGTACGCATCAAGCGCAGCTTGTCGAAGATGGCTGGCAGATTGTCAAGGAGTTATTCCTTGTTATTCGCCTTGATGACGATGTCATCGATGTAGACCTCCACCAAGTCCTTGATGAGCTCTTCAATTGTTTTGTGCATGGATCACACAAAAGTTGAAGCAACGTTTTTGAGACTGAATGACATGGCAGTATAACAATATAACCCATCTACTGTAATGACGACAGTGTGCTCTTCATCTTCCCTAGACATTTGAATCTGATGATATCCATAGTAGGCGTCTTATTCAAGGTGGTGTAGTCGATGCACATCTGAAGCTTCCCGCTGGCCTTTGGTACAATGACTAGGTTTGCCAGCCACCGAGCATGGTGAACCTTCAGGATGAAACCAGCGTCGAGCAGCTTCTTGATTTCTTGTCTGATGAAGTTCTGCCACTCGGCGAATTGCTTTTGGGGTTTCTGTTGTACTGGACGTGCATCGGGGTATATCTTTAGGTTGTGCTCGATCACCTCCCTAGGGATCCCAGACATCTGTGATGGTTGCCATGCAAACACATCGACATTCACCTGGAGGAAAGTGACGAGCGCGAGTTCCTATTTGTCGTCTAGACCTCCAGACATACGAGTGGTCTAGGCAGCATCAGAACCGATTTGGATGACTTTGACGGGGATGTCATTGTCGCTGCTTGGTTGCATACGAGGTGCAGAAGTTGAGCCACGCTGACGTGAGCTCGAAGGTTGTTGAGCTAGTTGCTCCTTGCCATATTCTTCTTCTTGCACCGTTGCGAGCCATGAAGTTCTTCCAGTGCAGTGACCCCAGCAATGCGATCCCCACGGATTCAAATGACGCCTAAAGGAGTCGACATCTTCAACACCAGATAGCCATAATGGGCTACGTCCATGAACCTATACAGGGTTGGCCTTCCTAAGATGGTGTTGAAGGGAAGGCTGATGTGTGCCACATCAAAGACCAGCTTCTCGGACCTATAGTTGTCCCTAGTCCCGAAGGTCACTGGCAGTGTAATTGATCCAAGAGGAGTGATGGCTCCCGGACCTACTGCAGAGAAAGGACATGAGGGTCTAAGGTCCGATAGGCTGAGTTGGAGCTCCATAAAATCCGCAAAGCTGAGGAGGTTTAGTGCTGCACCTCCGTCCACCACAACATGATAGAGCTGGGTGTTGTTGATGGTAGGAGAGACCATCAAAGGCAGCTGACCAGCTCCAATCATGTTCTTCGAGCAATCCGAAGCATCGAAGGTTATTGTAATATCCATCCACTTCTGATGAGGTTCTGCCTTGGCAGTGGGAGCTGTGGCAGCCATCTCTTGACACATAGTCTTGAGGATGTGACGGGAGGTAATATCCCAGGATCCTCCATATACCATATCGAGAGTCTTCCGACGCTCATTGTCAAAGATGTCAGAGTCATCGTCCAAAGTGTTGTAGACGACCTTCAAGGACTTCTTAGCGTCTTGGAAGCCAAGCTCCTATTCTGATGGATCTTCTCCAACTTTGAGTTTCCCCTCCCGTTGGCGGTATGGGGCTTCTTCTTGGTGGTTGTTGTTGCGTTCAACAAGCCACTGGACCTCGCGACATTCTTCAAGGTTATGGGTGTTCGATTTGTGAATCGGGCACCACATCTTCTCACTGTCACCGTCCTAAGTTGATGGTTGGGGTCGCTTTTGGGACGTGGTCCCCGACCACCAGGAGATGCAGCTGCAGCAGTAGGTGTGCCGGCCAACAACTTCTTCTTACCATTGGACTTCTTCTTTTTCTTTTCACTGCCAGAGGCAGTAGCTTCAGCCTTGGAGGAAGATTTTATAGCCTTCGTAGCTGGTTTGGAGTGCATCTCTCGCCCCTCCCCAGCCCTAACACATTTATCAGCTAGGCTAAAGAGCTCCGTGACGCTGCTGACATCTTTGGTTGCCAGCTTCTCTAGCATCTTCTTATCTCTAAATCCCTGTTAGAACACGATAATGACAGAGGTGTTGGAGATTGAAGGAATGGTGTTCCGTACTTGAGAAAACCGCTGGATGAATGATCGCAGCGATTATACCGATTTCTGCTGCACGGCAAACAAATCTAGCTCTATGCCAGGTAGGGTATAGGAGCACCCGAAGTTGGCAGTGAACTGGCGACAAAGTTCCCCCCAACTATAGATAGAGTCAGAAGGGAGACTCATGAACCAGGACCTTGTTGTCTCAGTCAGAGCCACGGGGAAGTAGTTGGCCATCACGACCTCATTGCCTCCGGTCCCAAGGATCATGATGTAGTAGATTTGAAGAAACTCGGTGGGGTTGACTGCAGATGAGGCCGGAACGTAGGTTGCCAGTTGGCCATGCGAAGATGCATGGCGAGGGCCGAACATCTGCCCCCCCCCCCCCTTACTCCTAATGGGGAAGGGTTTCCTCGAGCCTCTCGCCTCTCACGAGCACGACCAATATGGACATGGCCATCTTGCCTCATGTACCGACAGTCGAGCTTCGACCAGAGATCATGCATCGCGAGCCTTGATGCCATCTGAGTGCGGTGTGCCCCGGAGGGCAGTAACGTCACTTGTTGGGAGGGCACACATCTCTTGTGCTGTGACACCTGAGGACCAAGTCTACCAGACAAGGTCCTGTTCCTTGAAGGTGCTTGCCCAGCAGGGGGCGGACCTTAGTTGCTGATGGCATTGGCTGCAGCTGCAACCAAATGCTCCACATCAGCACGCCACTGTTCCATCGTGCCCTGAGGTGCTCTAGGCTCTAGAGGACGCTGAAGCAGAGTCTGCGCTGCGTTCAACGCATTCTCAGGATTGTTCATCGATGCATTGACCGATGCGAACACATCATCTTGCTGTGATGGCAGAGGTGGCGGTGGAATGGCACCTGCCGGGACAACATCCTTGGCTTGTTGCTACACGTTGGAGGGATTTCCCCCAGCAGGCTGCTCAGCCAAACCATTGGATGAAGCTACGGCAGAGTTCACCATCTTGAGATCTTAGCGCTCCCAACATGACGCGCCAAATGTCGAAGTGTGGCAACAACACTTCTGTCGGTACTACTAAAGCGTAGCACACAAAGGTTCATATTCGAATGAGGCATGTAAGATCATGAACATGATGATGACACAAGAGGTTTTTACGTGGTTCAGGCCACCTGAGTGTAATACCATACTCCATGGGGTGGTTGTTGATTGTATGAGTACGTGACGAGTGTCTAAGGGTGCTTGTATGCGTGTGAGCTTAGTTTTTTCCTCTACCATGCAACACAACTCTTTTATATGCTAAGGACTAGCTGTAACAGTATATGCCTGGCCAACCAAGTGGCCTCGGCTGTAATTAACCACCTATACACGATCTACATGTATAACCCATGATTAACAATGTGATAACGCACCTTAATGGCGTCGTTACCTATCTTTATAGTCCTCTGATCGTGTGTCATTAATGCTGAATTAATGACATGTTAATTAGGTCTTGTAACTGTTGTTTAATAGCATCTTGAATGTCCGTGTCATTGGAGATCCTGTAGTCTTCCTGTTGCATGCTTAGGTCCGGAGGTCCAACACGTGGCAGCTCCGGAGCTTCCCTCTATGGGGATGCAGATCCAGAGCCACTGGACGCGTGGCAGCACCGGAGCTTTCCTCTCCCGTGGGTTAGGTCCGGGGCTGCTGTGTGAGACCTATGTGTGCTGAATACATTAGCTTTGACAATAAAAGTTTTGAATGCTGCCATAACATCTTTTTGGCAAGGTCCGACTCTAGCTCTGAGCTTCTGCAAGGTCCGACAATAGATCTGACTTTCTTTGTCTAGACCTGACATGTTTTTGGGTAGCTCCGGTGAGTTTTGTCTTTAGCTCCGGCATGTCTTTGATAGCTCTGACATGTCTTTGTTAAGCTCCGATATGTTCTGCTAGGTCCGGCTAGCTTTAGTTAGCTCCGGTGCTAGGTCCTGCTAGTTTCGATAAGCTCTGGCGCTAGGTCCGACTAGCTTTGGTTTGCTCCGGCGCTAGGTCCGGCTAGCTTTGGTAAGATCCTGCGCTAGGTTGTACTAGCTTTGATAAGCTCCAGCTCTAGCTCCAGTTAGCTTTGGCAAGGTTCGGAGCTTGATCGTAATGTTCCAAATATTTATGTGAAATGTTTCGAACTTGCTTTACACTTATGGAAAGGTTGCTTAGTATTCTTTTACTAAGTTTTTGGTGTGTTTTGGTGGTTATGGCTGATATCGTTTTGATATGCCTTGCAACATGCTTATGTGAGGTGCTCACATAAGGTGTTGTGTTAGGAACTAACTTGAGTCAAGTCGCGGACTTGGGCTCGTACGGATTGGTTGTTTATTCATGTGCAGGTGTTGCTTGAGTTCAAGTTATGGCTGGTGACAAGATCCTTTGGACTATTCTCAGGGAGGAGATGAGGTTCCAACAACCAAATTCAGGAGGAATTGTGGTTGAGCGGGTTAGGAGGTCGCACAAGATGATTGAATCAAGGGTAGTGCATATGAAGGTTACTGGACGTCGAAGGAAGGTGTTTGCACGTATGCATGATGTGCATGACGTGGTAACATGGTTCTGAAGATGGAACAAGGAAGGAAAGATCTGGTTGGAAGGATCGTATCGTACCGGTTGATGACTTTGGCTGCAGCAGAGTCAGTTATGGCTCGGTATAGAAAGTATCGAGTTGGTTATGTTAGGATTTCGTGTGGGTCACAAATTTGAGTTGTTTTAGAAATGTGGGATACGTTACTAAGGTGTTTGGAAGTCTTAAGATTGCTTCTATCTGCGTATAGAAGAGTCCTAAGCAGTTATGGAAAGTTTCGATTCGTGATCGGAGTAGGATTGGAGTCCTAGTTGAGATTGGGTAGGCCTAAGGGCTGGTTATATAAGCAAGGGAGGCCAAAGCTCATGGCAGACGACTTTGGGGCTGTTCCTCTTGTGTTATATTGAATAAAATTCGTAGTTTGAAGGAACTTTTGTGCCTTGTTTGTCCGACTTATTCCAGACAAGTTTTACTCGTCGAGTTTCTGGACAGCACTAATTTTCGTTGGTGGTTTTATCATAATTCGAGTTTTACAGATTCAATTACGTGATTCTTTTTGGGTTGTCTTCACAACTTGATTATCTA
Organism: Tuctoria greenei; assembly: GCA_036927565.1. Classification (NCBI taxonomy): domain Eukaryota; kingdom Viridiplantae; phylum Streptophyta; class Magnoliopsida; order Poales; family Poaceae; genus Tuctoria; species Tuctoria greenei. The sequence continues at coordinate 192,244,102 of JAYESD010000001.1, forward strand.
TCATCTGTCAAAATTTCACGGTCATTGGATTTGTGTTTTCTGATCTACACGAGTTTCTTTGCAGCGTTCTAGAACTGTTTTTCTCGGGTAGGACAGATTGACCTTTGTTTGATCTTTCAATCGTAATTTGAGTTTCTCTCGACGGATTTGAGTGGTTCTTTTTGTTTTCTCTTCCTGACTTGATTCTCTCTGTTATATATCACTTTTGTCACAGTGAAACACGTTTAGATTAGTTTCACACACAGTTTCTCTAACAAATCATTTTCCTGCTGAAGGGGTTGGGATTTAATTGTTTCCGCCGCGTAAGATTTTTAAATCTACTATTCACCCCCCTCTGGTAGCTTTTCACGTGCTCTTCGATCCTAAAATTGGTATCAGAGACACGGTGCTCCAATTGTTGTGATTTGCACATGTTTTTGACTAATCATCATGGAGAAATACTCCGCCAAACCTTGTGTGTTTGCTGGTATTGATTTTCAGGTTTGGAAGACACGCATGAAGGCTTTTATCCAGGCCCAAGGCTTCGCCATATTGGAAAAGGTGTACAAGCCTTATGATGTGCCGGCAAACGATCAAGTTATGGCTACGAACCTACGGGACGTCGACAACAACAACAAAGCCCAGAACTTGATCATCTAAGGACTCACTCAAAACGACTTCGACCGCGTTGCACACCTTCGATCGGCATATGATGTGTGGAGAGCGCTTTGTGACTATCACGAAGGATCCAACATGATCAAGGAGATGAGACAAGATATGCTCAAAAAGGAATATATGCGTTTCGAGATTCAACCCGGTGAGTCTATCGATGACCTTTTCGCTCGCTTCAATAAAATTCTCAGCAATTTGCGTAGTGTCAACGTTAATTTTTCTGATGCTGAAAATGCTAGGCAACTTCTTAGTGCATTAGACATGTCAATCTGGGAGATGAAAGTAACATCTATTTGTGAATCAACTGTCATGAGTTCTCTTACATTAGATGTGCTTTATTCTAAACTAAAAACTCATGAAATTGATATCTTATCACGTAAGAACCCAAATAAGTCTATTGCATTTGTCTCACAACGTGATATGCCTAGCTCCGGCCAATCATCATCTTGCAATACTCTTGTTTTGTTGTCCTCACTAACCCTAGAGCAGATCGAGGAATTTCCAGAAGAGGAGTTAGCACTCATCTCTACTAGATTCTCAAAAGCATTGCAAAATGTGAGAACTAATAGGAGAGGAAGCTCCAGAACTCAACGCCATTTTGAATGTGGTAAGGCAAGACACTTTTGTACGGAATGCCCTAACCTTTCAGGTCCTACTACCCGTGAAGAAAAACAGAACAAGGTCAAGACCACCTCTGGAAATTCCAACAAGAAAAAGAAGGGTACCATAGGACGCAAAATGATTAACAGCTTCATCACCGCACTTCAAGAACTCAGTTCAAGTGATGTATACTTTGAAAGTGATGAAGATGATGACGATCTGGCCAACTTATGCTTCATGATGGGCAAAAAAAGATCAAGATCAAGTATGGAGGATGCAAAACACAACAACGACAATGAAGAGGTATGTCCTACTTGCGAAGAAATGTGTGCTGCTATTTCTTGTGCCACTGTCATAGTTAAGAAAAAAGGACAAAAAGCTTAGGGATAATGCTGCTAAAATTGAATCACTAGAATCTGAAATCAACCATTTAAAAACTTTGATTCCTAGTGATGATGCATGTCCCTCATGTGACTTAATCTATGAACAATTGTCCACATTAAGAAGTGCGCACACCTCCACACTTAATAAACTTGAATTGGAAATTGAAAAGAACAGAGAGCTTGCTACACTTAATGATAAAAACTTGAAAGATGCTAGTTGTTCTACAATTGATTTGCATTGTTCTACTTGTGATGATCTTGAAAAGAAACTAAAAGATGCTAGGAATGAAATTTCAATATTGAATAATGCTTTACGTTCTCATGAAGTTAAATATTGTTCCAATTGCAAATTAAAAGGAAAAACTTCATGTGAAAATTGCCTTGATCTGTCCAATAAACTTGATAACATGCATAGGACATTAGATCGGTTTTGTAATGGGAATAAGAACCTAAACTTGCTACTGAATTCTTCCAAGTCTTGCAATGATAAAACTGGTTTAGGTTTTGATTCTCATGATCATGCTAAGGCACATCCACCTAAAATTGTAAAGTCATTAGGAAGTGGTTTGATTCAAACAATTCCTAAACAAAAAGAAGTGGTTTTCAAATCTGCAGGAGTGTTGTCTCATTCAGTTTTAAATAAAAATATTGCTTGCTCATCTAGACATGAACACAAAGTTAAATTTCATTGTACCTACTGTGGTAGAGATGGTCATGTCATAGATTTTTGTTATAGACTAGATAAACAACAGAAAATGGAACGAATGATTGCTAGATCTCATAACTTTCATGCAAAAGTTACTGCACATATTAAACCGAATGCCAGGAACATGCAACCTACTGTTATGAGTCAAAAACATTCAAAGTTTACCTCCGGACCTTCTATTTTTGCCTCCGGAGCTACTGATTTTTGTGCCACTCAAGTAACATCTTATAGGTCAATAGTTAAGAGTAAAAAACCTCAAACTTTGACTCGTAAACCTGCTGTTTATCTCAGCTTTTGCGTATTTTTCCCGCTACACGTCGTGTGACTCAGTACTGGATTCCTAAATGCCTTTTGACTAACCCCAGTATTGAGTCATCGACGTATTGTGCTTCTATGTAGGTTACACATTTGAGGAAGGAGAACATTTGGATTGTGGATTCAGGTTGCTCACGCCACATGACCGGTAACAAAGAATGGTTCTCCTCCCTCTCTTTTGTGTCACGTGTAAAGAATGTTACTTTTGCCGATAATTCTTCAACTCCTATAATTGCTAAGGGTTCGGTTAGAGTAAATGATCACTACACTCTGAAGGATGTGGCACTTGTCAAAAACTTGAAATACAACTTGCTTTCTGTTTCATAATTGCTAGATGAAAATATGGAAATTATTTTCAATAAAAACTGCTGCAAAGTTGTAGGTTCAAATAGTGAGCTTATTTTTAACATGTCTCGGTTTGGAAGAGTTTTTAAAGCTGATTTTGATATGTCTTCCTCTAAGCATAGGTGTCTAGTTGCTAATGATTCGTAGGACTTATATTTTTGGCATCGTAGACTTGGTCACGTAGGCTTTGATCACCTAACGCGTGTTAGTGCTCTTGATCACATACGTGGGCTGCCTAAGCTTAAAGCAGACAAAGAAATTGTGTGCTCTTCTTGTAGACATGCTAAGATAGTTGCAGGTTCACATACTCCTCTCACAATGATCATGACAACTGAACCGGGTCAACTTTTGCACCTTGGCACCGTAGGACCTTCATGTGTTCAATCATTCAGAGGTAAATTGTATGTTCTTGTTATTGTTGATGATTATTCTAGATACTCTTGGGTTTACTTTATGGCGTCTAAGAATGAAGCTTTTAGTCACTTTAGAACTTTATTTCTTAGATTATCAATTGATCACCCAAGATCTTTAAAAGCAATTAGAAGTGATTACGAAACTGAATTTAAAAATCAATCTTTTGATCACTTTTGTGCTGAAAATGGAATAGATCATCAATTTTCTTCACCATATGTACCTCAACAAAACGGTGTTGTAGAAAGAAAGAACATAACCTTAGTTGAGATGGCTACGACTATGCTTGATGAATATCAAACTCCTAGGAAATTTTGGGCTGATGCGATTGCAACCGCTTGTTATGTCTCAAATCGTGTTTTCTTGCGCGGCAAACTAGGTAAAACCCCATATGAGCTCCGGTTTGAACATAGGCCTAGTGTTACACACTTTCGGGTCTTTGGTTGCAAATGCTTTGTTAATAAACATGGTAATCTTGATAAATTTGAACCTAGATCCATTGATGGCATGTTTCTTAGTTATCCATCTCATACCAGAGGCTATCGTGTGCTTTTACTTGACACTAACAAAATTATGGAGACTTGTGAAGTGTCTTTTGATGAAGCTAGCCCAGTTACTAGCTCAAACATTGCAGGTCTAGATCCATATCCACAGGGGGAGAGCATTTTCGTTGAAGATGAGGAAGAGGTAGAGCTGCTGCCCGAAAATTCAGCAGCTAATGACATTGTTCGAGCTCCTGATTTTGATTCACAGCCAGCACCGATGACCACCGTTGCTGATTCAGATCTTCCTCAAGTCACAAGCTCATCGATTTGTGATGAACATGAGGAAGAAGAATCTTGTGAGACATCTGTTCCCCTATGGTTTTACAAAGATCATCCCCCACAACAGATAATTGGAAGCTTGCACGAACGAGTCACACGGTCCAGGTTTTGCAATCCAAACTCTCATGCTCATTCTGCTTTTGTTGCTTATTTTGAACCCAAATATATATCACATGCACTCACTAATGAATCTTGGATTATTGCGATGCAAGAAGAGTTAGGAATTTTTGAAAAAAATAATGTTTGGAAACTTGTACCTCCTCCTCAAGGTCACACTTTAATTGGAACTAAATGGGTGTTTAAAAATAAACAAAGTGAGGATGGGGTTGTGGTTAGGAATAAGGCTAGGTTGGTTGCTCAAGGTTTCACTCAAGTTGAAGGTCTAGATTTTGATGAAACTTTTGGTCCTGTTGCTAGATTAGAAGCCATAAGAATTTTGTTAGCTTTTGCTGCATCTAAAAGTTTTAAGCTATATCAAATGGATGTTAAAAGTGCTTTTATCAATGGCTACATAGATGAGGAGGTTTATGTCAAACAACCACCGAGTTTTGAAAATTCAGATTTTCCTAATCATGTTTACAAACTGTCCAAAGCCTTGTACGGTCTCAAACAAGCCCCTAGAGCATGGTATGATAGGTTAAAAACATTCTTACTTGAAAAGGGGTTTACCATGGGCAAGGTTGATAAAACTCTTTTTGTGCTTAAGCATGACAATGACTCATTATTCATTCAAGTGTATGTGGATGATATTATCTTTGGTTGTGCTTCTCATGATCTTGTGTCCAAGTTTTCAGCTATGATGAGTTCAGAATTTGAGATGAGTATGATGGGAGAACTCACGTACTTTTTGGGGCTGCAAATCAAGCAAACCGAGGAGGGTACCTTTGTGCATCAAAGGAAATATACAAAAGACCTCCTAAGGAGCTTCAACATGGACAAAAGCAAGCCTCTTCGGACACCAATGGGAACAACAACAACACTTGAACTTGATGAAGATAGTGAACCCATGGATCAAAAAGAATATAGGAGCATGATCGGATCACTTTTGTACCTCACGACATCAAGACCGGACATACAATTCAGTGTATGTCTTTGTACACGATTTCAATCTTCTCCACGAGCTTCACATCGTCAAGCCGTCAAAAGGATTCTCAGGTACTTACATGGAACTCAAGAATTTGGCATTTTTCTTCCTTCTTCCTCAACCGTTACTTTGAAAGCTTTTTTCGATGCTGATTTTGGAGGTTGTAGGATTGATAGGAAAAGTACTTCCGGTGCTTGCATTTTCTTGGTAATTCACTTGTTGCTTGGTCCTCTAGAAAACAAAATTCAGTTGCACAATCTACAGCCGAATCTGAATATGTAGCTGCTGCTAGTGCTTGCTCACAAATTCTTTGGATTGTTCAAACATTTAAGGACTATGGGGTTGATCTACATAATGTTCCACTGTTTTGTGATAACACTAGTGCCATTTGCATTGCTAAAAACTCTGTGCAACATTCTAGAACTAAGCACATTGATATTAGGTATCACTTTCTCCGTGATAATGTTGAAAAAGGAAACATTGTGCTTCACCATGTAAATATCGAACAACAATTGGCCGACAATTTTATAAAACCTTTGGATTTCACTTGTTTTTGTTACATTCGTAGTAAAATAGGGGTTATACATCCTCATGGCTTACATTGAGGGGGAGTTTTCAAACATGAGAAGTCTATGTGTGAATCTAAAATTAAAATAATATGAGCATAGTATTTCATACATATATGACTTTGTGATTCCTTTTACATGCTGAAAGTTCTTACTACATTACTCGTGTTATACATTTTGTAGTTTTTGCCATGTCTAGTAATTGGAATAATTACTTACACTAAATCTGGTCATGGTTGAACTTTCTTGCTGTTTTGAACTTGTTGCATGCTCACAAGTGTTTTTAATCATAAAGAATTATTCAAGTAATCAACTCACATGTTGAGTTTTTATGAATAAACATAAGTTGAGAAAAGATCAAGAGAATATGCATGCATCGCACTTCTTATTTTGAGATGGCTTATCATTGCACTTAGATATGAACTTGGAAGAAATTGTGTATGACTAAAACCATGTCCTTAAGCTTCTGATTGTCAAATGACATATGCTTGGCTTTATTGGTTAGAATAAGGCAGATGCGCATATAATCTCTTGCAAATATCATATGATCTAAATTTGTGCCTTGAAAAATAATAAAATGCAGCAACAAGTGTCATGCTTTTAGGTATTGAAATAGTTAAGTTTGTGAGATCATGACTTGCTTAAATTGAAAATTACATTTGATCTCTAGCATGGCTTACACTACTTTATGTATCTCATTGTTGTGATAGTGTAAGTTACATGATAGTATGACTTGGATGAGCTTTGTTTTATATGTATATGTTATAATATGCTCAAAACAATTAAAATTTCTTTTTTGAACCTTGCTGAATACATTACAAAGTGGGAGAGGTAATATGGTGAATTATGCAAGGGGGAGAAATTTATTTCTATCTCATTTGATTTTCAAAAAGGGGGAAAATTGTTCTCAAAACTTTTCATGCCAATATTCAGATTTAAATGGTGTTGCTAATGCATTCATCAAGGGTGAAATTGTGAGACCTATGTGTGCTGAATACATTGACTTTGACAATAAAAGTTTTGAATGCTGCCATGACATCTTTTTGGCAAGGTCCGACTCTAGCTCCGAGCTTCTGCAAGGTCTGACAATAGGTCCTACTTTCTTTGTCTAGATCCGACATGTTTTTGGGTAGCTCCGGTGAGTTTTGTCTTTAGCTCCGACATGTCTTTGATAGCTCCGACATGTCTTTGTTAAACTCCGATATGTTCTGCTAGGTCCGGCTAGCTTTGGTTAGCTTCGGTGCTAGGTCCTGCTAGTTTTGATAAGCTCCGGCCCTAGGTCCGACTAGCTTTAGTTAGCTCCGGCGCTAGCTCCAACTAGCTTTGGTAAGCTCCGGCGCTAGGTTGTACTAGCTTTGGTAAGCTCGAGCTCAAGCTCCGGTTAGCTTTGGCAAGGTTCGGAGCTTGATCGTAATGTTCCAAATTTTCATGTGAAATGTTTCGAACTTGCTTTACACTTATAGAAAGGGTGCTTAGTATTCTTTTACTAAGTTTTTGGTGTGTTTTGGTGGTTATGGCTGATATCGTTTTGATATGCTTTGCAACATGCTTATGTGAGGTGCTCACGTAAGGTGTTGTGTTAGGAACTAACTTGAGTCAAGTTGCGGACTTGGGCTCGTACGGATTGGTTGTTTATTCATGTGCAGGTGTTGCTTGAGTTCAAGTCATGGCTGGTGACAGAATCCTTTGGACTAGTCTTAGGGAGGAGATGAGGTTCCAACAACCAAATTCAGGAGGAATTGTGGTTGAGCAGGTCAGGAGGTCACGTAGGATGATTGAATCAAGGGCAGTGCATATGAAGGTTACTGGACTTAGAAGGAAGGTGTTTGCATGTATGCATGTGGTGCATGACGTGGTAACATGGTTCTGAAGATGGGATAAGGAAGGAAAGATCTAGTTGGAAGGATCGGATTGTACCGGTTGATGACTTTGGCTGCGGCAGAGTCTGTTATGGCTCGATATCAAAAATATCGAGTTGGTTATGTTAGGATTTCGTGTGGGTCACGAATTTGAGTTGTTTTAGGAAAGTGGGATATGTTCCTAAAGTGTTTTGAAGTCTTAAGATTGCTTCTATCTGCGTATAGAAGAGTCCTAAGCAGTTATGGAAAGTTTCGATTCGTGATCGGAGTAGGATTGGAGTCCAAGTTGAGATTGGGTTGGCCTAAGGGCTGGTTATATATGCAAGGGAGGCCAAAGCTCGTGGAAGACGACTTTGGAGCTGTTCCTCTGGTGTTCTATTGAATAAAATTTGTAGTTTGAAGGAACTTTTGTGCCTTGTTCTTCCGTCTTGTTACAGATAAGTTTTACTCATCGAGTTTCTGGACAATACTACCTTTCGTCGGTGGATTTATCATAACTCGAGTTTTACAGATTCAATTGACGTGACTCTTTTTGGGTTTTCTTCACAACTTGATTATCTGTCAAAATTTCACGGTCATTGGATTTGTGGTTTCTGATCTACACGAGTTTCTTTGCAGCGTTCCAAAACTATTTTTATCGGGTAGGACGGATTGACCTTTGTTCGATCTTTCAATCGTAACTTGAGTTTCTCTCGACGGATTTGAGTGATTCTTTTTGTGTTCTCTCCGTGACTTGATTCTCTGTGATATATATCACTTTTGTCACGGTGAAACACGTTTAGATTAGTTTCACACACGATTTCTCTAACAGACCGTTTTCCTGCCGAAGGGGTTGGGATTTATTTGTTTCCGCTATGTAAGATTTTTAAATCTACCATTCACCCCCCTCTGGTAGCTTTTCACGTGCTCTTCGATCCTACATGCTGGACACGTGTCAGTACCAGAGCTTCCAGGTGAAGGAAGGTAGGTCCGGCCCCGCAGGACACGTGGTAGCACCGGAGCTACCCAAACGAGGGATGCGGGTCCAATGCTGTTGGACATGTGTTGCATTCAGAGGTCTTCAACTCGGAAATAGGAACTCCTTAGTTTTAAGTGCGGGGGTACCTGGTATCTACGGTACCGACAGATACTTATATAGCATACAAGTAACTGTAGAATGATTATTCGGCATAGCATGATTCAAATGATTTTAGTTACTAGTATTTACTACGTCATGACTGAGTGAATAACAAGTACTCCATAACCGCGAGAGACGGCGACTCGAATCGATATACACCTGTAGATATACCCAAATAACATGTCACGTACGCCCATACTCGACGCTAGGGGTGGGCGTTCGGTCTACCCGGTAAATTCAGTTCGGTCATTTCGGTCTTTTTGAATTTCTGTTTTTGAAAATCACTACCCGAAATGTTATACAAATATTAGGTGTCCGAAATTTTTGGGTATCTAAATTTCGGTTCGGTTTTTGGTCTTACCCGAAATACCTGAATTGTACATTATTCTTACTTCATGCTCTCAACAATCAATATAAGTTTAATATCATTCGTAAATTTAATCTCGAGAGACAATAAATTATTAGTTAATTAATAATGGATCATAAATAATAGTTTAATATAATGATTTCACATATCAAAACTCACAATGAAATATCAAAATCCATATTATTTAGGATTCATAGATCATAATTTAACTTAAGATTTTATTGTTCGGTTATTCGGTTATTTTGGGTACCCGAGAGTAATACCCGAATCCGAAATTAATATATCAGTTATTTAGATTTGGTACCCGATTAGGTACCCGATACCCGATATTTCGGTCTTTTCGGTCCCGGTCTCGGTTTTTTCGGTTCGGTTTTTTCGGTCCCGATTTTTTTGCCCACCCCTACTCGACGCCCATACTCGAAGCTGCAAAGGCATGCTTCACGGATGTCATACGTGGCAACCTTTCACCCAATACCTACACGTCGAACCGGTCTCACCATTACGGGCAGAAGGTCCCTACACGGAGCATCGACATGCCTATTAGCAGATTTACACCTTGCTGCCCTCACCAATACCTATAAGATGGTGGGTTATACCTTGACGCTAGGGTGAGCAAGATACATCGGTTTACTAGGTCATATATTGAGTATGCCTTTGGTGCATTCAAACTTGCTCAAAAGGGCTGCACACGGCTTGGTCCTTGACCGACAAAGGCAGAGCTACAGCTCACAGGACCCTATATCCTGCTGCTCCTAACCGCTAACTGGTCTCAATATTTAATTTAGTGAATCCCGCTCTCTCAACCAAACCAGTGCGATCCAAAAACTAATACTCGCGAGTAAATTCTAACTACTCGACTTCTACCGATTCCCCTACCACAACTAGCATAACATAAACAACTTGAGGACTTAACAACTATCCAACACTCCATGAGATTTTATCGATATGCAAGTGTAGTAGGGATGAAAATGAGTCGGATTCGGATAGGGTGGAGAAAAACCAGCCGGACTCTAGGAATCTTGGGGTGGATTTTCATACCCCCCGCCTGCACTCATGGGTGAAAATTCACACCCGGGCGGGTCTCGGATGTCCATCGGGTATGAACAATTTTAACTTCATTTGATTTGCAGATCACAACACATCAAAATTCAGATCACAACATCCACACATACCAGAATCATACAAAACCGAACAGGATTTTGTTTCAGACATGCAAGTTCAGATTTTTCTGAAAAAAATAAATCTTGACAATTCAATAACACGACGCACCTGATGAAATGCTTGTGGAATGAACCATGAAGGGATCAACGATAAAAGAGAATACAAATGGGGAAGGAAGATCAGGAGATGAACTTGAACAAAAAGAAATGTAGCATTTGGCATGCAACATCAGCAAACAAGAGAAAAACAAAACAAAAAAAATAGACTAGCAGGAGGCCCAGGCCGCCGTGCACGCGACCATTGACACCCTAGCTATGCGCGGGGAAGCGGTGATGTATGTGGGCTGCAACAACACTGTTGGCACGGGACACCTCAAGGGAATGCAGAGCTGCAGGACGGGGTCGGCGACGATGGCCAGGGACAACAACAGCACGGACGACCAGATCCCAGCTAGCGATCAGCGGTTGGGGTGGGAGGCAGAGGAGCACACACACTATGGATCTTGGCCGCAATGACCGACACCGACGTGGTGAGGTCTAGCGTGGCGGCGGCGTCTGGTTTTGGGCAGGGTCGTAGGAGATGAAAGTGGAGTATGGACTTCGTGGGTATCAACAAGTCAGGAGATTAGGGTTAGATGCTGGGCTGAGTTCTTTTTTGGCCCACTATGGGCTGTGAACGATGAGCCCAAGTATTATTTCGGGTTCCAATGGGCACCCGTAGTGAGAAATAAAAGCTGAACTCGCAACACATCAGGTCGGGTGGAGGTTCGACTTGCGGGTGAAAATTTTCACCCGCACCTGTCGGATGCAAAACCCGACGAGTACCCGAGCCCGTAGGTGGGATTGCCATTCCTAAAGTGGAGTATTAAATCAACTATACACATGTAATATACTACACAATATGGTGATATAAAACAATGTTTTTAAACACTATTGTTGGTACCCTGGATACCAGGTACCCCCTAATATTGTGGATAAAGTCATGGAGTTCCACCCTCCAATGTTGAAGACTTTCGAAGGCAACACATGTCCCGCAGCACTGGGCTCGCCTCCCTCGTTTGGGTAGCTCTGGAGCTACCATGTGTCTTGTAGGGCTGGACCTACCTCCCTTCACAGGGAAGCTTCGATGCTGCCACGTGTCCACTAGCTCCGGACCTAACCCTAGATGGAAGCTCCAGTGCTGCCACATGTCAAGTAGCTCCGGACCTGTCTCCGCACAGAGGGAAGCTTCAGAGCTGCCACGTGTCAGACCTCCAAAACTATACCTGCAACAGGAAGATAGCTGGATATCCAACGGCGCGGACGTTTAAGAGGCTATTAAACATCCGTTACAAGCTGGTTAATGCGTCATTAATGCTGTATTAATGACGCATGATCAGAGGGCTATCAAGACTAATAACACCATCATTAAGTCACGTTATCACACTATTAATCACCCATAACACCAATAGATCGTGTATAGGGTGTTGATGACAGCCGGGGCCACTTGTCGGGCCAGGCATACACTGTAATGACCAGTCATTAGCATATAAAAGGGTTGCACCATACAGTAGAGGGCAAGATCAAACGCATACATGCAATTTAAGACACTCACTACGCATACACGCTCATACAATCAACAACCATCCCGTGGAGTAGGGTATTACGCTCAGGCGGCCCGAATGACGTAAAAATATCCTGTGTCATCATCTTGAGATTGATTACGCTTTGCACCCCACCTAAATATGAACCTCCACGGACTACACTTTAGTAGTACTGGGGAAAGTGTCGTTGCTACACTTCGACATTTAGCGTGTCAAGTAGGGGACACATTAGCTTTACAAGATTTCAAGATGGTGAATTCCGCCGCCACTTCATCCAACGGTTTGGCTAAGCAGTCTGCTGGAAAAAATCCCTCCAACGTGCAACAGCAAACCAATGCTGTTGTCCCAGCGGGAGTCGTTCCACCACCACCTCCACCATCGTAGCAAGATGGTGTGTTCGCGTCGGTCACTGCATCGACCAACAACCCTGAGAACGCGCTGAACGCAGCGCGAACTCTTCTCCAGTGTTAACTGGTGCAGGGAGGTCCTCCCACCGCACTGGAACAGTGGCGTGCTGATGTGGAGCATTTGGTTGTAGCTGCAGCTAATGCCATCAGCAACCAAGGTCCGCCCCATGCTGGGGAGGCACCTTCAAGGAACATGACCTTGTCTGGTAGACTTGGTCCTCAGGCGTTGCAGCACAAGAGACTTGCGCCCTCCTAGCAAGTGACATCACTACCCTGCGGGGCTCGCCGCACTCATACAGCGTTGAGGCTCCCGACGCAGGACCTATGATTGGAGATCAACCACCGATACATGAGGCAAGATGATCGCGTACATATCGAACGCGCTCAAGGGAGGCAAGAGGCTCGAGGAAACCCTTCTCCACTGGGAGTGGGGGTGGCTGTTCGGCCCTTGCCATGCATCTTCACATGGCAGATTGGCCACCTAAGTTCCAGCCTCACCTGCCGAAGAAATACGACGAGACAGTCAACCCCGTCGAATTTCTTCATATTTACTCCACTGCCATCCTTGCAGCTGGAGGCAATGTGGTCATGATGGCTAACTATTTTCCTGTGGCTCTGACTGGGACTGCAAGATCCTAGTTCATGAGTCTACCTCTTGAATCCATTTATAGTTGGTAGGAACTTTGTCGCCATTTCATCGCCAACTTCGGGAGCTCCTACACCTGGCCTGACACTGAGTTGGATCTGTTCGCCGTACAATAGAAGGCGGGAGAGTCGCTGCGATCATTCATCCAGTAGTTTTCTCAGGTATGGAATACATTTCCTTCTATCTCCAAGGCCTCGTTCTTGCATTCCGACAGGGAGTTAGAGACAAGAAGATGCTGGAGAAGCTGGCAACCAAAGATGTCAGCAGTGTCATGAAACTTTTCAGCCTGACAGACAAATGGCTAGGGTTGCGGAGGGCTGAGAGATGCCTTCCAAACCAGCTACGGAGGCTGGTAAACCCTCTTCCAAGGCTGAAGCTACTTCCTTAGGTAGTGGAAAAAAGAAGAAGAAGTCCAACGGTAAGAAGAATTCATTGGTCGGCATGCCTACTGTTGCTGTTGCTGTAGCTCCTGGTGGCCAGGGGCCACACCCTAAAAAATGACCCCAACCATCGTCCGAGGACGGCGACGGTGAGAAGATGTGGTGTCCGATGTCCGATCCATAAATCGAACACCCATAATCATGAAGACTATTGTGAGGTCAAGCAGCTTGTTGAACGTAACATCAAGCGCTAAGAAGAAACCCCTTTCCGTCAACAGGAGGGGAAACAGAAAGTCAGAGAAGCTCCGTTTGATCAAGGGCTAGGCTTCTAGGACGCTAAGAAGTCTCTGAAGGCCGTCTACAACACCGTCGATGACAACTCTGATATCTCCGGCAACAAGCATCGGAAGACTCTCCATATGATATATGGATGGTCCTGGTATATTACCTCCCAGCGTATCTTCAAGAAAATGCGTGTCGAGATGGCTGCCTCAGCTCCCACTGCGAAGGCAGAACCTCATCGGAAGTGGATGGATACTGCCATCACCTTTGATGCTTCGGATTGGCCGAAGAACATGAACGAAGCTGGTCAGATGCCTTTGATGGTCTCTCCTACTATCAACAACATCCATCTCTACCATGTCCTGGTGGACGGAGGTGCGGCGCTCAACCTCCTCAGCTTCATAGCTTTTGTGAAGCTCCAACTCAGCCTATCAGACCTTAGGCCCTCACGTCCTTTCTCTGGAGTAGGTCCGAGAGCCATCACTCCTCTCGGATCAGTTACACTCCCGGTGACCTTTGGGACGCGGGACAACTATAGGTCCGAGAAGCTAGTGTTTGATGTGGCACACATCAACCTTCTATTCAACGCCATCCTAGGCAGTCCAACCCTGTATAGGCTCATGGCCGTAGCCCATTACTACTATATGGTGTTAAAGATGCCAACTCCTTCAGGCGTCCTTTGGATCTGTGGGGATCACACTACTGGAGTCACTACGCTGGAAAAACTTCATGAGCTCGCAACAGCGCAAGAAGAACAATTTGGCCAGGAGCGACCAACTCAACAACCTTCGAGCTCGCGTTAGCGTGGGTCAACCTTCGCACCTCGTGTGTAACCAAGAAGTGACATCGACATCCCCGTCAAAGTCGTCCAAATTTGTTCCGATGCTACCCAGATGTTGACGGTCCTTTAGTGCCATATTTAGACCGTCAATTCACCTCATACTGTGCCCAAAATAGAAACACAACGTAGTGGTAGGGTTAAAAACTAACCAATTCCACAAGTGTTGGTGTTTATTTGTATGCAGGTGAATTTAGACCCAAAATACCATGACATGCAAGGAGTAATCCACAAAATTGGATTTCGACGAATCAGGCGACACCACATGTCATCACATGGATCAAATGGCCCATAAACAGAAGTATCCGAGGCCATCCAATGGTGTAGCACCGATATAAGGGGATAGGACCCACCTGGCAGAGACCTGGAGGAAGCACAACCCCAACGGGGACGAGACCAATTCGGCCGACCTCCCTAGTCGGCCGACTAGGGAGTGGTACCAATCCCGGTCAAATGCCAAGTGTTGGCTCCTCCCAGCTTGAATAAGTCATGAGTGACTTATTCACGCGCATTTGGTGGAGGGGACCGACCCTTCTCTAGCCCTATAAATAGAACCCCACACCTCACTTCACACACACACACACACACACACACCAAAAGTTGAGAATAGAGTACCACTCTTAAGGTTTAGAGTAGTCCTAGAGGCTGCTAAGTAGAAGGAGAGTGTGATGAGAGTTTAGTAGAAGGAGGGTTGGGCTTGTCAAGTCCCTCTTCTACACTTGTATCCCTACAAAGGTGTACTCAAATCAAGTAAGCCCTTTGTGAATTCAATTCAAGTTTGATTCTCAATTCATAGTAGTTTGCATAAGTAGTTACTTGTGGGTTCATTGCTTTAATTTATTAGAGTCTCTAGTTGTGGCTTTGTGTTCGAAACAAATAGAGTTGTGATTTAGAATGTAAGCGTGGTGCTTAGGTTTGAAATCATCAGTGGATATCTCGTAGACCCACAGATTGAATAGGTAGGCAGTAGGTGGTGACAACCCTATCTGCCCTTTGTAATCCTCAACGTCCGGCTATTCCATAGGCTCTTGGCTGGAACCGTCCTAGTATTTCTAGGGGTAAACCCATGGCCCAAGCAAGCAACTACTGAAAATTGCTTTGAATTAGAATTAATACTTTGAATTCCTCTCTCTTCCTTGCCTACAAAACAACTTTGTGTCCTTGGGTGAATTAGTTCGTAAGATTACACACACGTTCCTTGGATTCGATACCCTTGGGAATACTCTCTTGGGAAGTGCTACATGACAGTTTACATGCATTTGCGGATTTTTATCTGTGATGTAAGAAACGTCAATAAGCATTTCTGGCGCCGTTGCTGGGGAACGGTTGCTGTTAATCATTGAACCTTGTTCACCCTTGTTTCTATCTTCTTATATTATCTTTCCTTTTCTTACCACCACCATATATATGGAGCAGCCCACCATTCTTTCATACTTTGCCCCAAAGGGCAAGTTCTGTGAGCCACCGCCTTCGGCACAACCCATCTGTTCTACCAGCTATGAACTTCGCCCTGGCTTTATAGCCATGGTTCGAGAGCAATCCTTCTTAGGAACGGATTGTTAAAACCCTTGCCACCATCTAAGAGAGTTCAAACAATTGTGTTCATGCCTTCTAATCAAAGGTATGACACAAGAAACTCTCAAATGGATGTTGTTTCCTTTTTCCCTAAAGGAAAAAGCCAAACAATGGTACGACCACAATGTTGGGAAGAAAAGCAGAAATTGGAGCGAATTACGAGACAATTTTTGTCTTGCTTTCTTTCCAATTGTCCCAATTGTTTCCTTGCAGAAGGAAGTAATATGCTTCCACCAGATGGAGAAGGAATCCATAGGTGCAGCTTGGGATAGATTTTCTCTTTTGAGAAAATCCGGCCCAGATTTGTCCATCCCTGATCCATTGCTTTTGCGACACTTCTATATGGGATTGAACAAAGAGTTTGCCCTATATCTCGACATTATGACTGGAGGACCTTTCCTCCATAAGACGCTGGAAGAAGGCAAGGATCTTCTAGACCGAATTCTATAAAATTCTTCCTTCATTATGGGTCTTAATGAGCCTCCTTAAGAGGAAGTAGTGTCAATATCTGAGGATAAATCCATGGACAAGGAAGAACCTATCTCTTGCTTATCTCAAACCTTGGCGGAGGAATCCTCTCCCGAACAAAAACTAAGAAGGAAGGAGAAATTCAACCTTCAATGTTTCCCTTTTACTTCGAGGAGGAGATATTTGAAGATTTTGGAAATACTTTGAAGTACTGTTGCCATAGGAAACCATCATTGCCATTAACTCCACCTGACCCACCTGATGGAGTGTTTGACCAACAAACGGTCAAGGAGTTAACCTCTATTCTAAGCAGCGAATGGACTGCGGTAGATTAGCAGTCACCCAAAATTCTTCGGACGACCCCACCTTTCACAACTATTCTATGTTTTATTAGAGGAACACCATAAATTCTTGTTGACGGTTCCTATGCACTACTAATAATTCATCTCTAGTAGTGGTGCCATAAATGTTTGTTAATAGGTTTTATATTATACATGTATATCTGCAAGCATACGGAAACTATCGATGTAGCATTTCCCCTCTAAGAGTATACCCAAAGGGTGTCATTTATATTCTCCCAAAGGAAGGCTAGATGGAAGTAAAACAATCATCAAGTGGAGAGGCTAGGTTGGCCTAGGTAGGGTTCTAGCAAGGATGGATAAAGGGTAATGGAGGTAGTGTGACACACACAAGAGCATTCCATCCTAAGGGGATAATATGGGGTAAAGAGGGACTAGACTAAGAACTAGGTAGAGACTCCTACAATGCTTCTAATGTACATATACATAGCCCAGGTTAGTTACTAATGATCATGCCAATTAGGAATTCTCATGCTAAGTGGATTAACACATCGGACATGGGTTTACCCCTAGCAATACTAGGACGACTCCCGCCAAGAGCCTTTGGCATAACCGAACGTGGAGGATTACAAAGGACAGACAGGGTTGTCACCAGCTACTGTCTACCTCTTCAACCCGTGGGCATACGAGACATTCTACGCTACTCTCTATCCTAGGACCATTCTAGCATATTAAGTAATTACGTTAAGAGCCTAGGCACAAGCCATCCTAAGGCAATGAACTAAATCATTGTTGAACCAATGTTAATTCATAGCACAAGTGATTCATGTTAACATAATCATATCATAGCTAATTAGACTATAGTGGAGGTTTATAGTGTTTATGATGATATAATGATAATGGTATAGCATAATCATAAATACTACTCCTTCCACATACATGGAATCCACAATCAAATAATAAATGCTTCATCCAAGTATATGAACAATAGAAGACTAAAGATAACATATTTATTAAGAATAAAGTCACAAATACAAATAGGAATATGGGAGACATACCTTTCCCAATTGGAAATTGGGAAGAGACTCCTTCTACTCCTCTCCTACTTGGACTATGGACTAGAGACTCTCCTCTCTATAGCCTATACTCCTCTAAACCTATGGAGAGTAGTGGATACAATGGATGAATACTCAAGTGGCGTGTGTTGAAGTGACGGGTGAGGGTTCCTATTAATGGCTTGGAGAAGGGTCGGTTCCCACCACCAAAAGTGCGCGAATAAGTCACCCATGACCTCTTCAAGCCGAGTGGAGCCAACACGTGGCGTTTGACCGCGAAAAGCGCTAGGACCTAGTTAGCCGACTAGGGGAGTCAGTCAACCTAGTCTTGGATCCTATTGTGGTGTGTTTCCTCCAGGTCTCTGCCAGGTGGGTCCCATTGACCGATATTGGTGCTACACCATTGGATGGCCTCAGATACTTCTGTTTGTGGGCCATTTTATCCATTTGGTGCCACGTGGCATCGTCTAATTGGCTGGAATGATATTTTATAGGATCCAACCCCTTGTTTCACTTCAGTTCTACATAGAATCCCTGCATGCACTACTTTCTCCAAGGACAAGTAGAAATAGGTTAAATAGAAAGGTGATGTGCGCAAGAAATGATATTTCCTTCACATAATTGAGTTATATTGACGGGTGAAATTGGTATATAACAGCCATCAATAGCGGGGTTCTATCGGTGATTCATCAAAGACTTCTCAAAAGTCGCTAGACCCCTCACTAACCTACTAGTTAGGGAAGCTCTCTTTGATTTCAATGATGAATGCCTTAAATCAATTAATACACTCAAAAAGGCACTCATCTCAGCTCCAATCATTCAACCTCCCGATTGGACGCTACCATTCAAAATCATGTGTGATGCTAGTGATTTTGCTGTTGGTGCGGTCCTATGCCAAACCAAAGATAAGAAGCATCATGCAATAGCGTACGCTAGCAAAACTCTAACAGGATCTCAACTCAATTATGCTACAATTGAAAAAGAGATCTTTGCTATAGTTTTTGCTATCGATAAGTTTAGGTCCCATTTGGTTGGAGCCAAGGTCATAGTCTATACAGACCATGCTGCCTTGAAGTATTTGCTCACCAAAAAGGATGCTAAACCAAGGCTAATTCGTTGGATTATCCTACTCCAAGAGTTTGACTTAGAAATCAAGGATAAGAAAAGAGTAGAGAATTTCGTGGAAAATCATCTCTTAGGTATGTAAGTCACACAAACCATAGACATTCCTATCAATGACTTCTGATGAGATGATGTTCTTCTCAAGGTGACTGACTCTCACCCTTGGTATGTGGATATCGTGAACTTCATGGTCACGGGGTACGTACCACTAGGGGAAAACAAAAAGAAACTCATCTATGAGAGTCGTAGACACCATTGGAATGACCCATACCTCTATCGAGTCTGTGTTGATGGCCATCTTAGAAGGTGTGTCCCATCAATCGAAGGCACTAAGATTATTGAGAAATGTCATGCTAGCCCCTATGGTGGCCATTACAGTGTTTACCGTACCCAGGCAAGATCTGGCAAAGTGAATTCTATTGGCCTTCTATGTATGAAGATACAAAAGAATTCATTCACGGATGTTGGAAATGCCAAAAGCATGGAGGAATCTCAGCTTGCAATGCAATGCCCCTAACTTATAATCCCCAAGTGGAATTATTTGATGTGTGGGGTATTGATTTCATGGGACCTTTCCCTAGGTCCTATGATTGCGGGTATATTCTGGTGGCTGTAGATTATGTGTCAAAATGGGTAGAAGCTTTGCCATGCAAAAATGCTAATTCAAAGCAAGCTAGGAAATTGTTCCATGAGATCATTTTCCCACGTTTTGCCACTCCCCGTGTGATCGTAAGTGATGGAGGGTCTCATTTCATAGATAAGACCTTCCGAAACTTTTTGAGGGAGCTTGGTGTCCAACACAACATTGCTACCCCATACCACCCACGAACAAGTGGTCAAGCAGAAACATCTAATAAGCAAATTAAGAATATTCTGCACAAGACCATCTTGGAAATGGTAACGGGATGGAACCGTAAGCTACCCGACGCATTTTGGGCATACCGTACTACCTACAAAACTCCCATTGGCATGTCTCCTTTCCGACTTGTATATGGGAAGACTTGTCATCTTCCTGTAGAGTTGGAGCATAGAGCATATTGGTCTATCAAGCGATGGAACATGGACCTTAACGAAGCAGGAAAACACCGATTGAAGCAACTTTCCAAATTGGAAGAGTGGAGAGATAAGGCGTACCATAGTGCCAAAATCTACAAGGAAAGAACCAAAAGATGGCACGATAAAAGGATTACGCCTAAAGAGTTCAAACCCAGAGATAAAGTTCTACTCTTCAACTCTAGGGTTAAACTCTTTGGACATGGGAAGCTTAGAAGTAAATTGGAAGAACCCTTCACTGTAGTAGAAACCTCATCCCATGGAGCAATCACACTCCAAGGTGATGATGATCAGCTATTTAAGGAGAATGGGCACCGACTCAAATTATTTCTTGAATCCCAAGAGGAGGCGGCAGAAAAAGAAATTACCGTGATGAATCTTATTGATTTTCATGCCGTTTCTGTAAATTCCCTCTAAATTCTCCGCGTCCAATTTGTGCGCCCATCCACTTATTCATCCATGGGGCCCATTTAGCCAACTCAAGAAAATTTAGCCCGAACGGAGCCAGAAAGGGTTTCTGTTTTTTCGTGCGGACTCTCCCGACGTATCACAACAAGACTCTCAGTGCTATCAAACTTTCCCGCTTATATATGGACGGTAATAGAGAGGAGAAACTTGCACCATCTAGAAAAAACCATCTCATGTTCCTTCCATCCAAGTCATGCTCGACAAGAAAATTGTGCCTCATTGAATGTGGCCTAGAGTGGGGGGGGGGGTGAATAGGCTTTGAAAATTTCCTGCACACATAATAAAACTGTCAAATACTTGAGTGACCAGACTTGCCCGGTTGGGGTGCGGACTAGTCCGGTGTGGTAATGTGTGGCGAGTTAATTAAGTGTTGATTCAAGAATTACATGTTATAACAGCGGAAATTGAATAACTGTTGAGATCACTTGAATTGAAAATCAATATTGCAAAGTTACACGTGGAAAGCAATTGTAATTCAAGTTACAAGATCGATCAACCTAATGCCCTAAGTAATGATGATGCAAAAATAAAGAAGCACATGGGACACAAATTTTTAGCGAGGTTCGATCTTGCCAAAGAGATCTACTCCTAGTTGAGGAAGCCCACACAGGGGTCGGGTCTCCTCAAACCCTTTCCCTCATCAAGTCACCACACAAGGCCGACTTGATTCCACTATCATGGGTAATCACAAAGTTTATGGGGCAACCTCACAAGTTGAGGGATCCCACAAGAGTTACAATGAAAAGATAAGCAAATGCACTTGAAAAGATTACAAGTAATTGCACAAGTGCAAATATATCAAACCCCAAGTGCTCAATGACGTGTAAACACTGATCTCCCAATCCCAATCTAGATACTCAAATATTTTTACTTTTGAGGACCTTAGATGTGTGGGGAGATGTGTTTTTGTGCTCTTGGGACAAGTGGCATCGCTATGGTTTGAGTTGTGAATAGTAGAATACGTGTTTTATGTTTGTGGGGTCGTGGATCTCTTATTTATAGTGTTTCCAAAATTGTTACCGTTAGGGATCCCAACGGTCGGTCTAATCTGTACTAGGGATCGGAATTGTCCGGTGTGCTGTGTAAAATCGGCGTGAAATATGCAACACACTAGAAACCCTAAATTGTGTGAGGTATACCAGACTAGTCCGGTAGGTGTCCAGACTTGTCTGGTGCTCTGTGTATTTGAATTCCAGAGAGTTGAACGGACTAGTTCAGTCCACGAGCGGACTTGTCCGGTGCTATGTGTTATAGAGCACCAGAGAGTTAAACGGCTAGTCCGATCCTATGAACGGACTTGTCCGGTGCACAATGTAATAGATTTACAGAAAGTTTAACGGACTAGTACGATACATGAATGGACTAGTCTGGTGGTCTGTGAAATGTGGTTTTAAAAAGTTGATCGGACTAGTCCGGTCCATGAGCGGACTAGTCCGGTGCACTGTGAATTTGGACAATCAGAGAGTTGAACGGACTAGTCCAGTCCATGAACGGACTAGTCCGGTGCTCAGTGATTTTTTAGGTTGATTTTAAGCCCTTACCCCTTCGCAAAGACTTGAGCTCTTGGAATGTGTCTCTCACACACATCCTATACATTTAAGTCTACTTTTCACTTTAGTCATCAGTTGGGCTTTTCTCTTTTTTTTTTTCACCACTTCATTTTTCACTTTTTGAGTGTACCAAACCATCTCATTTAAATTGACCTGCAATCATCTCAACAAGTTCATTAGTATCTCCTTTGTTTTTCATCAATCGTCCAAAACCCACAAGGGATTGCCTAGATGCACTTTCAATCTCCCTCTTTTTGGTGATTGATGATAACCAAATGAGATTTCACAATTAAGAGTAAAAATTTATTTTCATGAAGTGTGCATATATGAGAATGATAGATGAGTAACAAAAACTTCTCACATATATGCACTCTTTATGGTGGTGTGCCTAAAGAGTGTGTGATCAAAAGATGTGATGAGCAAAAGATAATAACTTAACGATTATAGCAACAATCATCATATTATCATTAAACTAGGCATCACACATTAAGTAAAGCAAGCACATCCAAAATAAGTTGAAGTAGTTTGAAATTGAGATACATGTCCTTGATCACAAGTCCTTAATGGCTACAAAATAGACTACTAGTCTCAATCTCTCCCCCTTTGGCATCAAAGCACCAAAAAGGGAAATATTGAGTGGAATCAATCATCGCCACTGCCTCCCTCACTCTTGGTTCTATCTTCATCTTCTTCTTCATCTTTAGGTGCTTGCGGAGGTGGAGGAGGAGCAGAGGCACTAGTCAATCCAAATGAAGCCAACTATTGCTCCGAGAGCGGTGCCATCTCTGTGATATATTCTTTAGAATCTTTTGAGATCTGAGGTGACCCCACTGGCTCCATCTCCATCTTCTCACATATTGCTTTGATGTTGGCCTTCACATATCGTTGATGCTTCTTCCTAGCCAGACTCTCCTTGTGCTACTTAATTTCCACTTTGTGGCAGGATGCAAAGATGGATGAGCACATCTTCAGCACACCACTGGAGGACTCTCTAGGAGGTGGAGGAGCAGGAGTAGCAGCTTCAGTTCTTGTGCCTTTATGAGCCCTCTTAGATCTTTGTTCCTCTGCAGGTGAGGTAGGAGCAGAGCGAACAGTGTAAATTGTAGGCCTTGAGCAGAGCGAACAATGTAAATTGTAGGCTTCTTAGGCTTGAGACCAGTGTGAGGAACATCCTTTACAAAATCAAGCACTATCAACTTCTCAATCATATACTCCATCCCAAAAAGCTTGTTTTTGAACTACAAAGTGATAAGCTTTTTGGGACGGAGGGAGTACATGATATAGGGTGCATAGCCACAAGACCTCTTAGGGGTGATGGAGATGTTCAAAATATCATTATTAATGTACTTAAAGACATTCAAGGTCCTTCTCTTACTTATCACCTTCATCAATGTCCTAAGTGTCCCCTGGATAGTCCCTGCATCTCCCTCCTTAGGAGCTATGGTCTTCCTCAGGATTCTATTCAGCACTGCAAAGAAAGACTTCAAGTATTTGGTAGTTGTGAATGATGATGTCATTCTCCAAAGAGTATTCAAGGTGAAGAATTCTGGCAAATTCTTCATATGTGACACTGTACTTCGCTCCATGTGTCATCCATATCATTTTGTCTCCGACATCACGAGAAAAGTATAGAGTGGAATAGAATTGAGTGATGACCTCAATGTTCCAGTCCCACTAGAAAGAGACAAGATCCTTCAGTCCATGTCGCTCCATGTTGATGTTTCTTACGTCACAGATAAAAATCCACAAGCGCACAGAAACTGTCGTGTAGCACTTCCCCTTAAGAGAGTATTACCAAGGGTATCAAATCCAAGGAACGTGTGTGTAATTTTACGAACTAATCCATTCAAGGACACAAACTTGTTTGGTATGTAAGGAAGAGAGAGGAATTCAAAGTATTGATTCTAATTCAAAGGAATTTGCAGTAGCTGCTTGCTTCGGGCACGAGTTTACCCCTAGCAACACTAGGCGACTACCGCCAAGAGCCTATGGCATAGCCGAACATGGAAGATTACAAAGGACAGATAGGGCTGTCACCACCTACTGCCTACCTCTTCAACTCGTGGGTCTATGAGATATTCACTGGTGATTCCTAACCTAAGCACAACGCTTACGTTCTAAATCGCAACTCTAGTTGTTTCGAACACAAAGCTACAACTAGAGCCTCTAATAAATTAAAGCAATGAACCCACAAGTAACTACTTGTGCAAACTACTATGAATTGAGAATCAAACTTGAATTGAATTCACAGAACTTGATTTGAATAACACCTTTGTAGGGGTACAAGTGTAGAAGAGGGACTTGACAAGCCCAAGCCTCCTTCTCCCAAACTCTTCACCACACTCTCCTTCTACTTGGCATCCTCTAAGACTATTCTAAACCTTTGGAGTGGTATTCTATTCTCAACTTTTGGTGTGTGTGTGAAGTGATGTGTGGGGTTCTATATATAGGGGGGGAGAAGGGTCGATTCCCGCAACCAATTGCACGCGAATCAGTCACCCATGACTTCTTCAAGCCGGGAGGAGCCAACATGTGGCATTTGACCGTGTTTGGCGCCAGGACCTAGTCGGCCGACTAGGTGGGTCGGCCGACCTGGTCCTGGCTCCAAACGGCCAGTTCTTCCTCCAAGTGACTGGCAGGTGGGTCATATTGCATGATATGGGTGCTACACTTTTGGATGGCCTTGGATACTTTGGTTTGTGGGCCATTTGATCCATGTAGTGACATGTGGCATCGCCTGATTCATCAAAACCCAATTTTATGTATTACTCCCTGCGTCTCTTGGTATTTTGGGTCTAAATTCACCTGCATACAAATAAACACCAACACTTGTGGAATTGGTTAGTTTTTAACCCTACCACTACGTTGTGTTTCTCTTTTGTGCACATTATGAGGTGAATTGATGGCCTAAATATGGCACTTAAGGACCGTCAACAAACTCCCCCACACTTATTACTTTGCTCGTCCTCGAGTGAAGGCAAGAAAAAGAACTAAGATGCTGTTAGAAATTTGCTATAAGTTAGAAAAAGAGAATACTAGATATTTCAACTCGTACCTAAATTCATGAATTCCCTTTTGTGGAGTGTGGCTACCACATCAATCTTGGGTATTTGAAGAGTGGAATGGTTGGGATGTAGTTCTCTTAGATCTTCCCCTGCCGAAATGATCTGACGATTTGCTACATTCGGAAAGTCAAAGGAACAATTGCCCTTATCTCTCATTTGGAATCTCTCAAGTCTCTCAAAGTGTTTTTTATCCTCTCCTTGGCATATTGTGCCACTTTGTCCCTACTTAATATGGCTATATATGGAGCTTGGTAGGGATAAATGTGGCACACATTGCAATTCATGTATTACTAAGCCAAAAACTTGATCCTATGAGAGACATATGCAACAAACAAATTGACAAAGGAAATCCTTGTGCACATGAATGGAATGGATACATATGGAATCCATGATTTTCTCTCTTTAAGGATGAAACATGGCTACTTTTTTTTTGAATTCCGTAGCCATGTCTTCTACTCCTTTTTATTTTTTCTAGAGAGATTTTGATGACCAAAATGTATGGAGTTTCTTTATTGGATGGATGAATGATGGATGTAAATTCTCAATGTGAGAAATTTTGCATGAATAGGGTGCACAATAATTTCCACATCAAAAGTTCATGCATGTCACTCAATTGGTCACGAGTTTCACAAAGTTCAATGAAAGGAAAAGTGGCATATGCATGTGGTTTTCAAGATCTTGTATCATATGGCCGTGGTGGGTAATTAAATGTCCAATGAGAGAATCAGGCAAAGTTCAACACTCCAAATTGTGCAAACATCAAAATCAATTTCAAGCAAGGAGATATCTCCTCAAGTAACTCATTTACCATATCACACTAGTCAAATACTTAGATGACATGTTTTCCTATTATGCTTGTGGGAATCATAAACAGGGCAATAAATTTAAATATAAAGTATTCAAATTTTTAGCTCAAGCAAATTTTGACTACCAAGTTTTAAATGTTAATTGTTGAGTTGAATTTCCTTCAAATATTCTGTAATAAATATCAAATCAACTCAAACAGTAACGTAGCATGCATAATTAGGGGTACGAGATCCAAACCGGATTTGTGAAGCGAAACAAAGCCGTGTGGGGACCACATTAGGTCGACTGACCAGGGGGTTTGGCCGACCCCCTTTCTGGCCTCTCTATTGCTCTGTTTCGACGTGTTGAGTCATATTATCGATTGCGATGTGTTTTTAGATGCAAAAATATTTTTGCACATTGGGATTTCGCGAATTTGGGGCACCTCCCCCACGCTTGTTACCTGAATTCTTTATTCACACAAAATAAACTAAAGATGGAACTTTACCGGGTTAAATGAACCAGTAAGTTCCTTTTATTGAACTCAAATATGTGGATGATTACATTATTCAACCTAAACTTAGTGAAATAAAAATTTTGGAATAAAACTAAA
Organism: Tuctoria greenei; assembly: GCA_036927565.1. Classification (NCBI taxonomy): domain Eukaryota; kingdom Viridiplantae; phylum Streptophyta; class Magnoliopsida; order Poales; family Poaceae; genus Tuctoria; species Tuctoria greenei. Next base: position 192,270,680 of record JAYESD010000001.1, read on the forward strand.
CAAAACTAGTAAGCATCCTATGCGGTCGGAACATCTACACTAATTGAGTGTTGTAGATGTCGGGCTTCCCAACGGCACTGCATATGCTCCGCAACTTGGCGCCCATGCCACAGCGAACACCATCAATCTCCTCCTTGAGGGATATGAGTTCATCCTTCAATTCCGCCCTCTCAATGTGCCCTTCAACCACTAAGTCCGATAGCTTCTTGTTCTCCAAACGGAGAGAAACTAACTCCTTAGAAAGTTGTGCCACTTTAGGGGCACGAGGAGATTTCCCGTTGCTGTCCTCAAATTGGTGAGGCGGCCCTCTGATGGCAGGTGGCGAGAGGTGACGCCTAATCTTGGAGGTTGATGAGCTGGTTGATTCCTCCATCGCCAAATTATCCATTTGCTTGAAAAATCCTTTTGCATATCCTCCGTCAAGCTGGCGCATCCGTGGATAATGAGGCGGTCACCCACACGCTTAGGCGAGGTACGCGTAGGTGACTTGTAGTGGTAGCTCACTACGTCACCGTCCTTGGTCTTTAGAGTGTACATGAACTCCTCGCTAGGCTGTAGAGTTGGGGGAGACTCATCTTTTTCAGGAAAAAGACGGGTCTTGACTGACTTAAGGCCAGTCGGAGTCTGAAGACGTGCAGGTGTTGTCGACTTCATGGGTGTCCTCCGAGGGGAGAGCGATCGTGCAGCACCACGAGGTGTGGTTCTACGCCCACACAGAGTCTTCGTTGGTGGCGGGATCATGGCGAGGGGCATGACATCCAATGCCATGACAGACTCCATAGACGAATAATTGGATGGGACCATTAATTCAACGCGGAGAAGTTAGACAGAATTTAAAGAAACGACATGAAAATCAATAAGATTTATCACGTCAATTACTTTTTCCGTCTCATCCCCTTGGGATTCAAGAAATAATTTGAGTCGGTGTCCATTCACTTTAAATAGATGATAATCATCACCTTGGAGTGTGATTGCTCCATGGGATGAGATTTCTACTATAGTGAAGGGTCCTTCCCATTTAAATCTGAGCTTCCCATGTCCAAAGAGTTTAAACCTAGAGTTGAAGAGTAGGACTTTGTCTCTGGGTTTGAACTTTTTAGGCGTAATCCTCTTATCGTGCCATCTTTTAGTTCTTTCATTGTAGATTTTGGCACTAAGGTACGCCTTATCTCTCCACTCTTCCAACTTGGAGAGTTGCTTCAATCGGTTCTTTCCTGCTTCGTGAATGTCCATGTTCCACCGCTTGATGGCCCAATAGGCTCTATGTTCCAACTCTACAGGAAGATGACAAGTCTTCCCATAGACAAGTTGGAATGGAGACATGCCGATGGGAGTTTTGTAAGCAATACAGTATGCCTACAATGCATCAGGTAGCTTATGCTTCCATCTCGTTCCCATTTCCAAGACGGTCTTTTGCAGAATATTCTTAATTTGCTTGACCACTTGTTTGTGGGTGGTATGGGGTAGCAATGTTATGCTGGACACCAAGCTCCCTCAAACATTTTCTGAAGGTCTTATCTATGAAATGTGATCCTCCATCACTTATGATCATACGGGGAGTGCCAAAGCGCGGGAAAATGATCTCATGGAACATTTTCCTAGCTTCCTTGGAATCAACATTTTTGCATGGCAAAGCTTCTACCCATTTTGACACATAATCTACGACCACCAGGATATACTCGCAATCATAGGACCTAGGGAAAGGTCCCATGAAATCAATACCCCACACATCAAATAATTCCATCTAGAGATTATAGGTTAGGGGCATCACATTAAGAGCTGAAATTCCTCCATGCTTTTGGCATTTCCAACATCCGCGAATGAATTCTTTTGTGTCTTTATAGATAGAAGGCCAATAGAATCCAATTTGCCAGATTTTTCCTGGGTACGGTAAACACCGTAATGGCCACCATAGGGGCTACCATGACATTTCTTAATAATATTGGTGCCTTTAATTGATGGGACACACCTTCTAAGAAGGTCATCGCCACAACCTCAATAGAGGTATGGGTCATCCCAATGGTGTCTACGACTCTCATAGATGAGTTCCTTTTTGTTTTCCCCTGGTGGTACGTATACTGTGACCATGAAGTTCACAATATTTGCATACCAAGGGTGAGAGTCAGTCACCTTGAGAAGCATATCATCTCATAGGAAGTCATTGATAGGAATGTTCATGTTTTGGGTGACTTCCATACGTGAGAGATGATCTGCCACAAAATTCAATAGGAATGCGATGGGTGCATAGCGCTGGACTAATCCCCTTGAGATCCTCTAATGAATAGCCGAAAATACCTCTATGCTTTCTAACATGGCAACGAGTTTGAGTGTATCATCATCCGAAAGCCTGTGGCTTATGATGACGGGGGCTTCCAAATCGCCATTTAGAAAGGCATAACATAAGCCTGGAGGTAGAATTTTTAACTCAATAGGAGGTTTTTGGAAAAGCTCTTCTTTTGGCAATTCAATTACCTCTTCAAATTCATCCTCCTCTTGGATAAAATCTTCTTCTCGTTCTATTTGAGGAGGAGCTAAGAATTGAAGAGTTCTAACCTCCTCTAATGGTTCATTTTGGACGGGAGATTTTGCAGATGTGTTCTTGGAACGCAGGACAGGGATAGAAAACTTTCTCCCTCCAAGGTTGACATTGAGGTTTCCTTCCAAAAGAATTTCCATGAGAAATTTCTCAATGGGAATCCCAATCATAATGTCAAAATCTTGGATTTCGAACACATGGAAATCTAGGATGGCCTCAAAATCATTGTGTCTTACAGACACCTGTTGTGAAACCCCAAATCCTTCGAGGATGCTTCCGGAAGAGTCTCGGAAGGATTTACATGTTGGTGCCAATGACACATTGCCAAGAATGGCAAGAGCACAAGAATCAGAAATGAGATTTGCTCCAACAGTGGGGTTGTATAGGACCTTCATTGGTGTTCCCCTAATAAATCATAGAATAGTTGCCAAAGGTTAGGTCATCCGAAGGATTTCGAGTGACAGCTCAACTTTTGCAGTCCATTCCCTACTTAAAATAGAGGTTAACTCCTTGACTGTCTGTTGGATGAACACTCCTACAGGTGGGTCAGGTGGAGTTAAAGGCAATGATGGTTTCCTATGGCAACAATACTTCGAGGTATTTCCAAAATCTTCAAATATCTCTTCCTCGAAGTAGAAGGGAAACTTCGAAGGTTGAATTTCTTCTTCTTTCGTAGTTTCAGGTTCGGGAGAGGATTCCTCCGACAAGGTGTGGGAAAGCAAGAGATGGGTTCTTCCTTGTTCATGGATTCATCCTCGGATCTTGACACTACTTCCTCTTGAGGGGGCTCATTAAGACCCATAATGAAGGAAGAATTTTCTAGAATTCGGCCTAGAAGATCCTTGCCTTCTTCCGACATCTTATGGAGTAAAGATCCTCTAGCCGTAATGTCAAGATGTAGGGTAGACTCTTTTTTCAACCCCATGTACAAGTGTTGCAAAGCAACGGATTAGGGATGGACAAATCAGGGCTAGAATTCCGCAAAAGAGAAAATCTATCCAGGCTGCACCTATGGATTCCTTCCCCATCTGCTGGAAGCATAGTACTTCAATCTGCAAGGAAACAATTCAGGAAATTGGAAAGAAAGCAAGACAAAATATGTCTCGTAATTCGCTCCAATTTTTGTTTGTCTTCCCAATGTTATGGTCATACCATTGTTTGGCTTTTTCCTTGAGGGAAAAAGGAAACTACTTCCATTTGAGAGATTGTTGTGTCATACCTTCTATTAGAAGGCATGAACACAATTGTTTTAATTCTCTTAGGTGGTGGTAAAGGTTTTCTCAATCTGTTCTTAAGAAGGATTGCTCCCGAACCATAGCTATAAAGCCAGGGCGAAGTTGATAGCTAGTAGAACAAATGGGTTCCACCGACGGTGGTGGCTCACAGAACTTGCCCTTTGGGGCATAATATGAAAGAATGGTGGGCTGCTCCATATATGTGGTGGTGGTAAGAAAAAGAAAGATAAGATAGATAGATATGAGGGTGAACAAGATTCGAAGATTAACAGCCACCGCTCCCCGGCAACGACGCTAAAAATGCTTGTTGATGTTTTTACATCACAAATAAAAATCCGCAAGCGCACGGAAATTGTCGTGTAGCACTTCTCCTTAAGAGAGTATTCCCAAGGGTATCGAATCCAAGGAACGTCTATGTAATCTTATGAACTAATCCACCCAAGGACACAAAGTTGTTTGGTAGGTAAGGAAGAGAGAGGAATTCAAATGAATTTGCAGTAGCTGCTTGCTTCGGGCACGGGTTTACTGCTAGCAATACTAGGCGACTCCCGCCAAGAGCCTATGGTATAGCTGAACGTGGAGGATTACAAAGGACAGATAGGGCTGTCACCACCTACTGCCTACCTCTTCAATCCGTGGGTCTATGAGATATTCACTGGTGATTTCTAACCTAAGAACCACACTTACGTTCTGAATCACAACTCTAGTTGTTTCGAACACAAAGCTACAACTAGAGTCTCGAATAAATTAAAGCAACAAACCCACAAGTAACTACTTGTGCAAACTACTATGAATTGAGAATCAAACTTGAATTGAATTCATAAAGGCTTACTTGATTTGAATAATACCTTTGTAGGGGTACAAGTGTAGAAGAGGGACTTGACAAGCCCAAGCCTCCTTCTCCCAAACTCTTCACCACACTATCCTTCTTCTTGGCAGCCTCTAAGACTACTCTAAACCTTTGGAGTGGTATTCTATTCTCCACTTTTGGTGTGTGTGTGAAGTGAGGTGTGGGGTTCTATTTATAGGGGTGAGAAGGGTCGGTTCCCACCACCAATTGCGCGCGAATTAGTCAGCTCTGACTTCTTCAAGCCGGGAGGAGCCAACATGTGGCGTTTGACCGCGTTTGGTGCCAAGACCTAGTCGACCGACTAGGGAGGTCGACTGACCTTGTCCTGGTTCCAAACGGCCAATTCTTCCTCCAAGTGACTGACAGGTGGGTCCTATTCCATTATATGGGTGATACACCATTGGATGGCCTCAGATACTTCTGTTTGTGGGCCATTTGATCCATGTGGTGACACGTGGCATCGCCTGATGCGTCAAAACCTAATTTTATGGATTACTCCTTGGATGTCTTGGTATTTTGGGTCTAAATTCACCTGTATACAAATAAACACCAAAACTTGTGGAATTGGTTAGTCTTTAACCCTACCACTATGTTGTGTTTCTCTTTTGTGCACATTATGAGGTGAATTGACGGTCTAAATATGGCACTTAAGGACCATCAACACTCCAATGTCTCTAGGACCTCTTGATAAGCTTGGCATGTCTTGTACTGGAGGTAAGTGATATCCACCCACTGACTTTCAATCACTGGGTTCCTCATCTTCAAGTATACATGCTCATAATAGTCAGTATGGAAGTTGCTCCATGACCTAGGGTCAGCTGACTGTTTGGGCTGTTCATAGACTTCCAGCTTTCTGAACTTGTTAGCCAATTCACTCCCTTTTCCTGTAAAGTCATCACTAGAGGGCTGCCTATTGCGATGAATAGGAGCCTTCATCTTCAATGGGCCAATAGGACCACTAGCCAACCCTTTGCCCTTGTTGAGAGTTCTCTTGGGTGCCGATGAACTCCCAACACCTTCCTTGCTTATTGGTTTCTTCACCACCACTCTCCTCTTCTTGCGAAGTACATCATCGGGAGGAGAGGAGTGAACATTGTGGTCGTGTATTTTCTTCACCACCCTCTCTTTAGCTCTTTGCACTCTAGCATGGTCATGCTCTTCATCATAATCAAAAGAGCTGTCCTCGGAACCTGAAGACATCATGTCTGACAAAGGAATTCAAGGATTTATGAGAATTGATTTGAGACTATGTGCAAATAAGAATTTAGAGGTTCAAATTGTTAGCTACTGGACTTGTCCTTATCCATAGTGCGGACTTGTCCGGAATACTGAACTTGTGCGCACTTGAACACCGGACTAGTCTGGTCTGGCATAAGAACCCCAATTTCCTATTTTCAACAAATCTTGATCGAATCAATTCACAATGAGAGGGAAACAGTAGGAGTATATCTAGAAGAGTAATGTATGTCCTAGGAGTCAAGAAAAATAAGCAAGAACTAAGAAAAGAGGAGAGCCAGGGTTTGAGTGAGATTTTACCAAAAAATTGAAGATTTGAGTTGAAGGTGCAGAGTATGGTCCGAATTAGTCTGGAGTGGACAAGCTCCACGCTGACGAGAGGATTTCCCTTGGAGAAATATGCGATTTTGATGGCTGAAAGCGAAAATCACATTTGGAACTCACGGTTGAAGAGAGAGAGAGTGAGAGAGAGAGAGAGAGAGAGCAAAAGAGATTATGAGATGTGGTGGATGAGCTCCTGGCGGCGGGCTAGGGTTAACCCTGATATATACAGACTAGTCTGGTTGACACCGGACAAGTCCGGTATGATGGACCAGGGCCGGACTAGTCTGAGGCAACGAACTAGTCCAGTGCTGACGCCAGACTAGTCCGGTGTCACCAGGACATAACAAAATTGATCAACTTGATTTTGGGTGTTTGATCTAACAGTGATCTAAAAGACATCATTTCACAAATAATCCTGATGAATATGACCAGTAAGCAATCAACAATCATACAATGGCCATAATTCACAAAGATGCATTAATTTATATAGTTTTCAGGAGAAAATCGAGATAAGGGACAAATTCTCGCAAAAATGAGTAAATTTTGAAATCACAATCTGGTATGCAGTGTTTCAAGCCACATTTCTAGAGTTGAGTATATTTAGCTCATTTCTTAGCTCACAAAACATCTTTTCATCTAATGGCTTGGTGAAAATGTCTGCAAGTTGTTTTTCAGTCCTAACATGTGAGATTACTATGTCACCTTTAATGAATGATCTCTTAAGAAATGACAATGAATATCTATGTGCATTGTTCTTGAGTGCTCTACTGGGTTGTGTGCAATTTTTATGGCACTCTCGTTATCACATAGGAGTGGAATATGGTTCAGATTGTAACCATAATCCCTTAGAGTTTGTCGCATCCAAAGTAGTTGTGCACAACAACTACTGGCCGCAACATACTCCGCTTCAGCTATGGAAAGAGCAATGGAGTTTTGCTTTTTGAATGACCATGAAACTAAGGATCTGCCAAGAAATTGGCAAGTCCCCGATGTGCTCTTTCTATCGACTTTGCATCCTGCATAGTCGGCATCAGAATATCCTATCAAGTTAAACTTGGATCCTTTGGGATACCAGAGGCCCAAGTTGGGTGTGTGCACAAGGTATCTTAAAATTCTTTTTACAATATTAAATGGCACTCTTCAGGTGCGGCTTGAAACCTTGCACACATACACAGACTAAGCATAATATCTGGCATAGATGCACATAAATAGAGTAATGATCCAATCATAGACCGATATACCTTTTAATTTACATTTGGACCATCTTCGTTAAGATCGAGATGTCCATTAGTTGCCATAGGTGTCTTGATGGGCTTGGCCTTGTCCATATTGAACTTCTTGAGGATGTCCCGCGTGTACTTGGTCTGGCTTATGAATATGCCTTCTATTATGTGCTTCACTTGGAATCCCAAGAAGAACTTTAATTCGCCCATCATCGACATCTCGAATCTGTCCATCATAATCTTGCTAAATTCTTCACAAAAAGACTTATTAGTAGACCCAAAGATGATATCATCAGCATAGATTTGACATACAAATAGATGATCATCAAAGTGTTTTGTGAACAAAGTATAATCAGCTTTTCCAATTTTAAAACCATTTTGAGTCATAAAATCTCTAAGGCACTTATACCAAGCTCGAGGAGCTTGTTTGAGGCCATTGAGAGACTTACGCATTTTATACACATGGTTGGGGTACTCTTGATCTTAAAATCCCGATGGCTGCTCCATGTACACTTCCTCCTTAATTCGACCATTGAGGAAGACACTTTTGACGTCCATTTGATACAACTTGAAATTATGGTGAGTAGCATATGCCAATAAAAAACGAATGGACTCAAGTCTAACTACAATAGCGAAAGTTTCGTCGAAGTCCAAACCTTTGACTTGTGAGTAACCTTTTGCCACAAGTGGTGCCTTATTTCTTGTTACCACTCCATGTTCATATTGTTTGTTCTGAAAGACCCATTTGGTTCCAACGATGTTTGCCTTTGGTATTTCCACAAGTTCCCATACTTCATTTCTCTTGATGTAGCTCCTCTCGCATTGCAATCACCAAATCTGGATCCTTTAGTGCTTCTTCTACCCTGTATGGTTCCAGAAAAGAGACAAAAGAGTAGTATTCACAAAAAATTGCTATGCGAGATCTAGTGGTTACTCCCATAGCAATGTCTCCAATGATGTTGTTGATGTGATGACCTCTTTGTATACTCTGAAGTACTTTTGGGTGAGGAACTTGTGAAGTTATTTGCACTTCATTTTCTTCATTGTCAATGTCTCCCCCTAGATAATTGATTCCTTGATTATATTGATCTTCTTGATCTTCCTGATCTTGATCTTGTGCATGAGCTCCCTTTTGATAATTGCTTTTCTGTTGAGGTTCATCTCGAGCACTTGAGTTTTGTGGTTGCTCTTGAGGTCGAATATCACCAAGTGCCATCCTCTTCAATGCTTGACATGGGGCTTCTTCTTGATCTAGCACAAACTTATCAATTTGCTGCACTTCGGAGCTGTTAGTTTCATCGAACACTACGTCACGTGCAACCTCAACAAGGCCACATACTTTGTTGAAGACACGATAGGCGTAGGCGTTCGAATCATAACCAAGCTAGAACCCTTCATCAAATTTTGAAGCGAACTTCAAAGTCTTTGGTTTCTTGTTCAAGATAAAACATCTGCAGCCAAATACTTTAAAATATGAAACATTTGGTTTGTTACCGGTGAGAAGCTCATATGGCGTTTTCTTCAAGAGTTGGTGACGATACAACCGGTTTGTAGCGTGACAAGTGATGTTCACAGCTTCAGCCCAAAACCAGTCCGATGTCTTGTATTCATCCAACATTGTCCTAGCCATCTCTATGAGCGTCCTATTCTTCCTTTCGCCCACCCCATTTTGTTCAGGGGAGTAGGGTGCCGAAAATTCATGCTTCATTCCTTCTTCTTCTAGGTACTCCTCAACTTGTGTATTATTGAACTCCGTTCCATTGTCACTTCTAATGTTCTTCACGATTGAGGAGAATTCATTTTGTGCCATTTTTAGAAATTTCTTAAGGATTCCCTGAGTTTCTGATTTATCATACAAGAAAAATACCCAGGTAAATCTAGAAAAAATCATCAACAATGACCAATCCATATATGTTATCGCTGATGCTTACATAAGCAATTGGACGAAAGAGGTCCATGTGTAGGAGTTCCAACAGCCTAGTGAGAGACTCCTGGAGATGAAGCCATGGAACGTGGTGTGGTGCTCCAACTTATTTTCCTGCCTGGCAAGCGCTGCACGTCCTGTCTTTGTCAAAAACAACATCCTTTAAACCTCGTATGTGACACCTTTTAGAAGTTTCTGTAGATTTCTCATCCCAACATGGGGTAGCCGTCCATGCCACAACCATCCCATGCTAGTTTTAGCAACCAAGCAAGTGTTGAGTTCAGCTTTATCTTTGTTGAAGTCAACAAGATAAAGGTTTCCATTCAACATTCCCTTGAATGCAATCGAGCCATCGCTTCTTCTAAAAATGGTCACACACTCATCAGTGAATAAACAGTTATAACCTTTCTCGCACAATTGAGATATGGACAAAAGGTTATAACCTAGAGAATCCAGATGTAAAACATTTGAGAGAGTATGTTGGGAAGAGATTTCAATTTTACCACTACCAAGGACCTTTCCTTGGCTATTGTCTCCAAATTATATCCCTTCACTTGGATCCACATTGCACTCATACTCCACGAACATTCTCCTCTCTCCGGTCATGTGATTAGTGCATCCACTGTCCAACACCCATTTTGATCCACCAGAGGAGTAGGCCTGCAAAACAAAATTATTTCTTGGTTTTAGGTACCCAAGCTTGCTTGGGTCCTCGCAGGTTAGTCACAAGAGTCTTGGGCACCCACACACAAGTTTTGGAGTTCTTGTGGCGTGGCCCTACATATTTAGCAAATACATGTCCAAATCTGTCTTTCATTAGTACATAGGAAGCATCAAAAGTACAAAATAATATTTGCAAGTCAGGTTCATGTGATGTTTCCTCAACAAAAGTACTTTGCTTCTTAGTATGAACATTGGTGGACCTATGTTTATTCTTGTTAAACCCAAGACCATTTTTGATGTTAGGAGGTCTAGTGACCATATACGCACTGCATGCATATTTGATCTTTTCCTTGTCAAAGATGCCACATTGGGATGGATGTTTAGCATGAGAAGTAGGAGAATCAAGTTTAATAGCATTTTTCTTAATGGAATATGTGCAAGTTACAATTGTTGTCAGACTTACACCTTTCGAAGGTGAGCTTTTGGAGGAGGAGGAGTCACTTTGCTTGAGTGACTCAACATGCACTTCAAGGATTTTTTTAACTTTTGACAAGTTAGCAAGTTCATCCTTGATTGCAACATGTGAGTTTTCTAGTTTTGAGTAAGTTTCCTTACTCAAGGCTAGCTCATGCTCAAGTGACCTGCTCTTCTCCCTCTCAAGCTCAAGGAGTTTCTCAACCTCTTGATATCTCTTCCTTTCACGGCTCTTGGCAGTTGACAAGCTCCCCCTTCTCAAAAATTTCATCCAATAACAATTTCATTTTCCTTAAAGCAGTTTTATTAATCCTTTAAACATATCCTCATTTTCACTAGACCTATCAAAATCATCAATAGAGGAATTAATCGAGGGGGGTGTAAGTCGAATCTTTTTCTTGCCTTCCTTAGCCATGAGGCAAGTGTGATGGTGAGTCTCCCGTCCTCCCATGTTCGGGAAGGGCATAGACTTTTTGGTAGGCTTGTTGATGGCAATGTTGGCCATCTCCTCTTCTTCATCGGAGGATGACTCTTCATTTGACTCCCACTCCTTGCCAATGTGCGCTTGGTGAGCTTGTCTCCTTTTTCTGAAGATTTTCTTTTCTTGAGGCTTTGCTTCCTTCTTCCTTTTATTTTCTTTGTAAGTGCAGTCAACCAAGAAGTGACCGTACTCGCCACAGTTGTAACAGGTACGTCGAGCCTTGGATTTTCCTTCTTCTTTGCTCTTCCTTTCACTTGAGTTGCTGCCCTTCCTTCTTCTCATCATGCGCTTGAGTTTCTTGATGAAGAAAGCCATTTTATCTTCATACAATTGGTGCTTACATCACTTGTGTCTTCATCATCTTTTGCTCACGAGCTTCCTTTCTCTTAGGCTTGCAAGTTGCTTTGAGAGCACGTCCTTCTTCTTGGAGGAAGTGAGCTCAGCTAGGTCTTTGACGTATTTGGCCTCCTTCTCCATCATCTCATGGTTGATAATTTTGTCCAATAGTTCATCCAAAGTCATTTTGTGGAACCCCGGGCTTTCTCGAATAATAGAGCACAAGGTGACATTTCTTGGCATAAATGCTCTAATCATTCTTTTGACCACCTCATGGCCAGTCCACTTCTTGCTTCCATAGGCACGGATCTTGTTGATAAGCGCCTTCATACGGTTGTACATGTCTTGAGGTGATTCGCCCTCTTCAATGAATAATCTCCCCAATTCTCCTTCAAGCATTTCAATTTTAGCTTCTCGAACTGACCGATTTCCTTCATGTGCAGTCTTGAGTGTATCCTAGATTTCCTTCGCACTTTCTAGTCCATCAATCTTGGTGAACTCTTCTCGGCTTAGAGATGAAGTGATCACTGCAACGGCTTGTGCGTTGCGGTGAATTTCTTGTTCTTGTTCCGGAGTGAGTTCATCATCCGTATCCAGGATGTCTACACCTGTACACACAATATGCCAAAGACTTGGGTTCATGAGATTAGGTGCATTTTCATATTGTATTTCCACATGGTATAATCGTTTCCGTCGAATTGCAAAGGTTTTTCCATGGGAATGGAAGATAATGATTATTTGAATTGAGACAGTTGTAATAGTAAGGATATCGAGAGTAGTCATGATGACCACTCCCCGTAATCTTCTCGTCCTCTTTCCCTTTTTGACTCAAGAGTTTCTTCCTTAAAAATGCCTTGAGGTGATGTACTTCTTCATCATCGTCTTGATTTTCCCTAAGTATATCGAAGGCTTTTGTATCTTGCTCTTCTTTGGTGTTGAGCACCTTCAGGATCTCGTTGTTCTTCTCACAGGCCATTGATATCTCTGAGCGGTGAGTCTCGTCGTTGGAGAACCTGCTCTGCTACCAATTGAATGTGGCCTAGGGGGGGGGGGTGAATAGACTTTGAAATTTCCTGCACACTTAATCAAACTGTTAAATACTTGAGTGACCGGACTTGTTCGGTTGGGGTGCGGACTAGTCCAGTGTGGTAATATGTGGCGAGTTAATTAAGGTTGTGTTTGGTTTAGCTGTGGATTCTTGAGAATCTGATTCCAGCTGTGAGCTGTAGAAAAGCTACTGTGAGCTGCCAGCTGTGGGAAAGTTGTAATCTGTTTGATTGTAAACAACTGTGAGCTGTAGATTCTGTAAGAAATGCTTGTTATACCATTGTTGATCTATAAGCTTGTGCTATATAAATCCTATAAATATTAAAGTGTTTTCATTTAAATAATACAAATATGCATGTACCACAAAAAAATGTGGGCCCCACCTGTCAGCCCCTCTCTTCTCCCTCTCCCATTGCTTGCATGGGTGCCACGATCTGCTGCAGACACAGTGGAAAAAATTGATGGCATCACAATTTGCTTCTTCTACACGCCACCGCCTTCACTCCTATGCCTACTTTCTTGTTTGTTCTCCTCTTCGTCATGGGAGTCTATCTCCAGCTGAAGCAAATCAAGCAGAGCCAAGCAAAAATACCTCCCCCTGCTCAACATCTAGAAGCCAACCGAGCCGTCTTGCCTCCCTACTTTTCACCTCACAACTCAACCAAGGCAAGCAGGAACAGCTTTTCTCGTCGGCCACCTGCTGCTTGTGCAGCTAGAAAAGCTGCTGCAGCGTGCACCGCCTCTCAAGGTGTGGAGCGACGCTGGAGCTCCACTGAGGTGGATGCAGAGCGAGTCCAGGAGTCGATGGCGAACTCAACGGTGTCGTCCTTCAACTCCCACAACAAAAAAATTAACAATTGTGACTCTTTTCCACGGTGGCGGCAACAAGCTTGCCGGGACCCTCGCATCGGCAGCATCAGGAGTCGAAGGTCTCTGGCGTGGAGGCCTCCAGCTTGACGGATGGCTGGCTCCCGAGCGGGCTCCCAGTCGACAAATCGTGAAATATCAAATCAATAGGGGAGGAAATGAATTGAGGCGGGGGCTCATCGAGTTGTGGCACCAGCGGTGGGAGGCGCCGGTGGTGGGAGGCGTCGGTGGTGGAGGCATCACCGATCTACTCTCCCTTGGCGACGGGAAAACCCGGAATCGAGGCTTCGGGCATCGAGAGGAGAAAAATAGAAAAATAACCAGATTCTGTGGCATTGGTGGGTAATTTTTTGGAAAAAGTAGGAAGTGGAATCTGAGAAATCAGGGGTCCTAGCAGATTTTCATTTGATCTATAGGAATCACCAGATTCTTGTGAATCTGGTTTTGGTGGAAAGGTCTTTAATTCAGATTAATGATTTTTGGTAGAGAATCTCCCTGGTGCAGCTGAACCAAATGGACCCTAAGTTTTGATTCAGGAATTAAATGTTATGACAGCAGAAATTGAACAACTATTGAGATCACTTGAATTCACAATCAATATTGCAAAGTTACACGTGGAAAGCAATTATAATTCAAGTTACAATATCGATCAACTCAATGCCCTAAGTAATGATGATGCAAAAATAAAGAGGCACACGAGACACAAATTTTTACCGAGGTTCTATCTCACCAAAGAGATCTACTCCTCATTGAGGAAGCCCACACAGAGCCGAGTCTCTTCAAACAGTTTCCCTCGTCAAGTCACCACACAAGTCCGACTTGATTCCACTATCACGGGTAATCACCGAGTTTATGGGACAACCTCACACGTTGAGGGCTCCCACAGGAATTACAATGAAAACATGATCAAATACACCTGAAAAGATTACTAGTAATTGAACAAGTGTAAAGAGATCAAACCCCAAGAGTTCAGTGACGCGTAGACACCGATCTCTCAATCCCAAATCTGAGTACTCAAAGATTTTCACTTCTGAGGACCTTAGATGTGTGGGGAGATGTGTTTTCGTGCTCTTGGGACAAGTGGTGGCGCTAGGGTTTGATTTGTGAACAGTAGAATACATGTGTTATGTTTGTGGGATCGTGGATCTCTTATTTATAGTGTTTCCAAAATTGTTACCGTTAGGGATCCCGACGGCTGGACTAGTCCGTACTGGGGACCGAACTTGTCCGGTGTGCTGTGTAAAATCAGCGTGAAATGTGCAGCACATTAGAAACCCTAAATTGTGTGAGGTATACCGTACTAGTCTGGTAGGTGTCCAGACTTGTCTGGTGCCCTGTGTATTTGAATTCCAGAGAGTTGAACAGACTAGTCCGTTCCACGAGCGGACTTTTCCGGTGCTATGTGTTATAGAGCATAAGAGAGTTCAATGGACTAGTCTGGTCCTATGGATGGACTTGTACGGTGCACAATGTAATAGGTTTACAAAAAGTTTAACGGACTAGTCCGGTATATGAATGGACTAGTCTGGTGCACTGTGAAATGTTGTTCCAGAAAGTTGATCGGACTAGTCCGGTCCATGAGCAGACTAGTTCTGTGCACTGTGAATTTGGACAATTAGAGAGTTGAACGGACTAGTGCGGTCCATGAATGGACTAGTCCGGTGCTAATTGAATTTTTAGATTGATTTTAAGCCCTTACCCCTACACAAAGACTTGAGCTCTTGTAATGTGTCTCTCACACACATCCTATACATTTAAGTCTACTTTGCGCTTCAGTCATCAGTTGGGCTTTTCTCCTTTTTCTTCACCACTTCATTTTTCACTTATTGAGTACACCAAACTATCTCATTTAAATTGACCTACAGTCATCTCAACAAGTTCATTAGGATACCATTTGTTTGTCATCAACCGTCCAAAACTCACAACAGATTGCCTAAATGCACTTTCACTCATGCCTCCTCTAGATCAACCTTCAACCTGAGCAGAGACATTGCGCCGGCCAATGACAAGTCCACCCTCGCTTTGGAGTCCGTAATGGAATTGGATGCCGCACCTCTCGCGATGATTTCACCGCCAACGACGACTCCGCGTGGGCGTAGCACCACGCCTCGTGGTGCTGCACAATAGCTCTCCCCTCAGAGGACGCCGATGAAGTCGACGACACCTGCACATCGTCTGACTACGGTTGGCCTTAAGTCAGCCAAGACCCGTCTTTTTCCTGAAAAAGACGAGTCTCTCTCAAAGCTGCAGCCTGGCGAGGAGTTCATTTACACTCTGAAGACCAAGGACGGTGATGTGGTGAGGCACCACTACAAGTCACCTACGCGTACCTCGCTTGAGCGTGTGAGAGACCGCCTCATTATCCATGGGGTGCACAAGCCTGAAGGAGGCTATGCAAAAGGCTTTTTCAAGCAAATGGATAATGTGGCGATGGAGGAATCGACGGGCTTGTCACCCTCCAAGATTAGGCGTCACCTCTCGCCACCTGCCATCAGAGGGCCACCTGACCAATTTGAGGACAGCGACGGGAAATGTCCTTGTGCCCCTAAAGTTGCACAAATTTCTAAGAAACTAGCTTCTCTACGTTTGGAGAACAAGAAGCTATCGGACTTAGTGGCTGAAGGGCGTGTTGAGAGGGCGGAACTGAAGGATGAAATCATATCCCTCAAGGAGGAGATTGATGGTGTTTGCCGTGGCATGGGCGCCAAGCTGCGACGCGTATGCAATGCCATCGGAAGCCCGACATCTACAACGCTCCATAGTTTAGATGTCCCGACCGCATAGGATGCTTACTAGCTTAGTTTAGTTTTATTCCAAAATTTTTATTTTATTAAATTTAGATTGAATAATGTAAGCATCCCCACATTTTGAGTTTAATAAAGTGAACTTACCGGTTCATCTAACCCAGTAAAGTTCCGCTTTAGTTTATTTGTGTTGAATAAAGAATTCAAGGAACAAGTGTGTGGGAGGCATCCCAAATTCGCAAAATCCCGACGCGCAAAAATAGCTTTGCATCTCAGAACACATCGTAACTAAACATACGACTCGACATGTCGAAACAGAGCAACAGAAAGGCCAGAAGGGGGTCGGCCGAACCCCCTGGTCGGCCGACCTGTTGTGGGCCCCACATAGCTCCGTGTCGCTCCACAAATTTGGTTTGGATCTTCTACCCTTGAATATGCATGCTACATTACTGTTTGAGTTGATTTAGTATTTAATACTAAATATTTGAAAGCAATTCAACTCAACAAATTAAAATGTAAAACTTGGTATTCAAAATTTGCTTGAGCTGAAAATTTGAATACTTTATATTTTGATTTATTGCCTTGTTTGTGGTTCCTACAAGAAAAGTAGGAAAAACACGTCATCTAAGTATTTGACTTGTGTGATATGGTAAATGAGTTACTCGAGGAGATATCTCTTTGCTTGAAATAGATTTTTATATTTGCACAATTTGGAGTCTTGAGCTTTGCCTGATTCTCTCATTGGAAATTTAAATACCCACCACGACCATATGATACAAATCCTTGAACAACCACATGCATATTCCACTTTGTTTTTCATTGAACTTTGTCAAACTCATGACCCAATTGAGTGACATGCATGAACTTCTTGACTTAGAAATTCTTGTGCACCTTATTTATGCAAAATATCTCACATTGAGAATTTGCATCCACCATTCATCTATTCAATAAAGAAACTCCATACATTTTTGATCATCAAAATCTCTCTAGAAAAAAGGAGTAGAAGACATGGCTGCGAAAAAAGAGAGAAAAACATCTACTCTTTAAAGAGGAAGTATGCCAAAAAGAAGAAGAAGAAAGTAGCCATGTTTCATCCTTAAAGAGAGAAAATCATGGAGTTCACAAATATCCATTCCATTCATGTGCACAAGAATTTTCTTTGTCTATTTGTTTGTTGCATAAGTCTCTCATAGGATCAAGTTTTTGACTTAGTAATATATGAATTGCAATGTGTGCCACAATTATCCCTACCAAGCTCCAGATATAGCCATAATTAGTATAGGGACAAAATTGGCACAACATGCCAAAGTGAGGATGAAAACACTTTTAGCGACTTGAGAGATTCCAAATGAGAGATAAGTGCAATTGTTTCTTTGACCTTCTGAATATAGCAAATTGTCAGATCATTTCGGCAAGGGAAGATCCAAGAGAACTACATTCCAACCATTCCACTTTTCAAACACCCAAGATTGATGTGGTAGACACATTCCACAACGGGAATTCATGAACTGAGGTATGAGTTGAAATATCTAGTATTCTCTTTTTTCTAACTTATAACAAATTTATGAGATCACCAGCTCTTTTTTCTTGCCTTTACTCGAGGACGAGCAAAGGACTAAGTGTGGGGGAGTTTGTTGACGGTCCTTAAGTGCCATATTTAGGCCGTCAATTCACCTCATGTTGTGCACAAAAGAGAAACATAAAATTGGATTTTGACGAATCAGGTGACGCCATGTGTCATCACATGGTTCAAATGGCCCACAAACAAAAGTATCCGAGGCCATACAACGGTGTAGCACCCATATAAGGGGATAGGACCCACCTGGCAGAGACCTGGAGGAAGCACAACCCCAACAGGGCTGAGACTAGGTCGGCTGACCTCCCTAGTCGGCCGACTAGGGAGTGGCGCCAAACCCGATCAAATACCACGTGTTGGCTCCTCCCAGCTTGAAGAAGTCATGGGTGACTGATTCACATGCATTTTTTGGGAGGAACTGACCCTTCTCCCCCTATAAATAGAACCCCACACCTCACTTCACACACACACACCAAAAGTTGAGAATAGAATACCACTCCTAAGGTTTAGAGTAGTCCTAGAGGCTGCCAAGTAGAAGGAGAGTGTGGTGAGAGTTTAGTAGAAGGAGGCTTGGACTTGTCAAGTCCCTCTTCTACACTTGTATCCCGACAAAGGTGTAATCAAATCAAGTAAACCCTTTGTAATTTCAATTCAAGTTTGATTCTCAATTCATAGTAGTTTGCATAAGTAGTTACTTGTGGGTTCATTGCTTTAATTTATTAGAGGCTCTAGTTGTATCTTTGTGTTTGAAACAACTAGAGTTGTGATTTAGAACATAAGCGTGGTGCTTAGGTTAAAAATCACTAGTGAATATCTCGTAGACCCACAGATTGAAGAGGTAGGCAGTAGGTGGTGACAGCCCTATCTATCCTTTGTAATCTTCACGTTCGGCTATGTCATATGATCTTGGCGGGAGTCATCCTAGTATTGCTAGGGGTAAACCCGTGCCAAAAGAAAGCAACTACTGCAAAATCCTTTGACTTAGAATCAATACTTGAATTCCTCTCTCTTCCTTGCCTACAAAACAACTTTGTGTCTTTGGGTGAATTAGTTCGTAAGATTACACACACGTTCTTTGGATTCGATACCCTTGGGAATACTCTCTTAATGGGAAGTGCTACACAACAGTTTCCGTGTGCTTGTGGATTTTTATTTGTGATGTAAGAGACGTCAACACAAGACCACTCGTATATCAGGAGGTCTGGACAACAAATAGGAACTCGCGCTCGTCACTTTCCTCCGGGGAAATGTGACGTGTTTGCATGATAACCATAACAGATGTCTGGGATCCCAAGGGAGGTGATCGAGCACAACCAAAAGATATACCCTGATGCACGGCCAGTACATCAAAAGCCCCGAAAGCAATCTATCGAGCGGCAGAACTTCATCAAACAAGAAATCAAGAAACTGCTCGATGCTGGTTTTATCCAGGAGGTTCACCATCCTTGGTGGCTAGCAAACCCAGTCATTGTACCAAAGGCCGGCGGGAAGCTTCGGATGTGCATCGACTACACCACCTTGAAGAAGGCATGCCCAAAAGACCCATTTCCACTTCCTAGAATAGATCAGATAGTGGATTCTACCTCTGGGTGTGAATTACTGTGTTTCCTAGATGCATATCCTAGATATCATCAGATTCAAATGTCTAGGGAAGATGAAGAGCATATTGCCTTCATTACAGTAGATGGGTTGTACTGTTACACTGCCATGCATTTTGGTCTCAAAAACAATGCTTCAACTTTTGTGCGTGCCATTCAAAAAATGTTTGGAGAGCTCATCAGGAACATGGTGGAGGTCTACATTGATGACATCATCGTTAAGGTGAAGAACAAGAAATCACTCCTTGACAACCTGCAAGCCATCTTCGACAAACTGGACTTGACACGTACAAAGCTCAACCCGGACAAGTGTGTCTTCGGAGTTAACTCTGGAAAGCTCCTTGGTTTCTTGGTGAATCACCGAGGAATTGAGGCAAATCTGGCCAAATCAAGGCCATTGAAGAGATGTGGCTTCCAGCCCGCGTCAAGGACGTCTAGAAGCTAACTCGGTGTCTAGCTGCGCTCAGTCTGTTCATCTCAAGGTTGGCAGAGCGGGCGCTTCCCTTCTTCAAATTATTGAGGAAGTCCGGACCATTCCAGTGGTCTGAAGAAGCGGAGAAGGCGTTCTAGGAGATCAAGCAGCTCCTCACCACACTACCAGTTTTGGTAGCTCTAGAACCTGGTGAGCCTCTTCTGCTTTATATTTCTACAACGGAGGTTGTCAGCAAGGTTCTGATTGCAGAGAGACCAGAGCCATCATCAGCTTAGGAACCTAGACCCCTCCGAAAGGGTCTGGAGCTTCCTGAAGGCTAGTCTGGGTCCCTGCCCCCAGGCACGGATCCTAAACGCAAGATGTTTGTGGATCAACCTCTCTCAATTGAGGGAGTTCCCGCAGTTCAAGAAGAAGGTCTGGACCCCTCCGGGAAGGTCCGAGCTGAACAAGAAGAAGCTTCGGACCCTTCCAGGAGGTTCCAGATTGATGAAGAGGAAGCTCCGGGCCCCTTCGAAAAGGTCTGGACTGTCCAGAGGCCGGTGTACTTCATCAGCGAAATACTGCATGATGCCAAGACTTTGTACATTGAGGTCCATAAGCTGCTATACACAGTTCTTATTGCCTCACAGAAGCTTCGTCACTACTTCCCAGACCACAAGATATCAATGGTAACCTCTTATCCACAATGCGCTATTTTACACAATCCCATTTCTATGGGAAATGTCGCCAAGTGGGCAGTGGGCAGAGGAGTTGGCAAAATTCAATCTCGAGTTCCTACTGCGATATGTGATCAAGAGTCAAGCGCTGATAGATTTCATGGCAGAATGGGCTCCGTCTTCATCAAGTTTGGAGGTCCCAATGAGCAGAAGTCGGAACTCAAGGTCCCGGTCTTCACTGAGCCTCACTTGACTCTCTACTTTGATGGCTCCGTGCAGAAGCAGGGGGCCAAAGATGGAATACTTCTCCTCGATCCAACCAGGGAGAAGGTCAAGCACATGGTGCGCCTCAACTTCAAGGCAACTAACAACATGGCGGGATATGAAGCTCTCATCTTCGAACTCAAGGTGGTGCTATCATATGGAGTCCGACAGCTCCTGGTGAAGGGTGATTCACAACTCATCATCAAGCAATTCAAAGGTGAATGCAGTTGCAACAACCCCCAACTTGCTGCTTATTTACTTGAAGTCCAGAAGCTGCGAAGGAATTCCATGTTCTCGACCTCCACCATGTCTAGCGTCTCAATAAAGCTGAAGCCAATGATCTCTCAACGAAGGCTTCAACCAGAGCTCAAGCACCCGACGGGGTTTTTGTTAGGAGATTGTCATCACCTGCTGCTCGGCCTGCCGAACTGAGTGATGGGGACGTGACCAACACTTCAACGCTGGCTGTCCTGGTGTCCCTGTGTGACGCCCAGTTCCAAACATGAACCAAGCTAATGCATATGTGTGCCCAGGATGTTCATCACACATACACGAGTACAATCACAAACGATATACAGAAAATTATCACAAAACAAGATTAATTAACCAAATTTTATTACACAAACCATATTATCCTCGATCACAAACTCTTATGAACATTAATGACAAGTTCAACTAATGCAGCAGAAATAAACTAATTAAGCAACTAAGCAAACTAAACAGCTAGGCAACATAAGCAATAGGGTATAGCGCAGCTCCAATAACACCACAAGCAAAGCTGACAGTAGACACGGCCTAGAACTCCGCATTATCGCCATTAAACTCCCAATCCTGACCTGCAACTGTTGGGGGGATTGCAAGAGTGAGTACATGTCGTACACAGCAAGTGTGGAAAGTATGACATGTGGCTTATTCAAATGTCGACAATAATAATGGTTAAGTGCTGAAAAGTACAGTAAAACCATTTGGAAAAGCAATACATTATATTTATAGGAATCTAACCCATCATAATCATAAGTAATACCATAATACCAGTCCACAATTCACCATCCTCATCAATAATTCCAGATTTCACTATTTGCCAATAACCATATTCAATACCAGAAATAAATCCATAACCAACCATAACCATTACCAAACCATAACCATCCCAAATTCCAATTTCCCTCTAATCATGTAGGTCATCCAGGTGCTCTTAACCGGGAGCATGGCTATCATGATAGTTTTAATAGACTCTGCAAAGTTTGTACCACTTTACCCACGTGTTCGTGATTTCATCACCTTTCGGTGACTAAGAACCTCCCTTATGCCCATGAACCGTCAGTCACATTACACACTTCCGTTGGTGTGTGGCTAAGAGATCACAAAATAGCCTTTACAAAGGGATTACTAGCCTATTTAGACCCCACTGAGGTTTCACCAGTGGTGATGCCTCCCACTGAGCACATCTTCAACCAAGGGCCCCCTCTTGAGCCATTCGGATCCCAGGGTAGTCCCACCAATCATCAACAAACCCAATCCGACTACCCCTTCCCCGAGAATCCACAATGGTCCAAACAACACTAGCAAAGCCCTAATTAATTAGCTACGCCGCACCCATACTTGGCCTCGTGGTGGCACTGTAGTCCTGGCTTATTCTCGCATGAACCGGTCCTTAGATCTAAAGCAAGCAAACCACCATACATCCAACCCATCCACATACCAGGCTTGCTTAGATCACCTATTACCATATCATAATTAACTAGTTCACATTAACCAGAATATCGTTAATGCATAATTAAATTGAGTGGCATAGTTGTTTCCCATCCCAGTTGATTAAGAGAAGCAAAAGGTAAAAAGCCCTTCCCGACTCTCTACCATATATTCCAGGTGACAAGGGTGGTTTACCAAATCTAGTAAACTTCCTACCATAGGATTCTCATCAAATTGACATAAGCATGCAATTTTGCAAACAAAACATTTATTTTAAAATAGGATCAATATGCTTCAAGGACACTTGCCTTGCTCTTGCTGTTGATTAGGATCAAATCCTTCAAACTCTTGGTGCTGTAGATCCTCCACGGCACTCTCTAGCGCAAATCCGTCTAATCCACACAATAAACATACAAGACAAGAAACACAATCAAAGAGTGCACAAATATTACTCAATATGACATGACATGCATGATTGATGCAAATACAATGTAGAACTTGTTACTAAATTGCTTTTAATGATAACTAACTAGTTCTAATAGCTTTTAACAAGTTTATACAGATTTGGATTCGATTAGATCAAATTTTAGAATCAATTCAACACAATTTAACCAGAAAGATCGGACTAGTCCGCTAGGGATCGGACAAGTCCGCACTCCGCGAGATCAGCAGATTAGGGTTTTCTAGGTCGATGTGAATTTGGAGATTATGGGTTGAATTCACGTAAGGAAAAGAGAATAGAAGGTATACCAGGTGTTTTGGACTCCAATGAATCAAGAAACTTGGAGGTAACACTTGGATCTTGATGATCTAGGGTTGGTGATGAACTTGGGGATGAGTTGGTGGTGAAGGACGAAACTTGGTGGAGATCTTGATCCTCTTTCGTTTCCTCCTCTTCTTCTTCTTGCTTGGGATCTTCTCCTCCCTCCTTGATGGTGGCTCCCCACGAACTAGGGTTTGGGTGGGTGGAAAAGTGGCAAATAGATGTCAATCCAAGGGTTGGGGCTGTTTATATAGAGGTGGAGGCTAGGGTTAGATGGATTTCGAGTTTGGGATGACTAGAGGCCAGTTTAGAGTCCCACATGGGCTCTAAAAGAGTTAGGCACGACATCCCTAGGCCCACTTAACGTGAAACCCAAGAAACAAGTCGTAAAACAAAAGATCAACTCGGAGTCGCGAAATATCGGACAAGTTTGGACAGGACCGGACTAGTCCGAAGTCATCCAGAGAGAAAATCGGACAAGTCTGGTCAAACATCGGACAAGTCCGACTTTGAACAGAAAGGAAAACGGACAAGTCTGCCGGAACACCGGACTAGTCCGAAAAAGTCCAGGGACTTAGCAAATTTTCAAGGATTCATGGAATATCGGACTAGTCCGCACAAAATCGGACAAGTCCATTTTTAGTCAGAGAGAAATTGGACTAGTCCCCAGCAAAATCGGACTAGTCCGCACTTTCCTGCATTTTAAGTGCGGTTTTGCTCCAAATCAATTTTAAACTCGTTCCTCGTGTTGTGGGTTAATGTTTAAACATGTATATGAGTGTATGTAGGGCATGATGCATGAAAATGAGGGTGTTACAAACCTACCCCCCTTAAAATGAATCTCGCCCTCGAGATTCGACGCAGAGGAGAAAAGATAGGGAAATTCCTTCTTGAGATCATCCTCTAATTCCCACGTTGTTTCTTTTTCTGTGTGGTGCTTCCATTGAACTTTACACCATCTAATGACCTTGTTACTTGTGACCCTCTCCTTAGTTTTCAAGATTTTGACCGGTTGTTCGGCATAAGTCAAATCTTCCTCTAGTTCCAATTCTTCCATTGGCACTTGTTCTTCCGGTACTCTCAAACACTTCTTGCGCTGAGAAACATGAAAGACATCATGGACATCCGAAAGATGAGCTGGCATCTCCAACTTATACGCTACTTCTCCTCTTTTGTCAGAATCTTGTATGGTCCAATATAGCGATGTGCGAGCTTTCCTCTTATGTTAAACCTCTTATGACCCCTCATTGGTGACACCTTGAGGTAAACAAAATCTCCCACTTCAAAGGCAATTTCCTTCTTCTATTGTCCGCATAGCCTTTTTTCCTTGATTGGGCAGCCCTCAAGTTTTCACGAATTATTTGGACTTGCTTTTCGGCTTCTTGCAACACATCCGGACCAAATACTTGAGTTTCTCCTGCCTCATTCCAGAATAAAGGTGTCCTACACTTCCTCCCATAAAGCGCTTCATACGGTGACATTTTCAAACTTGCTTGGTAACTATTGTTGTATGAAAATTCTGCGTATGGCAAGCTTTTGTCCCAACTCTTCCCATGCTTTAAAGCACAAGCTCTTAACATGTCCTCCAAAATCTGATTGGTTCTCTCGGTTTGTCCATCCGTTTGAGGGTGATATGCCGAACTGAAGTTCAACCTCGTTCCCAAAGCTTCATGCAGTTTTTGCCAAAATCTGGAAGTAAATTGTGGACCTCTATCTGAGACTATCTTCTTCGGTACTCCGTGTCGACACACAATGCGCTCCATGTATATTTCGGCTAGCTTCGCGGTGGTATATGTGGTCTTGACAAGAATGAAGTGAGCTGATTTTGTCAACCGATCCACAATTACCCAAATTGAGTCATACCCGGACTGAGTACGTGGTAACCCAACTATGAAGTGCATTCCAATTTCTTCCCACTTCCATTCCGGAATCTTCAACGGTTGCAATAATCCGGCTGGACTTTGATGTTCCTCCTTGACTCGTTGGCACACATCACACAATGCTACGTATTCAGCTATGTCCTTCTTCAGGCTATCCCACCAATAGCAAGTCTTCAAGTCTTTGTACATCTTTGTACAACCGGGGTGAATTGAGTAAGGCGAGTCATGTGCCTCCTTTAATATTGTCTCCCGAATATGCTTCACCTTAGGCACAACGATCCTCTTTCCAAGCCATAAGGTACCATGTTCGTCTTCATCAAATCTGAATTCTCTCCCTTCCTCCCTTTCCTTGATTTCCTTGATCTCCTCATCTGCGGTTTGTTCCTCTCGAATTTCTTGCTCCAAGGTTGGGTTTAACTCCATCATCTCCATCTCTTTTACAAATCCGCGGTTCAACCTTTCAAACTCCTTACATAACTCGACTGGTAACTCTCGAACTGTGAGTTGATGACTTACTCCCTTTCTACTCAAAGCATCGGCCACTACATTGGCTTTTCCCGGATGATAGTTGATCCCCAAATCATAATCCTTGATGAGCTCCAACCATCTTCGCTGCCTCAAGTTCAGATCCGTTTGGGTGAAAATATACTCCAAACTCTTATGATCCGTATAAATTTCACACCTATGTCCAAGAATATAGTGCCTCCAAATCTTCAATGCATGTACCATGGCTGCAAGTTCTAAATCATGTGTAGGATAATTCTGCTCATGTTTCTTCAATTGTCTTGATGCATAGGCGACCACTTGACCTTCTTGCATCAATACACACCCGAGTCCTTGTCTTGATGCATCACAATAAATATCAAAACTCTTGCTTACATCCGACAATACCAAAACTAGAGCTGTTGTTAACCTCTTCTTCAACTCCTCAAAACTGTTCTGACAAGCTTCAGTCCATTGGAACGCATTTCCCTTCATTAGCAACTCCGTCATATGCTTGGCTATCTTGGAAAAGTCCTTGATGAATCTACGGTAATATCCAGCCATCCCAAGAAAACTCCTTATTTCCTTGACATTTTGCGGCGGTTCCCACTACAACACGTCTCTCACTTTTCCGGGGTCAACCGATACTCCTCCTCCTGATATTATATGACCCAAAAACAACACTTCTCTCAACCAAAACTGACACTTGTTGAACTTGGCATACAATCGATGCTCCCTCAATTTCTGCAACGTAAGCCTCAAGTGTTCCTCATGTTCCTTCTCATCCTTCGAGTAGATCATAATGTCATCGATAAACACCACGACGAACTTGTCCAAGTACTCCATGAAGACCTTATTCATGAGGTACATAAAGTAGGCAGGCGCATTTGTCAATCCAAATGACATCACGATGTACTCATAAGATCCATACCGTGTCCTAAAAGCTGTCTTGGGTATGTCCGATGGTCTAATCTTCATTTGAATGTATCCCAACCTCAAATCAATCTTGGAGAAGACACAAGCACCCTTCATCTGATCAAACAAGTCCTCTATACATGGCAAGGTGTAATTGTTCTTGATTGTTAACTCGTTGAGGGCTCGATAATCTACGCACATCCTTTGGGATCCATCCTTCTTGTCCACAAACAGAACGGGCGCTTCCCAAGGTGAAGAGCTTGGGCGAATAAAACCCTTCTCTAATTGCTCTTGAATCTGCTTCTTGAGCTCCGCTAATTCCATAGGAGGCATCCTATACGGCCTCTTAGCTATAGGTGCAGTTCCAGGTATTAAATCAATAACAAACTCAATGTCTCGATCAGGTGGCATACCTGGCAACTCGTCCGGAAAAACATCCAAAAATTCACACACCACCGGAATCTCCTCAATTGCGGCACCGTGCATATGATTCAACTCCAATTGCTTCGGTGCGGTTTGAGATGCTTCAAATTCTACGGTGATCCCTTCCTCATTGTCAACTTCATCGTCTTCGTGGCACACTCAATAACTCCATTGTGCTTCCTCAACCAGTCCATCCCAAGTATAATGTCCAATCCTTGAGAACCCAAAACTATGAGGTTGGTGGAGAAGTCTACCCCCCTTATTCTAAGGATTACTTTTTGACATACTATATTTGTCCTTATCTCTCCTCCAGGAGACTTAACCAATAGAGTAAACTTCATATGAGAGATAGGCAAACTATACTTGGCAACATACTTCGATGCAATGAATGAATGCGATGCTCCAGAATTAAATAACATAGTTGCGGGGTTGGAGTTGGCGAGAAACATACCAATGACCACGTCATCCGCTTGTTGAGCATCCTCCGTGGAGACATGGTTCATGTTGCCACGAGCGAAATTCTGCTGTCCATGGTTCCCTTGTGGCTATCCTCCATTAGGTCTTGGGTTTTGCCTCGATGCATTGCTTTCTTGACCAAGGCCTGACTTAGGACATTGATGCGCAAAGTGTCCAGCTTCTCCACAAGTATAGAACTTCTTAACTTCACCAGAATTATTGGGACGAGCTTGGTTTTGAACATTTGCAGCAGGAAAATTAGCACGAGGCGCATAAGGCATTGGAGGCCTAGGTGCTTGCATAACAGGGCGCTGCTGCACAAACAGAGTTGGGCGTGGTGCATAACCAGGGCGCTGAGCAGGAATAGAAGAGTTGTAATAGGGCGCATTGGGTGGTGCAAGGCGAGGGCACACATTACTTCCTTGTTGCTGTCCTTGATATGGCGCCTTCCTCTTGATTTCTTGCTCCATCTCACGGACTTTGTTCTCAACCACAATTGCTTTGTCCACAAGCTTCTGAAAATTTGCATAGTCACAATTGAGCAATTGCACTTGAATCTCATTGTTGAGGCCTCTCATGAACAAATATTGCTTCCGGCTGTCCCGACTAACATCCTCAGGCGCATATCTTGAGAGTTGAGTGAACTTGTTGAGATATTCACTCACGCTTGATCTTCCTTGCCTTAAATTCTCAAATTCTTGCCTCTTCAAGAGCATAACACCTTCTGGCACATAATGAGAATGGAAGCTCTCCTTGAATTCGGCCCAAGTAATTCTCTCTTGGCTCTCATGAGCATTGCAATAAGCATAATGAGAACGGAAGCTCTCCTTGAATTCGGCCCAAGTAATTCTCACTTGGCTCTCATGAGCATTGCAATAAGCATCCCACCGATCCGCAACTACTCCAACTAGTTGATGAGAAGCAAACAAGACCTTCTCCCGATCAATGCATTGGACAATAGCTAGCTTTTTCTCCATGGACTTGAGCCAATCATCCGCATCCATAGGGTCAGCAGCTTGAGAAAAAGTTGGCGGCCTAGTCCTCATAAATTCTACCAATCGGTTATGAGGAGGTGGGGGTGGCAGTGGAGGCATGTGGGGCTGATTGTTGATGTTGCCAGCCTGCAGCTGTCCCAGGTCTGTATCATGGTCTGCATGAGCTGACTTTGCATAGACAAAAGCTGCTCAATGTTGATAGCTCCCTGCGTAGAACCTTGTCCAATGTTGTTCTGAGGCACTCCATTGTTCTCCTCCTCATCATTGCCATCCCTCTGGTTGCGAGTCCTCACCATCTGAAGAAAAGCAATAGGTAAGAATTAGAAAACGTCCCCAACTATATGCATCAAGGGATATGAAGCTAACCAACTAGCTAGCCTATGTGGACATGGCAATGCTAAAGCATCCCAAAATCCTCTATTAAGCACACAAGCAAACAATATATATAGCAAACAACACACCAACCAAAACACATCGATTCCTGAGTGCTCCTATGTGCTCTAAAGTGTCCATTCTATCTAGGATGCGTCCTACGGTCAACCTGTGGCTCTAATACCAATCTGTGATGCCCGGTTCCGAAAATGAACCAAGCTAACGCATATGTGTGCCCAGGATGTTCATCACACATACACGAGTGCAATCACAAACGATATACAAAAAATTACCACAGAACAAGATTAATTAACCAAATTTTATTACACAAACCATATTATCCTCGATCACAAACTCTAATGAATATTAATGACAAGTTCAACTAATGCAGCGGAAATAAACTAATTAAGAAACTAAGCAAACTAAATAGCTAGGCAGCATAAGCAATAGGGTATAGCGCAGCTCCAATAACACCACAGGCAAAGCTCACGGTAGACACGGCCTAGAACTTCGCATTATCGCCATTAAACTCCCAATCCTGACCTGCAGCTGTTGGGGGGATTGCAAGAGTGAGTACATGTCGTACTCAGCAAGTGTGGAAAGTATGACATGTGGCTTATTCAAATGTCAACAATAATAATGGTTAAGTGCTGAAAAGTACAGTAATACCATTTGGAAAAGCAATATATTATATTTATAGGAATCGAACCCATCATAATCATAAGTAATACCATAATACCAGTCCACAATTCACCATCCTCATCAATAATTCCAGATTTTACCATTTGCCAATAACCATATTCAATACCAAAACTAAATCCATAACCAACCATAACCATTACCAAACCATAACCATCCCAAATTCCGATTTCCCTCTAATCATGTAGGTCATCCAGGTGCTCTTAACCGGGAGCACGGCTATCATGATAGTTTTAATAGACTCTGTGGAGTTTGTACCACTTTACCCACGTGTTTGTGATTTCATCACCTTTCGGTGACTAAGAACCTCCCTTATGCCCATGACCCATCGGTCACATTACACACTTCCATTGGTGTGTGGCCAAGAAATTACAAAATAGCCTTTACAAAGGGATTACTAGCCTGTTTAGACCCCACTGAGGTTTCACCGGTGGCGATGCCCCCCACTGAGCACATCTTCAACCAAGGGCCCCTTCTTGAGCCATTCGGATCCCAGGATAGTCCCACCAATCATAAAAAAACCCAATCCGACTACCCTTCCCCGAGCATCCACAATGGTCCAAAGAGCACTAGCAAAGCCCTAATTAATTAGCTACGCCGCACCCATACTTGGCCTCGTGGTGGCATTGTAGTCTTGGATTATTCTCGCATGAACCAGTCCTTAGATCTAAAGCAAGCAAACCACCATACATCCAACCCATCCACATACCAGGCTTGCTTAGATCTAAAGCAAGCAAAACCACCAAAACAGTCCAACCCATTCCGCATAACCGACTTGCTTAGATCCCTAGGCACCATGTTGCTAAAGGGTCATTATTATAAATTCTCATCATTATAGTGTTCAATAGTTCATAATTAAGTAATATGATTATTTCCCAAACCCAAATGAGTATAGCGATGCAAGAAGTGTAAAATACCTTCTCGACTCTCTATATTGTGTTCAAGCAACAAGGGTGGTCATACAAGACTAGTAAACTCCTATAATTGGGTTTCCCATCAATTGACACAAGCATGCAGTTTCGCAAACAAAACATTTGAAAACCTGGATCAAAATGATCAAGGACACTTGCCTTGCTCTTGAGCTTGGTTTGGGTCGAAAGCTTTGAAGTTCTGGTTCTGCAGGTCCTCGAAAGTACTCTCTATAGCGAGACCTTCTATTCCGCGTGACAAACATGCAAAACAATCATTACAATCAATAAATGCTCATATATTACTCAATATGCCATGATATGCATGATTAATGCAATTGTGAAGTAAAACTAGTTAATGAGTTGCTATTAATGTTTACTATCTAGTTACAATAGTTTCTATCAAGTTTGTAATTGATTTGAGTCGATTTAGATTTAATTTAGCACAATCCAAATTCAGACACCGGACAAGTCCGATATAGGGGCCGGACTAGTCCACCCGATACAAAACTGCAGAGTTAGGGTTTTCTGATTAGTAGGGTTTTAGGGTTAAATTCTCATGGAAACTTGAATGTAGAGGGTGTACCACGTGTCTAGAGATCCAAGGGTTGAAGGTTGGATGCAACACTTGAATCTTGACACCTAGGGCTTGATGAATATGATTTGATGAAGTTTTGGTGATGAAGAACGTTAATTGTCAAAAAGTTGACGAAGATCGATCTTGATTGATCCTTCTCCCTCTTCTCCTCCTTCTCCTTGCTCCCGAGCTCCTTCTTGATGTTGGCACATGGCAAAAGGCGGCAGCGAGGGTTTTTCTCAAAGGTTGGAGAGGTGAGGGTATTGCGTTGTTTATACACGGGTGGAGAGGTAAGATTTTGGGGTGGATTCCAATTGGATTTTGGTGGGGGACGAGTAGGGTCCAAGGTGGGGTCCACTTGGGCTCCTTTGAGGTTGGGCACGAAGTTCTTGGGCCCAATTAAGACAATTACCCAATAACCAATCGTGGAAGAATATTAGAATCCGAGTTGAATTCGGTAGGTCGGACTAGTCCGCAATATGGACTGAACACTTCCGTTGTGGAACAGAAGCGAAATCGGACAAGTCCGTATGCATGGCCAAACAAGTCCGGGGTGGGTAGAAAACTGATCCGGACTAAAATTTGAACGAAATTGGACTAGTCTGCTGGGAATTGGACAAGTCCGGAAAAACATCAGAGCCTCAAACAGACTAGTCTGTACAATGTGCCGGACAAGTTCGGGCTCTGAAGAAACCGAATTTTCTGAAGGAGAATAGGGACACCGAACTAGTCTAGATTTCAGGTCGGACAAGTCCGTACCCTAACTGTAATTCCCTAATTAAGCCTAAATTCATTTTAATCTTGTTCCTTTTTAGGTTGCTTAATGTTAAACATGCATGTGGATGTATGCATTGCATTATGCATGAAAATGAGGGTGTTACAAACCTACTCCCCTTAAAAATAATGTCGCCCTCGAGATTCGATGTAGAAGGGGAGAGATAAGGAAATTCTTTCTTGAGATCCTCTTCTCACTCCCAAGTTGCTTCCGATTTTGTATGATGCTTCCATTGCACTTTGCACCATTGAATCACCTTGTTCCTTGTGACCCTCTCCTTGGTGTCCAAAATCTTGACAGGTTGCTCGACATAGGTCAAATCTTTCTCAAACTCCAATTCTTCCATCGATACCTGCTCTTCCAGAACCCTCAAGCACTTCTTTAGCTGAGCAACATGAAACACATCATAGACATCGGAAAGATGTGCTGGCATTTCCAACTTATAGGCTACTTCTCCCCGTTTTTCCAAAATATTGAATGGGCCAATATAGCGAGGTGCCAACTTGCCTTTGATGTTAAACCTCTTATGACTTCGCATGGGTGACACTTTGAGGTATATGATGTCTCCCACCTAAAAAGATAGGCTTCTTCGTCTATTATCCCCATAACCCTTTTGTCTTGATTGGGCAACTCTTAAGTTTTTGCGGATAGTCTGAACTTGATTTTCGGCATCCTGGATTACATCAGGTCCACCACTTGAGTTTCCCCTGTCTCATTCCAAAATAAGGGTGTTCTACACCTTCTCCCATACAATGCTTCATATGGTGACATTTTCAAACTTGCTTGATAACTGTAGTTGTAGGAGAATTCAGCATATGACAAGCTCTTGTCCCAACTTCCTCCATACTTTAACGCACAAGCTCTTAGCATATCCTCCAATATCTGATTTGTCCTCTTGGTCTGTCCATCCGCCTGAGAGTGATATGCAGAATTGAAATTTAATTGAGTTCCCATTGATTCGTGTAGCTTTTGCCAGGATCTTGAGGTAAATTGAGAACCTCTATCAGATACTATTTTTCTTTGGTACTCTGTGTAAACACACTATCCTTCCCATATACAATTCTGCCAACTTCGCTCCACTATAGGTAGTCTTGATAGGAATGAAGTGCGCTGATTTCGTCAACCGATCCACAATAATCCATATTGAATCATAACCTGCTGAAGTGTGAGAAAAACCAACTATGAAATCCATACCAACCTCTTCCCACTTCAATTCCGGAATCTTCAACGGCTGCAATAATCCAGCTGGTCTTTGATGTTCAACCTTAACTCATTGGCATACATCACATAATGCGACATATTCAGTTATGTCCCTTTCATACCATCCCACCAGTAGCGTGTCTTCAGATGCTTGTACATCTTCATATAGCAAGGGTGGTAGAGTAATGTAAGTCATGCGCTTCTTTTAAAATCAACTGTCGGAGACTCTTATCATTAGGCACAACAATCTGCTTTCCTAGCCATAGATTACTTTGGTCATCCTCGTCGAATCTGAATTCTCTCCCATCTTGGGTCCTTTCCTTGATTTCCTAGATTCCCTTATCCCTTGTCTGACCTTCTTTTATTTCTTGCTCCAGGGTTGGATTCACTTCCGTTGCTCCCATCTCATTTACGAATCCAAGATTCAACTGTTTAACTGCTTGCATAGCTCGGGCGGCAACTCCCTAACAGTGAGTTGGTGGCTTACTCCTTTTCGAATCAAAGCATGAGCCACTACGTTGGCTTTCCCTGGGTGATAATTGATTCTCACATCATAATCCTTTATGAGCTCCAACAATCTCCTTTGCCTCAAATTCATATCCATTTGTGTGAATATGTACTTGAGGCTCTTGTGGTTCGTGTAAATCTCGCATATGTGACCAATAACATAATGTCTCCAAATCTTCAACACATGTACTACGGCTGCAAGTTCGAGATCATGCGTAGGGTAATTCTGTTCATGTTTCTTCAATTGTCTGGATGCATAAGCTATACCTCGGCCCTCTTGCATCAATACACAACCAAGTCCTTGCCTTGATGCATCGCAATAGATATCAAAGCTCTTGCTCACATCTTGCAATACCAACACAGATTCTATTGTTAGCCTCTTCTTTAACTCCTCAAAACTGTCTTGACAAGCTTGAGTCCACTTGAAAGGATTTTCTTTCATTAACAGCTCAGTCATGGGCTTCGCTATCTTGGAAAGGTCCTTGATGAAGCGACGGTAATATCCAGCCATTCCAAGAAAACTCCTTATCCCCTTCACATTCTGTGGCGGTTCCCACGTTAGCACATCTCTAACCTTTCTTGGGTCGACTGACACTCCTCCTCTAGATATGATATGGCCTAGGAATGATATATCCCTCAACCAGAATTGACACTTATTGAACTTGGCATACAACTGGTGTTCTCGCAATTTCTGCAACGTCAGCCTTAGATGCTCTTCGTGCTCCTCTTCACTCTTTGAGTAGATCATGATGTAATCAATGAAAACTACTACGAACTTATCTAGATACTCCATGAAAACCTTGTTCATGAGATACAAGACGTACGCAGGTGCATTAGTCAACCCCAATGACACGACCGTATACTCATAGGATCTATACCGTGCCCTGAAAGATGTCTTAGTATGTTCGCTGGTCTAATCTTCATTTGGAAATATCCCAACCGAAGATCGATCTTGGAGAATATTCTAGCTCCCTTCATCTGGTCGAATAAATCTTCTATGTGGGGCAGTGTATACTTATTATTGATCATCACTTCGTTGAGAGACTGGTAATCCACACACATCCTTTGGGATCCATCCTTCTTATCTACAAAAAGCACTGGGGCTCCCCATGGTGATGAACTTGGGCGTATAAAACCCTTCTCTAACTGCTCTTGAATCTGCTTCTTAAGCCCTGCAAATTCCTTAGGAGGCATCCTATATGGCCTCTTTGCTATAGGTGCAGTTCCAGGTTTTAAATCAATGTCAAACTCGATGTCACAATCAGGTGGCATACCTGGCAATTCCTCAAAAACACATCTGGGTACTCACGGACAATCGGAATTTCATCCAAGGTTACTCCTCCTGCGTTATTTACCATTGCTTTCTCGATTGTCAGCTGAACTATCTTGAATTCTACACTGACTCCTTCCTCATTTGTCAATCGCACTGTCCGAGTGGCACACTTAATTACTCCGTTATGCTTCCTTAACTAGTCCATTCCATGTATGATGTCCAAGCCTTTAGAATTCAGGACTATGAGGTTGGCGAGGAAATCTATCCCCCCCCCCCTTATGGAAATACTTACTTTTGGACACACTATATTCGTCCTCATCTCTCCTCCAGGAGATTTAACCAACAAAGTAAACTTCAGGTATGATATGGGCATGCTATGCTTTGCAACATACTTTGATGAAATGAATGAATGGGATGCTCCAGAATCAAATAATATGGTCGTGGGGTTGGAGTTTGCGAGAAACATACCAGTCACAACTTTTTCAGCTTGCTGAGCCTCTTCTGCAGATACATGGTTCACCTTGCCACGAGCAAAATTCTGCGGTCCTCTGTTGCCTTGAGTTGCTCCTCTATTGGGCCTTGAATTCTGTCTTGGAACATTGTTTATCTGACCCTGTGCTTACCTTGGCCATTGATTTGCAAAATGTCCTATTTGACCACAAGCATAGCAAGTCTTTCCGCCAGTGGCACCAGCAAAGTTAAGGCGAGACTGGTTTTGAGCATAGGCAGGGATATTTGGGCGTGGCGCAGGCTGCATAAGTAAGCGAGGTGCTTGCATAGGTGGGAGTTGCTGCATTGGCTGTTGCGGTCACGGTGGATAAGCAGGGAGGTATGCAGCAGCAGACGCATTGTGATATGGTGCAGCAGGCGGTGCATATCAAGGACGGACATTTCTTCCTTGCGGCTGTCCCTGATATGGCATCTTCCTCTTGTGGTCTAGCTCCATCTCACGAATCTTGTTCTCAACCACAATGGCCTTGTCAACCAGCTTCTGAAAATTTGCATAGTCAGCATTGAGCATCTGAACTTGAATTTCATTGTTGAGAACCCTCATGAATAGATATTGCTTTCTGCTATCAGTGCTGATGTCCTCTAGAGCATATATAGACAGTTGAGTGAATTTGTTGAGGTATTCACTCAGATTCATCCTTGCTTGCCTGAGGTTTTCAAATTCTTGTCTTCTCAGTATCATGACTCCCTCCGGCACATAGTGAGAACAAAACCTCTCCTTGAATTCAACCCAGGTGATTCTCTCTTGATTTTCATGGGCATTGCATAGAGATCCCCCCCAATCTGCGGCAGCTCCAACCAACTGGTGTGAGGCAAAAGAACATTTTCCCTATCACTGCACTGGACAATAGCAGGTTTTTTCTCAACAGACTTTAGCCAGTCATCAGCTTCCATAGGATCTGTGTCCTGACAAAGGTAGGCGTCCTGGTCCTCATGAACTCTCCCAAACGGTTAAGGGGTGGAGGGGATGGTGGTGGTGGCGACATGTGAGGCTGATTGTTGTTGCTAGCTTGCAGCTGTCCCGTAGTCTGTATCATGGTCTGCATGAGCTGGTTCTGCATAGCCAATAGCTGCTCAAGGTTGATAGCTCCTTGTGTAGGTTCCTAGTTGTTCTGAGCTGCTCTATTGTCCTCCTCCTCACCATTGGCATTCCTATGGTTGCGTGTCTTCAACATCTGTTGGTTAAAGAATAGTGGAGACGGAAGAATTTAGAATTTGAAAAGAAATGCCCCAACTATATGCATCAAGGTAAATGTAACTAAAAAGTCCTTTATTAATACTAATAACCCTATTAGAGGATGTGGACAAGGATATCACAACTATCTACTACGTGCAGATGTGGACAAAATGCTAGTCGTTCCACAACTCGCACCAAGCACACAAGCACAAGAACACACCAAGAAAATTTAGCACCCCACACTAAATATGACTAAGATGATCTAAACGCTTTTCTAACTTCTAGACAGGATACTTAGACTTAATTATGTGAACCATGGCTGTAATGGCCGTGAGGCGAAGGCGACGGTGAGGCATACATGGGCGCATGCCAAGGTGAGTTGGCCGTCCATGTAGGCGCTGGAGAGGTTGCTACACCATTGACCTCCACGGTGGCACAGACTTCCTCTTGCTTTTCCATGATGAACAATTCTTACGGAGGTAGCGGATCTCCTCCATGGCACCAGCATAGCAATTTCCAAAATTCACCAATACTTCCTGAGATCTGTCAATGGCATGATAACTGACTTGAGATCCATCTTGCGGCCCTAAGACTTCCCTTGTTCTCTTCTTGCGTAGCGGGTGCAGCACAAACCTAGTATCTCCAACCTGCTCCCGATAGATGTGGCACAATCTAGTAAGGGCATCCCAAGTGACATCATCAATAGCTTGCTCCCTGGTGCTTCTCCACGTGGATGCAAAGTGTCGGGTGAACACATCATCTTTGGCAAGAACATTAACTTGAGCTATCCATTCTTCACGTCGATGGTGAGGGATCCTCTTAACATAATATTCTGGGTGCATCTTGCATAAATCAAGGAACTCCTTCATTTGCTTAGCTACAAATCCCCAATCAGTGCCGTCAGAACGTAATTCTTGGGCATCATGGTAAACCATGCATTTGTCCTCCTTTCTGGCTTCACTAAGCTGTGATGCATTTCTTTGGGCTTTAGGTACTTCTTCATATGCAGCGGGTTCCTCCTCTTCCTGCGGTTCATCTTCACTCTTCTCATGTGCATCACCTTCCTGTTCTTCACTTTCATAGATTTCCACCATCTATGGATGTTCCTCTTCCTCATCATCATCATAGGACTCCACTATTTCAGGATCTTCCTCCGTCGTGTTGGAGTATTCATGCTCATCTTCCTCTGCAGGAGAATTCACTTCCTCCACCTCTTGGGCTGGTTCCATTTGCGGCTGCTTGTGAGGCCTAAGCTTGCTTCCAAGGGATGGCAAACGAGCTCTCTCACAGGCTGTCATTTTGGTGTGAGCCATCTACAAGAAAACATGAATAAAATAGAGGAAAACACAAATATCAATTCTGAAATTGCAGCATCCATAAATCGAGATGAGAATATGTGCATTTGCTCAAAACGATGGAAGAATAGCAAAAATTGCAGCAGCAAAAACGCAATTTTTTCCACATTATATAGATAGTGGAAGGCAAAATAGTGCATAACAAGCTAATTTTGAATAGGAAAGAAGTCCTAAGTGATTTGTGGTGTTGATTCTAACTAGGCATGCATCCCACAGTCAAACGCAGCTCTGATACCAATTTGTGACACCCAGTTCCTAAAATGAACCAAGCGTAATGCATATGTGTCCCCAGGATGTTTAACACACATACACAAGTGATTCACAAATGATAAATAGATTATAGCCATGTCTAGAATAATATCACTAATAATAGTACCTTATTACAAACCAAATAGTCTCGAATACAAGCTCTAAACAACTGCAGTGGAAAACTCTAAACACTAATGACTCC
The DNA here is from genome assembly GCA_036927565.1 of Tuctoria greenei. Lineage (NCBI taxonomy): Eukaryota > Viridiplantae > Streptophyta > Magnoliopsida > Poales > Poaceae > Tuctoria > Tuctoria greenei. The sequence continues at coordinate 192,308,558 of JAYESD010000001.1, forward strand.
AAACTCCACAGGCAAGCTTGACAGTGACACACGCGCCTAGTACTCCTCAAATACCTCCTGGTACTCCATATTTTTGCCCGCTTTTAAATTTTTTTTTTTTGGGGGGGGGGGGGGGGAATAGCAAGGACGAGCACATGTCGTACTCAACAAGTGTGGGAAGTATGACATGTAGCTTAAAGAAAGAACGATAATAAAATGGGCTAATCGCATAAAACTACATTTAAAATAGTTGAAAATGCAATTATATGATCATTAAGTGAGGTCCTTCCCAAAATAACCCAAATAACATTAATTTCAACTCAAATAACCAATACCAACATAAATAATGTATAATCAACTCATAACTGCTCATATGTCTCATGTTCATCAATTCCGTATACCAAAGACAATTAATTAACCAATACAAACCCCCAATTCAATTTTAGCCATTAAACCATGTTCAAGGTCTATAACTCTAATCATGTGAGGGCCCAGGTTGCTCATGATCGGGAGCACGACTATCACGATAGTTTCAAACACACTCTGTAGAGGTTGTACCACTTTACCCACAAGTCTGTGATTTCATCACCTTTCCATAACTAAGGAATCTCAATTATGTCGTCTCACATTTCCTTAGGTGTGTGGCCAAGAGATAACAAAATAGCCTTTACAAAGTGATTGCTAGCATATTTAGACCCCACTGAGGTTTCACCGGTGGTGATGTCTCCAACTAAGCACATCCAACCAAGCCCCCCCCCCCCTCCTTGAGCCATTCGGATCCCAGGGTAGTCCCACCAATCTCTACAAAACCATCCAACTACCCCTTCCCTGATCATTCTTAATGGTCCAAATAGTACTAGCAAAACATTAATTAGTCAGCTAAGCTGCACCCATACTTGGCCCTGTGGTGGCACTGTAAATCCTGGATGGTCGCTCCACGAACCGGTCCTTAGATCTAAAGCAAGCAAAACCACCAAAACAGTCCAACCCATTCCACATAATCGACTTTCTTAGATCCCTAGGCACCATGTTGCTAAAGGGTCATTATTATCAATTCTCATTGTTATAGTGTTCAGTAGTTCATAATTAAGTAATATGATTATTTCCCAAACCCAGTTGAGTATAGCGAAGCAAAAAGTGTAAAATACTCTTCCTAACTCTCTACATTGTGTTCAAGTGACAAGGATGGTCATACAAGATTAGTAAACTCCTATAATTGTGTTTCCTATCAATTGACACAAGCATGCAGTTTTGCAAACAAAACATTTGAAAACCTGGATCAAAACAATCAAGGACACTTGCCTTGCTCTTGAGCTTGGTTTGGGTCGAAACCTTCAAAGTTCTGGTTCTGCAGGTCCTTGAACGTACTCTCTACAGCGAGACCTTCTATTCTGCGTGACAAACATGCAAAAAATCATTACAATCAATAAATGCTCATATATTACTCAATATGCCATGATATGCATGATTAATGCAATTGTGAAGTAAAACTAGTTAATGAGTTGCTATTAATGTTTACTAACTAGTTACAATAGTTTCTAACAAGTTTGAAATTGATTTGAGTCAGTTTAAATTTAATTCAGCATAATCCAGATTCAGACACCGGACAAGTCCGGTATAGGGGTCGGACTAGTCCACCCTATACAGAACTGCAGAGTAAGGGTTTCCTGATCAGCATGGTTTTAAGGTTAAATTATCATGAAAACTTGAATGTAGAGGGTGTACCACGTGTCTAGAGATCCAAGGGTCGAAGGTTGGATGCAACACATGAATCTTGACGCCTAGGGCTTGATGAAGATGAGTTGATGAAGTTTTAGTGATGAAGAACGTCAATTGTCAAAAAGTTGACGAAGATCAATCTTGATTGAGCCTTCTCCCTATTCTCCTCCTTCTCCTTGCTCTTGGGCTCTTTCTTGAAGTTGGCACATGGCAAAAGGCGGCAATGAGGGTTTTTCTCAAATGTTGGAGAGGTGATGGTATTGAGTTGTTTATATAGGGGTGGAGAGGTAGGGTTTTGAGGTGAATTCCAATTGGATTTTGGTGGGGGACGAGTAGGGGCCGAGGTGGGGTCCACTTGGGCTCCTCTGAGGTTGGGAACGAAGTTCTTGGGCCCAGTTAAGGCAATTACCCAATAACAAATCATGGAATATTATTTGAATCCGAGTTCAATTCAGTAGACCGGACTAGTCCGCAATATGGATCGAACATGTCTGTTGTGGAACAAAGGCGAAATCGGACAAGTCCGTATGCATGGCCAGACAAGTCCAGGGTAGGTAGAAAACTGATTCGGACTGAAATTTGGGCGAAATCGGACTAGTCTGATGGGAATCGGACAAGCATGGAAAAACATCAGAGCCTCAAATGGACTAGTCCGTGCAATGTGGCGGACAAGTCTGGGCTCTGAAGAAACTTAATTTTCTGAAGGAGAATACAGACACCGAACTAGTCCGGATTTCAGGTCGGACAAGTCCGTGCCCTAACAGACTTAAATCACTAATTAAGCGTAAAATCATTTTAATCTTCTCCTTTTTAGGTTGCTTAATGTTAAACATGCATGAGGATGTATGCAATGAGTTATGCATGAAAATGAGGGTGCTACAACTCTCACATCACGTGTGAAGTCTGTGGCATCACGGGTCACATGGGCAATGACTGCTCAGAAACTCGTCAGAATGCCCTATATGTAGCCAACAACAGGAACTTCAACAACAACAATGTCTATCGTCCAGGAGATCAAGGGTGGGTCCAACCACACCATATCTTTCAAGGAGGGTACAACAATAACAATGGTAACATTGGCAATCAACCCAACTTGAGAGAGCTTGGCATTAGCCAATTTAAGATCAAAGATATCTTATCCAAGAAGCTATCGGCTAATGACAAGACCCTAAAAAGCATCAACGACAAGATTGAAGGACTATCCTCAGCCTTCAAGAATCAACTGAGCTTCAACATGATGATGGAAACTCAGTTGGCTCAACTGGCAGCTGTCGTTCCGCCATTGGAAAATGGCAAGATGCCAAGGCAGCCCAAGCCTCCTGTGGATGTCAACATGATTTCTCGACAGGAACGCAACTGGCTGAAGGACCCTGGATATCCCTTCATATCCTGCTCAATTGGTGCTCACTACTTTTACAAGGCACTTTGCGACCTTGGAGCAAGTGTGAGTGTTATGCCCAAGGTGGTCTTCGACCAGCCGAACTTCACGGAGCTAAATCCAACACCAATGCAGCTCCAACTGTCTGTCTCTTCAGTCTGTTATCCAGCGAGTATTGCTGAAGACGTTTTGGTGAAGATAAGGAATTGCTTCATACCCGTGGATTTCATGGTGCTTGACCTGGATGTCGAGAAGGATACACCTCTCATTCTTGGGTGCCCGATCCTTAGTACCGCAAAGGCTCGCATAGATGTGGGAGCTGGAGAAATCCACTTCCATATCAATGGTAAGGAGGAGAAATTTAACTTTCAGCCCAAGACGGAGCAATGCTTCATGATTCGAATCAAGTATGGGCCGAATGATAAACACATACGAGAGGTCAAAGTCACACCTCTAAAGGTGGATTTGCTCATAGCATTCATGAGACAATTAATCTATGTGGAGTACATATCTTATCGTCCACACCAACATCTCAAGAAGACGGAGAAACTCGGGCCTTCCCAAAGGCCCAAGTACACGAAGCCGCCAAATATGGAGTGGTGGAAGAAGAAAGACAAGCTGTTCGAGTCCATTCTTCTGGGCCTGGATGCCAAGAAATGAAGACGGAAGAAAAGTCCATCTCATCGGAGTGTGGTGAGACCTAACTAATAGGATAACTGGTAATTATCTTTTGTTTGATTTTTCTTTTCATTTGATTTTTCCCACTTAGTTTGATTTTTCCACTGCATATTTGATATTTTTTAGTAAGTTGAGAATATTCTCAAGCATCAATTTTTTTGTTATTTTTCAAAAAAGAAATTTTTTCATTTAAAATGAGTTTTATTCGATAAAATTTTTTTTCTAAGCTGCAAAGGTGGCAATTCACTTGCTGGCTAATTTTATAGCTTTTTGGGAAGCCACCTGCCAAAGTGAGGGAACAGGGGGGCACACCGTGCAATGCGGCCGAACCCCCCTGTTCGGTCGAAGTGGGGAAATGGCCAAAGTGGCTCTCTCTCCTCCAACTGCTACATTTGTGTCTTTTATGACCGTTGGCAAGTGTACACTATAAATGGTAGCCGTGAGGAGGACCTCTCTTCACACTTCACCTCATTTTACAACTCCCCAAGTCACTCTTTTGCTCACATTGTTTTTCATGCTCTTTATTGAGGAACTCTTGCTCAAATCCAACCCAAAAAGGATTTCTTTCAGTTGCATTTGCAATTTGCTCTCAAGTTCTTCAAGGAGAAAATTCGTCGAGGGTTTTGTTTTTGCTAACATCACCTCTTTTTCGAGTTTTTTCCTTGTTGTGTTCTTTCTTGTTGTGGCCATGAAAGGAATGAAGAGGTTGTTTGGGAAGAGGAAGGGGGCTGCAAGCTCAAGCCATGGTCGAGATTCAAGTGCACACCTCTCCTCTGTTGCTATACCAAGTCCACGGAGGAGGAGTGTGTGTGAAGACACTCCCATTGATGAGAGGAACAACGCGCATCAACTTCTCCACGACAATGACCTCAACATACAAAGTGAAGTTGAAAATCAAGCACGCAAGCTCCTAAAAGACCATGAGTTTTATCACACTAAAGCTTATGATCCGGATATGATATCCAAAATAGGTATAGATTCTGAATTCTTTTCCATTTTGCGTGCATTAGGATGGGAAATTTTTGCTCACATAGAGGACAAAGGTTCACGCCTTTCCACTATACAATTCCTTTGCACCCTCAAAATAGGATTTGGTGGCATTACTTTTAGATTAATTCGAAAAGAATATAACATCCTACAGAAAGAATTAAGTGAAATCCTAGTCTTCCATAAATGTTGTTTGCTAGATTTAGACACTTTGCCTAAATTTATTAGACAATTTTTTTTGCATGAATTAACTAGTAAGGTCACATGTAGTGCTCTTAGGAATAGCCACTTGCAAAATCCTGCCGTTCATCTCATACATAGATGGATAGCTATGACTATGTTCCCTAGAGGAGATATTAGAGTAGTCCGTGATGATGAACTGAAAATTTTATTTGCCATGATTAAGAAGATAAAAGTTGCTCCAAATATTGCCACGATGACACAATGGTTAGATTAAATTTCAAGGACAGGGCCAATTGAATGCACTTCATTGATTACCTGCATTGCTACTAGGGTAGAAGCATTAGAATATACTTCATTTGAATACATTGAAACTGTACGAGAATTGATTAATGAAGATTATCTAGTGCAATGATATACTTATAAGCATGATCATACCGACTCTTTGGTATTTTTCTATCCCGGCTTTGTCAATGAAATTTGGTTACCTAAACCAGATTTTCATTTGTACAAATACCAGAGACTAACCATCGATCTTCTTCCCATCAACGAAGCTCAAAGAAGTAACATCTCTGGCAGGGTAACTAGAAGCTGTAAAACAAGAAAGTAGCCACGACCATGCCTCTGACAAACTCCTCGGTCCATGAGTACCAAGAGGAAGAGAACCCAACAGGTGATTCATATGGATGGAATCAACCTCAATCGTATGAGGCCGGAGGGCCGTCTTGGCATGGATGACCGAGTACTACACGGGAGCCATCCCTATCCACTTCAAGCTCTAGCAGCTTGCCTCCAATGTACATGACAGGGCGTCGTTCCTTTTCGGCTAGAAGTCATCATGACTATAGCCACGGAATGACAGATCTCTAGATGTATGGGAGACCTTGAAGTGAGGACGGGAGATATCTACAACACACTCCAAGATCATTTCCAAGGTACCCAAGACTGGCAACAACACATGGACACTCAGTTCACTAACTTCAACTCCACGCTATAACAACAAGCTGATCTTGTGGCATACTTCCGTCATCAAGGGTTCAGCGCTTATCACGGAGGTGATTGAAGAACAAGCTCGGGGGAGGACCCCCAATTGAGGTAACTTGTATCACATCCATTGCGTATTTATTTCCCATTCATCCACCATTCACCTTGCATATAAAAAAACTTAAAAATAATAATATAGATTTGCTTTCAAACAAATAAAGATGTGCGGTAAGAATGATTTAGAATTAAAATAGATGAAATGATTAATAGTTGCTCTATTTTATTTTTCCCAAGTCCCTAGTTTACAACTTGCTACTCTGCAAATATTGCTTTCATTGGCTAAAGTTAACTTTTCCTTGATTTAGAAATTATGGGTAGCAAAAGCTTAATCTAATTATAGGTTGTTGTGAGATTTGATATGGTGATAGGGCTGCTATTCTTAGTTTAAAAGTGAAACTTAGATTTCCGGAGAAAAAATGTAAAAAATATTAAAGTTACCCTCATTTGATTGGAAAGACCTACCAAAGCCATATGATATTTTACATTGATAAACCTTATGCATATGCTATTTGCCTTCACATTGAGCCTAGTCAAACTAGTAAAGTCCTATGTGAGAATTTATTCATTTCTTATTGAATTCAAGACTTCACTTGCACATGCTAAAACTTCTACACTAGAAGTTAGCAAAATTCTATCATACCATCATTCCACAATAAATGAAAAGAAACTCCATGCCTGTCATGCTTAGTACCCTCTTCAAGTTTATTACATAACAAGGGAGTAGAAGACATGACTACAAGAAAAAGAAAATGCATGCATACATCATATGCATGAGAAAAAAATGCTTACATCAAAAACATGAAAAAAATTAAGTAGCCATGTTTCATCCCTGCAATAAAGAGAGTCTACATCAAAAAGGAGTCATCTCAACATCCAGTTCCACTTCCATCACATATGCACAAGTCTTGAATCAAAAAGTTTTGAATTGATTTCTCCTAAGGCTTACTCTTTTCACATAGCAATATTATGTGTTGCAAATATGCCTACTACATTCCCTACCAAGCTCCACATATAAGCCTTGTTTAGTGGTAGGATTAGTATAGGCAAAATGCCTTATGAGAATATAGGAGTGAATAAGATAATCAAATTAAGGTGTGCTGTGTAAAAATGGCGTCAAACGTGCAGCACACTGGAAATCATAAATTGTGTGAGGTATACCAGACTAGTACGGTTGGTGTCCGGACTTGTCCGGTGCCCTGTGTATTTGAGTTCCAGAGAGTTTAACGGATAAGTCCGGTCCACGAGCGGACTTGTCCGGTGCTATGTGTTATAAAGCATCAGAAAGTTCAATGGACTAATCCAATCCTATGGACAGACTTGTCCGGTGCACAACGTAATAGGTTTACAGAAAGTTAAACGAACTAGTCCGATCCATGAACAGACTAGTCCGGTGCACTGTGAAAATTGTTCTAGAAAGTTGATCGACTAGCCCAGTCCATGAGCGGACTAGTCTGGTGGATTGTGAATTTGGACAACAGAGAGTTGAATGGACTAGTTCGGTCCATGAACAGACTGGTCCGGTGCTCAGTGAATTTTTAGGTTGATTTTAAGCCCTTACCCCTACGCAAAGACTTGAGCTCTTGGGATGTCACTCTCACACACATCGTATACATTTAAGTCTACTTTGCGCTTCAGTCATCAGTTTGGCTTTTATGTTTTCCTTCTCCACTTCATTTTTCACTTTTTGAGTAAACCAAACAATCTCATTTAAATTGACTTGCAATCATCTCAACAAGTTTATTGGGATCTCATTTGTTTGTCATCAATCATCCAAAACCCACAAGGGATTGTCTAGATGCACTTTCAATCTCCTCCCTTTTGGTGATTGATGACAACCACTTGAGATTTCACAATTAAGAGTAAAAATCGATTTCCATAAAGTGTGCATATATCAGAATGATAGATGAGTAACAAAAAACTTATGCACTCTTTATGGTGGAGTGCCTAAAGAGTGTGTGATCAAAAGATGTGATGAGCAAAAGATAATAACTTAATTATAGCAACAATCATCACATTATCATTAAACTAGGCATCACACATTAAGTAAAGTAAGCACATCCAAAATAAGTTACAACAGTTTGAAATCGAGATACATGTCCTTAATCACAAGTACTTAATGGCTACAAAATAGACTACTAGTGTCAATCTCCCCCCTTTTGGCATCAAGGCACCAAAAAGGGAAAAATTGAGTGGAATCAGTCATCGCCGCTGCCACCCTCACTCTCGGATCTATCTTCATATTCTTCTTCATCTTCAGGTGCTTGCGAAGGAGGAGGAGGAGGAGGAGGAGGAGCAGAGGCACTAGCCAATCCGAATGAAGCCAACTCTTGCTCCAAGAGGGGTGCCATCTCTGTGATATCTTCTTCATAATCTTCTAAGATCTGAGGTGACCCCACTCTCCATCTCCAGCTTCTCACATATTGCTTTGATGTTGGCCTTCAAATATTGTTGATGCTTCTTCCTAGCCAAACTCTCCTTGTGGTGGTTAATTTCCACATTGTGGCAGGATGCAAAGATGGATGAGAGAATCTTCAGCACACCAATGGAGGACTCTTGTAGGATAGAAGAGCACGTGTAAAGCTACCAGAGGGGGGGGGGGGGGGGTAAATGGTAGATTAAAACATTTCAGCGGAAGCAATGAAACATCCCTCGACAAAAAACCGACCTAATAAAGAAACCGTGTGTGTGACTAATCTAAACGTGTTCAACTGTGATAAAACTAGTATAGATTGTAGAGAATCAACTCACGAATACATCACAACAAGAGTCACGAAAATCCATCAAAATAAACTCAAGTTACGATCGAATGATCGAACAAAGGTCAATCTGTACTACCTGAGAAAAACCGTTCTGGAACACTGCAAAGAAATTCGTGTAGAACAGAAACTACAATTCCAATGACCTTGAAATTTTCACAAATGATAACAAATCAAGTTGTGAAGACAACCAAAAAGAATCACATCAATCGGATTTGAAAAATTCAAGTTATGATAAAACCGCCGACACAAGGTAGTGTTGTGCAGAAACTCGACGAGAAAGACTTGAAGAAAACAAGTCAGATGAACAAGGCACAAAAGCTCCTTTAGGCTATGAATTTTATTGATAAAAACTTATAGGGAACATCCCCCAAAGTCGTGTACACTATCTCTGGCCTCCCTTGCTTATATAACGAGCCCTTAGGCCAGCTCAAACTTAACTAGGACTCTAATCCTACTCAATTCACGAATCAAAACTTTCCATAGCTGCTCAAGACTCGTCTATACGTAGATAGAAGCAATCTTAAGACTTCCAAACACCTTAGGAACATATCCCACATTCCTAACAACTCAAATTAGTGACCCATACGAAATCCTACCATAACCAACTCAAAACTTTCCATATTTGAGTGAAACACGACTCAGCCGCAGCCTGAGTCCATAACCTAGACGGTTGGACCTTTCCGACAATTTTTTACGTCCACATCTCTTCATCACGCCTCAGAACCATGCATCCACGTCCATGCACTCCTTTCACACGTGGAAACACCTTCGAACGACGTCCACAATACCTTCATATGAATTGTTCTTGATTCATACATGTTGCGTGACCTCCCGATCAACTCAACCACAATTCCTCCGAAACTTGGTTGTTGAACCTCATCTTCTCCCAGAGACTAGTTCAATGGATCCTGTCACCAGCCATGTCTTCAAGTCAAGCAACACCTGCACATGAATAAACAACCAATACTTTCGAGCACAAGTCCTCGACTTGACTCTCTTTAGTTCCGATAACCACAACACCTTACGTGAGAACCCCACATAAGTATGTTTCAAACCTTAGCAAAAAGATATCAACCATAACCACCAAAACACACCAAAAACTTAGTAAAATAAAACTAAGCAAACTTTCCATAATCCAAAAAGCAAGTTTGAAACATTGCAAATTAAAAGCAGAACCACTGCGATCAAGCTTTGAGCCTTGCCAAGGCTAACCGGACCTTGAACCAGAGCTTACCAAAACTAACAAGATCTAGCACCGGAACTTACCAAAGCTAGCAGAACCTAGCGCCGGAGCTTACCGAAGCTAGTCGGACCTAGCGCCAGAGCTTACCAAAGCTAGTCGTACCTAGCGCCGGAGCTAACCAAAGCTAGTCGGACCTAGCGCCGGAGCTAACCAAAGCTAGTCGGACCTAGACAAAGAAGTCGGACCTAGCCAAAGCAAGTCGGACCTTACGTTGGACCTTGCCGGAGCTACCCAAAACAAGACAGACCTATCATCGGACCTTGCTGGAGCTCGGACCTAGAGTCGGACCTTGATGATAAAGGTGTTTTGGTAGTACTCAAAATTTTATCGCCATAGCCAATGTATTCAGTACACATAGGTCTCACAATCTCCCCCTTGATGAGTGCATTGACAACCGTACATAAAATTTGAACATTGGTTTTTTCCCATGAGAAGTTTTGACAACAATTTCTCCCCCTTTTTGAAAGTCAAATGAGATAGAAGTAAATTTCTCCCCCTATACATATTTCTCCCCCTTGCATACTTCTCCCCCTTTGACAATGTATTCAACAAGGTACAAAAGAGAAATTTTAATTTGTTATGAGCACATTATAACGTATACATATAAAACAAAGCTCACCCAAGTCATACCTATCAAGTAACTTACACTATCACAACAATGAGATACATAAAGTAGTGTAAGCCATGCTAGATATCAAATGTAATTTTCAATTTTAGCAAGTCATGATCTCACAAACTTAACTATTTCGAAACTTGAAAGCATGACACTTGTTTCTGCATTTTATTATTTTTCAAAGAACAAATTTAGATCATATGATATTTGCAAGAGATTATATGCGCATCTGCCTTATTCTAGCTAACCAAGCCAAGCCTATGTCTTTTGACAATCAGAAGCTTATGGACATGGTTTTAGTCATACACAACTTCTTGCAAGTTCATATCTAAGTGCAATGATAAGCCATCTCAAAAGAAGAAGTGCAATGCATGCATATTCTCTTGATCTTTTCTCAATTTATATTTGTTCATAAAACTCAAGATGTGAGTTGATTACTTGATTAACTCATTATGATTAAAAGCACTTGTGATCATGCAACAAGTCCAAAACAGCAAGAAAGTTCGATCATGACAAGATTTAGTGTAAGTAATTATTCCAATTACTAGTCATGGCAAAAACTACAAAATGTATAACATGAGTAATGTAGTAAGAACATTCAGCATGTAAAAGGAATCACAAATTCATATATGTACGAAATACTATGCTCATATTATTTTAAGTTCAGATTCACACATAGACTACCCAAGTTTCAAAAATCCCCCTCAATTTAAGCCATGAGGATGCATAACCCCTATTTCACTACGAATGTACCAAAACTGAGTGAAATCCAAAGGTTTTGTGAAAATGTCAGCCAATTGTTGTTTGATATCTACATGGTGAAGAAAAATGTTTCTTTTTTCAACATTATCACGAAGAAAGTGATACCTAATATCAATGTGCTTAGTTCTAGAATGTTGTACGGGTTTTTAGCAATGCAAATGGCACTAGTATTATCACAAAATAGTGGAACACTATCTATATCAACCACATAGTCCTTAAGTGTTTGAACAATCCAAAGAATATGTAAGCAAGCACTAGCAGCAGCTACATATTCAGATTCGGCTGTGGATTGTGAAACTAAGTTTTGTTTTCTAGAGGATCAAGCAACAAGTGAATTACCAAGAAAATGACAAGAACTGGAAGTACTTTTTCCTACAACCCCTAAAATCAGCATCCGAAAAAGGTTTCAAAGTAATTGTTGAGAAAGAAGAAAGAAAAATGCCAAATTCTTTAGTTCCATGTAAGTACCCGAGAATCCTTTTGACGGCTTGACAATGTGAAGCACGTGGAGAAGCTTGAAACCGTGCACAAAGACATACGCTGAATTGTATGTCTGGTCTTGATGTCGTGAGGTACAAAAGTGATCCAATCACGCTTCTATATTCTTTTTGATCCATGGGTTCACCATCTTCATCAAGTTCAAGTGTTGATGTTGTTCCCATTGGTGTACGAAGAGGCTTGCTTTTGTCCATGTTGAAGCGCTTGAGAAGGTCCCTTGTATACTTGGTTTGATGCACAAAGGTACCTTCCTCAGTTTGCTTGATTTGCAGCCCCAAAAAGTACGTGAGTTATCCCATTACTCATCTCAAATTCTGAACTCATCATAGCTGAAAACTTGGACACAAGATCATGAGAAGCACAACCAAAGATAATATCATCCACATACACTTGAACGAATAATGAGTCATTGCCATGCTTGAGCACAAAAGGAGTTTTATCAACCTTGCCCATGGTAAACCCCTTTTCAAGTAAGAATGTTTTTAACCTATCATACCATGCTCTAGGAGCTTGCTTTAGACCATACAGGGCTTTAGTCAGTTTGAAAACATGATTAGGAAAATCTGGATTTTCAAAACCAGGTGGTTGCTTAGCATAAATCTCCTCATCTATGTAGCCATTAAGAAAAGCACTTTTTATATCCATTTGATATAACTTGAAACCTTTAGATGCAGAAAAAGCTAACAAAATTCTTATGGCTTCTAATCTAGCAATAGGAGCAAAATTTTCATCAAAATCTACACCTTCAATTTGTATGAAACCTTGGTCAACCAATCTAGCCTTATTCCTAATCACAACCCCATCCTCACGTTGTTTATTTTTAAACACCCATTTAGTTCCAATTAAAGTGTGATCTTGAGAAGGAGGTACAAGTTTCCAAACATTATCTCTTTCAAAATTTTCTAACTCTTCTTGCATGGCAATAATCCAAGATTCATTAGTGAGTGTGTGTGATATATCTTTGGGTTCAAAAGAAGCAACAAAAGCAGAATGAGCATGAGAATTGGATTCAGAAACCTGGATCTTGTAACTCATTCATGCAAGCTTCCAATTATCTAATGCGGGGGATGGTTCTTGTAAATCCGTAGGGGAACAAATGTCTCACAAGATTCTTCTTCATCAGGTTCATCGCAGATTGATGAGCTTGTGGCTTGTGGACGATCAGGACCAGCAGAGATGGTAGTTGGAGCTTGTTCAAAGTTCAGAGCTGGACACATGTCAGCTTCAGAACTATCAGACAATATAGCCGACTCTTCTTCTTCTTCCAAAATACCATCCCCCTGAAGATATGGATCCGGACCTGCAATGTTTGAGCTAGTACCTGGGCTAGCTTCATCAAAAGACACCTCACAAGTCTCCACAATTTTGTTAGTGTCAAGTAAAAGCACACGGTAGCCTCTAGTATGAGATGAATAACCAAGAAACATGCCATCAATGGATCTAGGTTCAAATTTATCAAGAGTACCATGTTTTTTAGCAAAGAATTTGCATTCAAAGACCCGAAAGTTTGTAACACTAGGCCTATGTCCAAACCGGAGCTCATATGGTGTTTTACCTAGCTTAGCGCGCAAGAAAACACGATTTGGGACATAACAAGCGGTTGCAATCGCATCAGCCCAAAATTTCCTAGGAGTTTCATATACATCAAGCATAGTCCTAGCCATTTCAGCTAAGGTTCTATTATTTATTTCTACAACACGGTTTGTGTTGAGGTACATATAGTGAAGAAAATTGATGATCTATTCCATTTTCAGCACAAAAGTGATCAAAAGATTGATTTTTAAAATCGATTCCATTATCACTTCTAATTGCTTTTAAAGATCCTAGATGATAAATTGATAATCTAAGAAATAAAGTTCTAAAGTGACTAAAATCTTCATTCCTAGATGCCATAAAGTAAACCCAAGAGTATCTAGAATAATCATCAACAATCACAAGAACATATCATTTACCTTCGAAGGATTGAACACGTGAAGGTCCTACGATGTCAAGGTGCAAAAGTTGACCCGGTTCAGTTGTCATGATCATTGTGAGAGGATTATGCAAACATGCAACCATCTTAGCATGTCTACAAGAAGAGCACACAATTCCCTTGTCCCATTTAAGCGTAGGCAACCCACATATGCGATCAAGAGCACTAACATGCGTTAGATGATCAAAGCCTACGTGACCAAGACTACAATGCCAAAAATATAAGTCCTTTGAATCATTGGCAACTAGACACCTATGCTTAGAGGAAAGCATATCAAAATCAGCTTTAAAAACTCTTCCAAACCGAGACATGTCAAAAATAACCTCACTATTTGAATTTACAACTTTGCAGCAATTTTTAGTGAAAATAATTTCCAGATTTTCATCTAGCAGTTGTGAAATAGAAAGCAAGTTGTATTTCAAATTTTTAACAAGTGCCACATTCTTCAAAGTGTAGTGATCATTTACTCTAACCGAACCCTTAGCAATTATAGGAATTGAAGAATTATCAGCAAAAGTAACATTCTCTACACGTGACACAAACGAGAGGGAGGATAACCATTCTTTGTTACCGGTCATGTGGCGTGAGCAACCTGAATCCACAATCCAAATGTTCTCCTTCCTCAAGCGTGTAACCTACATAGAAGAACAATACGTCGACGACTCAATACTGGGGTTAGTCAAAAGGCATTTAGCAATCCAGTACTGAGCGACACGACGTGCAACAGAAAAAACACGCGAAAGCTGAGATAAAATAGCAGGTTTATGAGTCAAAGTTTGAGATTTTTTGTTCTTAACTACTGACCTATAAGGTGTTACTTGTGTAGCACAGAAATCAGTAGCTCCAGAGGCAAAAACAGAAGGTCCGGAGGTAAACTTTGAATGTTTTTGACTCATAACAGCAGGTTGCATGTTCCTAACATTCGATTTAGTATGTGCAACAAATTTTGCATGAGAGTTATAAGATCTAGCTTGCATTCTTTCGTTTTTATGTTGCTTAGCTAGTATATAACAAAAATATGTGACATGACCATCTCTACCACAATAGGTACAATGAAATTTAACTTTGTGTTCATGTCTAGATAAGGATGTAGTATGTTTATTTGAACCTGAACATGACAACACTCCTGCATATTTAAGAACCACCTCTTTTAGTTTAGTAAATGTTTTAATCAAACCACTTCCTAATGACTTTACAATTTTAGGTGGATAAGCTTTAGCATGAGCATGAGAATCAAAACCTTAACCAGTTTTATCATTGCAAGATTTGGATGAATTCAGCAGCAAGTTTAGATTTTTGTTCCCAATACAAAACTACTCTAGTGTCCTATTCATGTCATCAAGTTTCTTAGACAATTCTAGGCAGTTTTCACATGAAGTTTTTCCTTTTAGTTTGCAATTAGAACAATATTTAACTTCATGAGCACATAAAGAATTGTTCAGTATTGAAATTTCATTCATAGCATCTTTTAGTTTCCTTTCAAGATCATTACATGTAGAACAATGCAAATCAATTGTGGAACAAGAAGCATCTTTTAAGTTTCTATCATTAAGTGCAGCAAGCTTTTTGTTCTTTTCAATCTCTAACTCAAGTTTATCAAGAGTGGAGGAGTGTGCACTTCTTAAGGAGGACAATTGTTCATATATTAAATTGCATGAGGAACAAGAATCATCACTAGGAATCATGGTTTTCAAAAGATTAATTTCAGATTCTAGTGACTCAATTTTAACAGCATTGTCCCTAAGCTTGTTGTCCTTTTTCTTAACAATAACAGTTGCATGGGAAACACAAGTTTGCCAGATCATCTTCATCTTCGCCACTTCCAATGTCTAAATCACTCGAGCCAAGTTCCTGAATTGCGGTGATGAAATAGTTTATTAGTTTGCATCGTGTAAAACCCTTCTTTTTCTCGTTGATGTTACCAGAAGAGGACTTGACTTTATTCTGCTTTTCATCACGGGTAGAAGGACCTCAAAGGTTAGGGCAATCTGTACAAAAGTGTCCTGTCTTACCACATTCAAAGCATCGTTGAGGTCCAGAGCTTCCTCTCCTTCTAGTTCTCACATTTTGAAATGCTTTTAAGAATCGAGTAGAGATGAGTGCTAGCTCCTCTTCTGGAAATTCATCAATCTGTTCTACGGTTAGTGAAGACAGCAACGCAAGTTGTCGGAGTGTGATTCTGGCAATTCTCCTGGTACTACCGTTGGTAGCCCGCAGAGTTTCGTGGTTCGGTTAGGGCGCGCGGAGATTCAGAAGAAGGTGGAAATTTGACACGAGGATTTACGTGGTTCGGGCCGCCTGAGCGTAATACCCTGCTCCACAGGGTGTATGTTGTTGTTGTATTGAGCGTCGGAGCGCGTAAGTGTGAGAGACCAGAGTGTCTGGGAGTCTTAGGCGCGTCTGGAAGCCTCTCCCTATGTATCGCTCGGCCAGTCCTTTTATAGTACAAGGGCTGGCCGTTACATCGTTAGCCTGACCCGACATGTGGCCCTGGCGGTTACCGATGCTTAATACACAGTTAATGTACTTAATTCCCCTTAATAGTGTGGTAATGCGCCTTGATAGCAGCGTTACTGGTATTAAGGGTCCTCCGATCGTGTGTCATTAAGATAGCATTAATGACACATAATCAGGTCTTGGAGTCTTTAATTTTCCTTGAAGGTCCGAGCCATTGGAGGTCCTCCAATCTGCCTGTTGAGGTTGAAGGTTCGGTAGTTGGACACATGGCAACTCTGGAGCTTACCGTCTTGGACGAGTAGGTCCGGTGCTGTTGTGCACGTGTCGGTACCGGAGCTTCCCACTGTCGGGGGTTAGGTCCAGGGGTGCCACACAGGTATCTAGTCTGGAGCTTTCCCATGTATGGAATGTAGCTCCGGTTTTATGATACACATGGCGGCACTGGGACTAACCATAGAAGGGAGGCAGGTCCGGTTCTGTATGACACGTGGGGCCTTTGGAAGTCTTCAACTCAGACAGTTGGAGTTCCTTTGTGCTCTTTGCAGTCCCAAAGGTTATCCGGTATGCAGGGTACCGACAGTGGCCCCCTGGGCCCACCTCTGGAAGAGATCTTTTGGATTAAGTCATTCTGCCGGAGGTGGGTCCATATTTTGATTTCTGTGCCATGTCTTCAAGGGTTTTTGGATGTGCCGTTGAGGTGGTGGTTCGCAGTTAAGCCATCGCCGCGTGACATCTTCAGGATGCGGCAGGTGAGATCTTTGTGTGCGGATCTCACGCAATTGAAGGTTGCCGGCTCCCAATACAAAAACCGTATCGGTTCCACGCGCTCTCTCAGGACGCCGCGCTCGGGTTTCCCGCCTCTCATGGTGACAATTGTTCGCCTGGGGTGAGGACCTCGACTTGATCGTCTGGGTGGCCCCGGGCCCCCTTGTCATTGGCAGGGTGAAATTTTTGAACTGTATTCTTGGCCCTTATGCGGTTTCCATCCAAGCGTTGCGGGGGCCTACTTAAGAAGGAAAGCGTGCACCATTTGGGGATTCCTTACGCCTTCATTTGATCTTGCGCTCGAATCCTCTAAACTTTCACTTGCTTTTCCTCTCTCACCGCGCCGTGCTGGGATGGAGTTGGGTCTCCGCAAGAGCCGTCTCACGACCGATGGCGATTTGAAGAAGGTACGAACCTACATGGGGTGGTCCAGCGACTCCTTCAACCACCTGGTCCGTGCCGGCAAGCTCCCATTCAAGAAGGAGTGCGCCGACGACATGGTGTACTTTTCTGCGTACACCATTGTGGGACTGATCCCACATTTCTCGACTTTTCTCTTGATGCTGTTAGACTTCTATGGTCTACAACTGTACCACCTTGGCCCCCACTCCATTCTTCTTGTGTCAACATTCGTACACTTCTGCGAGATGTGGGTGGGTATTCCCCCCCTGCGTCGAGCTTTTCCGTACCTTCTTCACCATCCACACCACCGGCAAGAGTGACGAGTACCTTGACTTCTACTATTTTGTGAAGTGCAAGAAATGCCCCTACAAGTACTTGAGGTCGTTCCCTTCCGGCAAGTGGGACGACTAGAAGAAGGATTGGGTTGTCGTCACGGCAGAGGAGCACGAGAAGCTAGAGCTGCTCGAAGGCCTTCCCAATGTTGACACTGACGCCTGGAGTGAAGCTCCGGTGCTGTCGGAGGCCTTTAACCCTACTTTGACCAGGATTCGCCAATGTGTGGAAGGAGGATTGACCCCCCAGGCGGTCTTCTGCAACTTCCTGGTCAACAGGTAGGCTCCGCTGAAGAAGAGGGAGAAGCTCGTCTGGGCCCTCAACTGCATGATGGACGATGATCGGATTGAGACCGGTTTGAAGTCCAATCTGGAAGGTGCTGCTTTGGAGCTTCATCTCAAGAAGTTCCAGCATGGCATCGACATCGAGGGCGATGACTGGACTCCGCCGGCGGCTTTCCTCCCTTTGAACATGGAGGTGGAGTTCAGCAGGGAGCTCCGGCGGAATATGCCGGTGCTTGACGATCTCGGTGAAGTTGAGAGGTGTCCGACCTACAAGTTGGCAATCCCCGGAGCTTCCGAGGGTGGCCCTGCTTCCACCCCGAGACCAAGAGCTGAGGTCATAGGCAAGGTCAAGGAGTTGGACGAGCCCTCCAGCCGAAAGAGGAAGTTGAAGCACTCTGACGGGAGGCCCGTCAGACCTGCTCCTTCCACAATAGCTCCTTCTCCCCGGCGGGGGAGGTCTTCGACGGCAACGACAACTCCAGCATCGGCGTCTCCCCGGAATGCCTGGTCTGCCCAGGTGACTTCGGCGCTCGAGCCAGCGAAGGGCTCTAGGTCCGATTGTCCTTCCCAGTCAAAGAAGGCCCCAATCAAGACACCGCTGACGGCGGCAGCGAGCTCCGGAGAGCCTTCCGGATCTACTACCCCAGTTGCGACTAGGTCAGGTTCTGAGCGCCCGGCGAAGAGGTTCCACGCTAGCTGGAGCGGAAGTCTCCCAAGGTAAATTTGCTTTTTTACTTCAGTTGATTGTTTTTGTTGTAATCATATTTTGATTTTCTCCGTCCTTCCTCCACAGTGTCTCAAAAATGGGGGTTGAAGCTCCCGTTCCTATGACAGCAACTGCTGCTGTGCAGGCGGAGGCTCTGGCTCCAGTTCTATCGCCACCCCAGGTGGCGGCTGAGGTCTTGGCAGCTCCGACGCCAGCTATCGAGGTTCTGGACCTCGACTCATCTCCAGATGCTCCCGTGGTAGCGCCAGACCACGGGAATGAAGATGTACCAGCGACACCAGCTCCGGAGGTTGAAGCTCCAATTTTGGATGCTACGATGATGGACGCTCTGGCCTTAGAACTGGAGGTAGCTACAGTTCCATCCTTAAAGTCGGATGTTATTGAAGCCCGACGATGGAGCCAGTGGTTGATGCAGTTCTGGCGCCTGAGCCGGTTGTCTCGAAGGTGCCAGCGCCCGAGCCGGTGGAGGTTGAAGCACTGGCGCCTGGACCGACAGTGGAGGAGGCGCTAGCACCGGGGCCGGAAGTGGCCTCAGCTCCGGCCGAATCTTCAACGCCTGCCCCGGAGGAGGTAGTTCTGGAGGTATCCGTGCCTGAGCCAGGGTGGCAAGACGAAGCGGCCAGTCCTCTGCTTGAGGGATCAGCTGCTGATGACCTGGCGGCGGGACCTTCGGAGCGGATTCTGGAGGTAGATGTTCCCGTTGGCAGACCTTCCTTGGCCACGACTGAGGTTCTCCTGGAGGGCGGCCCTAGCACCACGGAAGCTCAGGGGACCGCTCTTGTAGAGTGGGACCCGATTTTTGTTATGGAGAACCCGTTGGAGTCAGCGGAGGGGACCCCAGCAGGTCATGAGCCAATCCCCCTGTCGTTATCCATCGACAACGCCTGCTCCAGCCTTCATCAGGTCTAGCTGGCCTTTTATCACGATAGCAAGGCCCTCGAGGAGGAGCGCCAAACCCTTAGGAGGTGGCGCAACCGACTCCAATTTGAGACCAAACTGGCGCAAACAAGGCTGGCCAACGACAACGAGTGGGTCAAGAGGGAGAAGGCCCGGATGGAGTACTCGGGCTAGCTGCTGGACGAGAGGGAAAGTATGGTGCGATCCCTCGACAACCAGTCCCGGGCTATCCATGAACAAGCAGTGGATGCTAATGAAGCAGCGAATGATCGCAAGGAGACGCTAAGCACCATCCACGAGAGCCTCGTCAATCGCCGAGAGGATCTTGAGGAGTGGGAGAAAAAGCTCGAAGATGAAGAGCAAAAACTTCTGGAGCTGAGGGATGACCTCATGAAGAGGGAGGAGGATCTCGCCCAAAGGCTGGCTCTAGGCGACAAGAACCTTGTAGAGCGCACCAAGAAGTTGGAGGAGCTCCGCGAGAGCGAGGAGAAGAAGGCCTGGCAGTGTGGATAGGACCTCACCAAGAGGGAGAACAAAGTCGCTGTCAAGAAGAAGAAGGTGCGGGGCCGAGAGAAGGACTTGGTTGACCACCAGAACAAGATCCACGTCCGGGAAGAGGAGCTCGCTAAACTCCAAAGGCAAGTTGCTAAAAAGATTCAGCACCACGCCAAAGATGTCGAGCGCCTTGCTCGGGAGGGTTCGCAGCTTGTGGCGACCAAGAGGTCCTTGGAAGGAATGCGAGGCTCAAGGGCTGCGGAGTCCCAACAAGTATGGGACTTCTTGGGCAAAGCCAATGACACGCTGACGCTGCTGGGCTTTCGTCCCGTGCGCCCGAACGATCTGGAGCCAGAGCTGGACCATGAACTGAGGGCACTGAGCTCGACTGGCAACAAACTCAACAAGATGGGCGATGTCATCACGGATCAGTTGGAAACAGAAGGAAAATCCCTTGTGCATAATGTTGCAGAGTACATGCTGACGTGCTACACAAGTTAGGATCCTCACTTCCCACTAGATCCGGTGCTTGAAGGTCCCATCGACGGAGAGGGAGATGCCGCCAAGGCCAGCATGTCAGAGGTTGCCCAGAAGGTCGCCTCGTTCTTCTGTAGGATTTAGAACTTTCTCTTTGTAGCTCCCACTTGTCTCTTCTCTTCTTTTCTCCAATTTTGTAATATCTTTTCCTCAGATGAATGAAATCCAAGAAATTTATGAATTTCATTTTTTGTCTTCAACCTTTGTCTCACTTGGCCCCCTGGTAGATGTACACAATTTGATTGCGGACATGTACCAAAAGGATGTAGCATTTTGTTGAAGACTTGCGTGCTTCAAACTTGTAGAGTATAGGTCTAAAGTCATCGACAACAGGGGCCCCCAGATGTTGTCGGTGCTTAGTAGCTCCGGCAGCGACCATTGTCAACACGTAGAGCGTCGACAGTTGGTCTTCTGGGGTTGTCGGAGCTTAGTAGCTCTGGCAGCGACCACTGTCAACGCGTAGAGCATCGACAGCAGACCCCATTGGTAGTAGAGTTGGGGTTATGCAATATTGCACGTAGTGGATAAGAGGTTACCACTGAAATTTGTGAGCTTGGAAGTAGTGACAAAGCTTCCTAGAGGCAATAAGAACTGCATAGAGCAGCTTATGCACCTCTAAGTACCGAGTATTGGTGTCATGAAGTACTTCGCTGATGAAGTACACTGGGCGCTGGACTGTCCGAACCCTCTCGGAGGGGCCCGGAGCTTCCTCTTCATCAAACCGGGCCCTCCCGAAGGGGTCCGAACCTTCTTTGGGGATCTCCAGGTTCTTGCCAGAGGAACCCGGATCTTATTCTTAAGTGACCCGGACCTTCCCGGAAGGGTCCGAATCTTCTTGTTCAGCAATAGTAACTCCTTCATTTGAAGGAGGTTGATCCTCCGATGTCTCACCTTGAGGATCCAGGTCTGGGAGCTGGGACCCAGACTCGCCTTCAGGTAGTTCCGGACCTTCCCGGAGGGGTCTAGACTCTTGAACTAGAGATGGTTCTGGTCTTTCCGCAACCAGGACCATGCTGACAACTTTGTCAGTTGCTGAAATGTAAAGCAAAAGTGGCTCACCAGGATCCGGAGCTACCAAAGTTGGTAGAGTGGTGAGGAGCTGCTTTAACTCTTGGAAAGCCTTTTCTGCTTCTTCAGACCATTGGAATGATCCGGACTTCCTCAATAATTTGAAGAAGGGTAGGGCTCGTTCCACCAGTCTTGAGATGAACCGGCTGAGGGCAGCTAGACATCCAGTCAGCTTCTGGACATCCTTGATGCGAGCTAGTGGCCGCATGTCTTCAATAGCTTTAATCTTCGCCGGATTCGCCTCTATTCATCGGTGGTTCACCAAGAATCCAAGAAGATTTCCGGAGCTAACTCTGAAGACACACTTGTCTGGGTTTAGCTTTGTGCGTGTGATTCGCATCTTGTCGAAGACAGCTCGCAAGGTGTCAAGGAATAACTCCTTGTTCTTGATCTTGACGATGATGTCATCGACGTACACTTCCACTACATCTCTGATGAGCTCTCCAAACGTTTTGTACATAGCTCGCACAAACGTTGAAGCAGCGTTTTTGAGACCAAAAGGCATGGCAGTGTAACAGTACAATCCATCTACTATGACGAAGGCGGCATGCTCTTCATCTTCCCTAGACATTCTGATTTGATGATACCCGGAATATGCATCTAGGAAACACAGTAATTCACACCCGGAGGTGGAATCCACTATCTGATCTATTCCAGATAGTGGAAATGGATCCTTTGGGCATGCCTTATTCAGTGTTGTGTAGTCGATACACATCCGAAGCTTACCGCCGGCCTTAGGTACAATGACTGGGTTTGCCAGCCATTTTGGGTGGAAGACTTCCTCGATGAATTCAGCTTCGAGCAACTTCTTCACTTCTTGACGTATGAAGTTTTGTCACTCTACTGATTGCTTCCGAGGCTTCTGATGTACAGGCCGAGCGTCGGGGTAAATCTTCAGATTGTGCTCAATCACTTCCCTAGGGATCCCAGGAATTTGTGACAGTTGCCAGGCAAACACGTCGACATTAGCCCGGAGGAAAGTGATGAGCGCGAGTTCCTATTTGTCGTTTAGACCTCCTGATATACGAGTGGTCTGAGCAGCGTCAGAACCAATTTGGATGACTTTGACGGGAATGTCAGTGTCGCCGCTTGGTTGCACACGGGGTGCGAAAGTTGAGCCTCGATGATGAATGCTCGGGGGATTTGGAACTTGCTCCTTTCCGGATTCTTCCTCCTGCGCTGTAGCTAGCGCATGGAGTTCTTCCAGAGCAATAACTCCGGCGGTGCAGTCTCCGCGGATCCATAGAACGCCTGAGGGTGTTGGCATCTTCAACACCAAGTAGCCATAATGAGAAGCAACCATGAATTTGTAGAAAGCTGGCCGACCCATGATGGCGTTGAATGGTAAGTTGATCTGTGCCACGTCGAAGACCAACTTTTTGGTCCTATAATTCTCCCAAGTTCCAAAGGTCACTGGGAGAGTAATGGCACCAAGTGGAGTTATGTCCCCCGGACCTACTTTAGAGAAAGGTCGGGAGGGGCGAAGATCCGAACGTCAGAGCTGAAGCTTGACGAGGGCTTTGAAGCTTATGAGGTTCAGCCCTGAACCTCCGTCCACCATTACGTGGTGGAGCTGGATGTTGTTGATGGTCGGAGATACCATCAATGGAAGTTGACAAGCTCTGATCATGTTCCGAGGGTAGTCCGAAGCATCGAAGGTGATGGCAGTATCCATCCACTTTCGATGAGGCTCTGCCCTGGCGGTGGGAGCTACAGAGGCCATGTCCCGCCGCATTGTCTTGAGGACACGGCGGGAAGTGATGTCCCACGAACCACCGAAGATGGTGTTCATGGTTTTCCGACGCTCGTTGTTAGAGACATCAAAGTCGTAATCAACGGAGGTGTAAACAACCTTCAAGACCTTTTTGGGGTCCTGAAAGCCTAACTCCTCTTCAGCCGGAGCTTCGTCGACTTTTTGTTTTCCTTCCCTTTGACGGAAAGGAGCTTCTTCTTGGCGCTTGTTATAGTGCTCGGCGAGGTTCTGGACCTCCCGGCAGTTTTCCAAGTTATGCATGTCCGTCTTGTGTATGGGACACTACATCTTGGAGCTGCCACCGTCTTCAGACGACGGTCGAGGTTGTTTCTCGGGGCGTGGCCCCCGGCCACCCGGAGCTGTAGCAGCTGCAGCAGTAGGTGTGCCGGCTGACAGCTTCTTCTTGCCGTTGGACATTTTCTTCTTCTTACCACTCCTGGAGGTAGTGTCTTCTCCCTTGGAGGACTTTTTGTTGGCCTCCGGAGGTGTTTGGGAGTGCATTTCACGACCCTCCACAGCCTTGGCACACTTGTCTGCCAAGCTGAAGAGTTCTGTGACACTGGTGACTTCCTTGGTCGCGAGCTTCTCCAGCATCTTCTTATTTCGAATGCCCTCTCTGAATGCTACAATAACAGAAGCGCTTGAGATAGAAGGAATGGTATTTCATACCTCGGAGAACCTCTAGATGAAAGATCATTAGGACTCCCCCCTTTTTGCTTGACAGCAAAAAGGTCCTGTTTTGTGCCTGGTCAGGTGTATGAGCTCCCGAAATTGGCGGTGAACTGTTGGCACAACTCCGCCCAACAGTTGATGGATTCAGGAGGAAGGCTCATGAACCAAGACCTGGCGGTCCCAGTCAAAGCCATAGGAAAATAATTGGCCATCACGGCCTCATTGCCCCCAGCCGCAAGGATAGCGTTGGAGTAGATTTGGAGAAATTCAGTGGGGTTTACAGTCCCGTCAAATTTCTCCGGCAGGTGAGGCCAGAACTTCTGCGGCCATCTGACCATGTGTAGGTGCATGGCCAAGGCAGAACAGCCTCCCCCTACTCCCTCAGGAGCAGGATTGTCCCGAGCTTCTCGCCTCTCGCGAGCACGCTCGATGTGGACGCGACCATCCTGTTGTCGATAACGACAATCGAGCTCAGCCCGGAGGTCACGAGTCAAAAGCCTCGTTATCGTGTGAGTGCGTCACGCCCCGGAAGGCAGCGACGTCGCCTATTGGGATGCAACACGCCTCCTGTGCTGTGAAGCGTGCGGACGGAGTCTACCCGACAATGCCCGATGCTGCGATTGGGCCCGCCCCGAGGGGGGACATTGATTGCTGATGCGATCGGCTACTGCTGCAACCAAATGATTCACATCAGCTCTCCACTGCTCCATTGCACCCTGGGATGCTCCTGGAGGCGGTGGACGTTGGAGAAGACCACGCGCAGAATGAAGCACATGTTTAGGGTTGTTGTTCCCCGATGTAGTGATCGACACAGACGCCCCATCTCGCTGTCGAGCTTGATTCACCGGAGCGGACGGTGGTGGCGGTGGCATGACTCCTGCTAGAGCTGTAGTACCTGCTGGCTGCTGCATGTTGGAGGGATTACCTCCAGCAGGTTGCACAACATGGTTACCGTTGGATGATCCAGCAGCAGAATTCACCATCTTTGAATCTCAAGTGGCCCCTACCTGGCGCGCCAACTGTCGGAGTGTCATTCCGGCAATTCTCCCGGTATTACCATTGGTAGCCCGCAAAGTTTCATAGTTCGGTAAGGGCGCACGGAGATTCAGAAGAAGGTGGCAATTTGACACGAGGATTTATGTGGTTTGGGCCGTCTAAGCGTAATACCCTACTCCACGGGGTGTGTGTTGTTGTTGTATTGAGCGTTTGAGCGCTTAAGTGTGAGAGACCAGAGTGTCTGATAGTATTAGGCATGTCCGGAAGCCTCTCCCTGTGTATCGCTCAGTCAGTCCTTTTATAGTACAAGGGCTGGCCGTTACATCGTCAGCCTGGCCCGACATGTGGCCCTGGCGGTTACTGATGCTTAATTCATAGTTAATGTACTTAATTCCCCTTAACAGCATGGCAACGCGCCTTGATAGCGGCGTTACTGGTATTAAGGGTCCTCCTATCGTGTGTCATTAAGATAGCATTAATGACACATAATCAGGTCTTGGAGTCTTTAATTTTCCTTGAAGGTCCGAGCCGTTGGAGGTCCACCAATCTGCTTGTTGAGGTTGAAGGTCCGGCGGTTGGACGCGTGGCAGCTCTGGAGCTTACCGTCTTGGATGAGTAGGTACGATGCTGTTGTACACGTGTTGGTACCGGAACTTCCCTCTGTCGGGGGTTAGGTCCGGGGCTGCCACACATGTATCTAGTCCAAAGCTTTCTCATGTATGGAATGTAGCTCCGGTTTTATGATACACATGGCAGCACTGGTACTAACCATAGAAGGGAGGCAGGTCCGGTTCCGTATGACATGTGGGGCCTTCAGAAGTCTTCAACTCAGACAGCTGGAGTTCCTTTGTGCTCTTTGCAGTCCCAAAGGGTATCCGGTACGCAGGGTACCGACACAAGTGTATTGCTAGATGACGATTGGTCGTACCTATGCATATCACGTTGAGAAACAAATGCAAGAGACTTGTTGGGGTTCTTTCATGAGGTTATGTCAATTTCATGAGTTTTCAATTTAGAACATAGCACATCTAATGTAAGTGTACTCACGACAGTAGATTCACGAATAGATGTGACTTTCATCTCCCAAATTGACATGTCTAATGCACTTAACAATTGCCTAGCATTTTCAGCATCTAAAAAATTAACATTGACACTACGCAAGTTGCTGAGAATTTTGTTAAAGGGAGCAAAGAGATCATCGATAGACTCAACAGATTGCATCTCGAAATGCATGTATTCCTTTTTGAACATATACTGCTTTACCTTCTTGATCGTGTTGGATCCTTCGTGGTAGTCACAAAGTGCTCTCCACACATCGTACGCCGATCGTAGGTGTGCAACACGATCGAAGTCGCTCTGAGTTAGTCCTTGGATTATTAAGTTGCGGGCTTTGTTGTTGTTGTCGATATCTCTTAAGTTTGTAGCCATGACTTGCTCATTTGGTGGCACGTCGTAAGGCTTGTACACCTTTTTCCATATTGGGAAGCCTTGTGCCTGGATGAAAGCTTCCATACGTGCTTTCCAAACCTGAAAATCAATACCACTAAAAATAGAAGGTTTTGCGGAGTATTTCTCCATGATGATTAGTCAACAACATGTGCAAATCACAATATTAGAACACCATGGCTCTGATACCAATTGTAGGATCAAAGATCATGTGTAAAGCTACAAGAGGGGGGTGAATGGTATATTAAAACTTTTTAGCGGAAGCAACGAAACACCCCTCGGTAGAAACCAATCTGTTAAGGAAACCGTGTGTGCGATTAATCTAAACGTGTTCAACTGTGACAAAACTAGTAGAGATTGTAGATAATCAAGTCACGAAGACTTCACAACAAGAATCACGAAAATCCGTCTTGAGAAACTCCATTTACGATCGAAAGATCGAACAAAGGTCAATCTGTCTTACCCGAGAAAAATAGTTCTCGAACACTGCAAAGAAACTTGTGTAGATCAGAAACCACAAATCCAATGACTGTGAAATTTTCGCATATGATAGAAAATAAAGTTTTTAATACAACCCAAAAATAATCACGTCAATAAGATCGGTAAAACTCGAGTTATGATAAAACCACTGACGCAAGGTAGTGCTGTGCAGAAACTCAACAAGAAAGACTCGAAGAAAACAAGTCGGACGAACAAGGCACAAAAGCTCCTTTAGACTATGAATTTTATTGATCAAAACTTTCAAGGAACAACCCCCAAAGTTGTGTACACGAGCTCTGGCCTACCTTCCTTATATAACCAGCCCTTAGGCCAACACAAACTTAACTAGGCTCTAATCCTACTCTATTCACGAGTCGAAACTTTCCATAACTGCTCAAGACTCTTCTATACACAGATAAAAGCAATCTTAAGACTTCCAAACCCTTAGGAACATATTCGACATTCCTAAAACAACTCAAATTCGTGATCTAAACGAAATACTATCATAACCAACTCAAAACTTTCCATATTTGAGTCAAACACGACCCAACCACAGCCTGAGTCCATAACCTAGTCGGTTGGACCTTTCTGACAAAAAATTTATGTCCACATCTCTTCATCATGCCTCAGAACCATGTAGCCACGTCCATGCACTCCTTGCACATGTGCACACACTTTCCAACGACATCGACGATACCTTCATATGCAGTGTTCTTGATTCATACGTGCCGCGCGACCTCCCGATCAACTCAACCACAATTCCTTCCGAACTTGGTTGTTGAACCTCATCTTCCCCTAATACTAGTTCAATGGAACCCATCACCAGCCATGTCTTGAACTCAAGCAACACCTGCACATGAATAAACAACCAATACTTCCGAGCACAAGTCCTCGACTTGACTCTCGTTAGTTTCGATAACAACAACACCTTACGTGAGAACCTCACATAAGTATGTTGCAAACCTTAGAAAAAAGATATCAACCATAACCACCAAGACACACCAAAAACTTAGTAAAAGAAAACTAAGCAAACTTTCCATAATCCAAAAAGCAAGTTCGAAACATTGTAAATTAAAAGCACAACCACTGCAATCAAGCTCTGAGCCTTGCCAAGGCTAATTGGACATTGAACCAGAGCTTACCAAAACTAACAGGATCTAGCTCTGGAACTTACCAAAGCTAGCAGGACCTAGCACCAGAGCTTACAAAAGCTAGTCGGTCCTAGCACCGGAGCTTACCAAAGCTAGTCGGACCTAGTGCTGGAGCTAACCAAAGCCAGTCAGACCTAGCGTCGAAGCTAACCAAAGCTAGTCAGACCTAGACAAAGAAGTCGGACCTAGCCAAAGCAAGTCGGACCTTACGTCGGACCTTTCCAGAGCTACCTAAAACAAGTCGGACCTATCATCAGACCTTGCTAGAGCTCGGACTTAGATTCGGACCTTGATGATAAAGGTGTTTTGGTAGTATTCAAAACTTTTATCACCATAGCCAATGTATTCAGCACACATAGGTCTCACAACTCTCTAGGAGGTGGAGGAGCAAGAGTAGAAACTTTAGTTCTTGTGCCTTCATGAGCCCTCTTAGATCTTTGATCATCTGCAAGTGAGGTAGGAGCAGAGGGGACAGTGTAAATTATAGGCTTCTGAGGCCTGAGACCAGTGTGAGGAACATCCTTTACAAACTCATGTCCTATCACCTTCTCAATCATATACATGATATAGGGTGCATAGCCACAGGACCTGCTAGGGGTGATGGAGATGTTCAGAATATCTTTATAAATGTACTCAAAGACATTGAAGGTCCTTCTCTTGCTTATCACCCTCATCAATGTCTTGAGTGTCCCCTGGATAGTCCCTGCATCTCCCTCCTTAGGAACTATGGTCTTCCTCAAGATTCTACTCAGCACTGCAAAGAAAGGCTTCAAGTATTTGGTAGTTGGAGACTTGTATGGCATTATTGTATCATAGAGAAAGTCAAGTTCATCTTTCTCCAGAGGCTTTTAGTTGTGGATGATGATGTCATTCTCTAAAGAATCTTCAAGGTGAAGAATTGTGGCAAATTCTTCATATGTGACACTGTACTTTGCTCCATATGTCATCCATATCATTTTGTCTCCGTCATCACGAGAAAAGTACAGAGTGGAATAGAATTGAGTGATGACCTCAATGTTTTAGTCCCACTGGAAAGAGACAAGATCCTTCAGTCCATGTCGCTCAAATGCCTCTAGGACCTCTTGATAAGCTTGGCATCTCTTGGACTGGAGGTAAGTGATATCCACCCACTGACTTTCAATCACTGGGTTCCTCATCTTCAAGTAGACATGCACATAATAGTCAGCATGAAAGTTGCTCCAGAATCTAGGGTCAGCTGACTGTTTGGGCTGTTCATAGATTTCCATCTTTCTGAACTTGTCAGCCAATTCACTCCCTTTTCCTGTAAAGTCATCACTAGAGGGCTGCCTATTGTGTTGAATAGGAGCCTTCATCTTCAATGGGCCAATAGGACCACTAGCCAGTCCTTTGCCCTTGTTGAGAGTTCTCTTGGGTGCCGATGAACTCCCATCACCTTCCTTGCTTATTAGTTTTTTCACCACCACTCTCCTCTTCTTGGGAGGTACATCGTCAGAAGGAGAGGAGTGAACATTGTGGTCGTGTCTTTTCTTTATCACCCTCTCCTTGGCTCTTTGCACTCTAGCACGGTCACACTCATCATCATAATCAAAAGAGCTGTCCTCGGAACCTGAAGACATCGTGCCTAACAAAGGAATTCAAGGATTCATAAGAATTGATTTGAGAGTAAGTGCAAATAAGAATTTAGAGGTTCAAATTGTCAGGTACCGGACTTGTCCATTTTCAGAGTGCAGACTTGTCCGGAATACCGGACTTGTCCGCACTTGAACACCAGACTAGTCTAGTCTAGCATAAGAACCCTAATTTCCTATTTTCAACAAATCTAGCTCGAATCGATTCACAGTGAGAGGGAAACAATAGGAGTATATCTAGAAGAGTGATGTATGCTTTAGGAGTCAAGAAAAATAAGCAAGAATTAAGAAAAGATGAGAGCTAGGGTTTGAGTGAGATTTTACCAAAAAATTGAAGATTTGAGTTGAACAGCGGAGTATGGGTCCGGATTAGTCTGGAGTGGACAAGCTCCGTGCCGAGGAGAGGATTTCCCTTGGAGAAATCTGTGATTTTGATGGCTGAAAGCGAAAATCACCTTTGGAGCTTACGGTTGAAGAGAGAGAGAGAGCAAAAGAGATTATGAGATGTGGTGGATGAGCTCCTGGCGACAAGCTAGGGTTAACCTGAATATGTACGGACTAGTCCGATCGACACTGGACAAGTCCAGTATGACGGACTAGGGCTGGACTAGTCTGAGGCAAGAGACTAGTCCGGTGGTGACGCCGGACTAGTTCGGAGTCAGCAGGACAGAACATAATTGATCAAGTTGATTTTGGGTGTTTGATCAAATAGTGATCTAAAGGACATCATTTCACAAATAATCTTGATGAATATGAACAGTAAGCAATCAACAATCATACAATGGCCATAATTCACAAAGATTCATTAATTTAAATAGTTTTCAGGAGAAAATCGAGATAAGGGACAAATTTTTGCAAAAAATGAGTAAATTTTGAAATCACAATTAGGTATGTAGTGTTTCAAGCCACATTTCTAGAGTCGAGTATATTTATCTCATTTTTAGCTCACACAACCTCTTTTCATCTAATGGTTTGGTAAAAATGTCTGCAAGCTGTTTTTAGTCCTAACATGTGAGATTACGATGTCACCTTTTAATGAATGATCTCTTAAGAAATGATGACGAATATCTATGTGCTTAGTTCTTGAGTGCTCTACTAGGTTGTGTGCAATTTTTATGGCACTCTCGTTATCATATAGGAGTGGAATATGATCAGATTGTAACCATAATCCCTTAGAGTTTGTCGCATCCAAAGTAGTTGTGTGCAACAACTACCAGCTGCAATATACTTCGCTTCAGCTGTGGAAAGAGCAATGGAGTTTTTTTTAGATGACCATGAAACTAAGGATTTTCCAAGAAATTGGCAAGTCCCCGATTTGCTTTTTCTATCGACTTTGCATCCTGCATAGTCGACATCGGAATATCCTATGTAGTTAAACTTGGATCCTTTGGGAAACCAAAGGCCAAAGTTGGATGTGTGCATAAGGTATCTTAAAATTCTTTTTACAGCTAGTAAATGGCACTCTTTAGGTGCGGCTTGAAATCTTGCACACATACACACACTAAGCATAATATCTGGCATAGATGTACCTACATAGAGTAATGAGCCAATCATAGACCGATATACCTTTTGATTCACATTTGGACCATCTTCGTTGAGATCGATATGTCCATTAGTTGCCATGGGTGTCTTGATGGGCTTGGCCTTGTCCGTATTGAACTTCTTGAGGATGTCTTGCGTGTACTAGGTCTGGCTTATGAATGTGCCTTCTCTTAATTTCTTCACTTGGAATCCCAAGAAGAACTTTAATTTGCCCATCATCGACATCTCAAATCCGTCTGTCATAATTTTGCTAAATTCTTCACAAAAAGACTTATTAGTAGAACCAAAGATGATATCATGAACATAGATTTGACATACAAATAGATGATCATCAGAGTGTTTTGTGAACAAAGTATAATTTTCTTTTCCAATTTTAAAACCATTTTGAGTCCAAAAATCTCTAAGGCACTCATACCAAGCTCGAAGAGCTTGTTTTAGGCCATAGAGAGCCTTAGACAGTTTATACACATGGTTGGGGTCCTCTTGATCTTCAAATCCCGGTGGCTGCTCCATGTACACTTCTTTGTTAATTGGACCATTGAGGAAGGCACTTTTGACGTCCATTTGATACTACTTAAAATTATGGTGAGTAGCATATGCCAATAAAATACGAATGGATTCAAGTCTATCTACAGGAGCGAAAGTTTCGTCAAAGTCCAAACCTTTGACTTGTGAGTAACCTTTTGCCACAAGTCACACCTTATTTCTTGTTACCACTCCATGTTCATCTTGTTTGTTCCAAAAGGGCCATTTTGTTCCAACGATGTTCGCCTTTGGTCATTCCACAAGTTCCCATACTTCATTTATCTTGAAGTTGTTTAGCTCCTCTTGCATTGCAATCACCCAATCCGGATCCTTTATTGCTTCTTCTACCCTATATGGTTCCACAAAAGGGACAAAAGAGTAGTATTCACAAAAATTTGCCATGCGAGATCTAGTGGTTACTCCCTTAGCAATGTCTCTAATGATGTTATTGACGGGATGATCTCTTTGTATACTCTGATGTACTCTTGGGTGAGGAACTTGTGAAGTTATTTGCACTTCATTTTCTTCATTGTCTCCCCCTATATCATTGCTCCCCTGATTATATTGATCTTATTGATCTTCCTTAACTTGATCTTGTGCATGAGCTCCCCCTTGATCATTGCTTTCTTGTTGAGGTTCATCTTGTGCACTTGAGTCTTGTGGTTGTTCTTGAGGTTGAATATCACCAAGTGCCATCATCCTCAATGCTTGACTTGGGGCTTCTTCTTGATCTAGCACACACTTATCTACTTGCTCCACTTGGGAGCCGTTAGTTTCATCGAACACTACGTCACGTGCAACCTCAACAAGGCCAGAGACTTTGTTGAAGACACGATAGGCGTAGGCGTTCTAATCATAACCAAGAAAGAACCCTTCATCACATTTTGAAGCGAACTTCGAAGTTCTTGGTTTCTTGTTCAAGATAAAACATTTACATCCAAATACTTTGAAATATGAAACGTTTGGTCTATTACCAATGAGGAGACCATATGGCGTCTTCTTCAGAAGTCGGTGAAGATATACCCGGTTTTTGGCGTGACAAGCGGTGTTCACCGCTTCAGCCAAAACCGGTCCAAAGTTTTGTATTCATCCAACATTGTCCTAGCCATCTCAATAAGCGTCCTGTTCTTCTTTTCGGCCACCCCATTTTGTTTAGGAGAGTAGGGTGCCGAAAATGCATGCTTTATTCCTTCTTCTTCTAGGTACTCCTCAACTTATGTATTCTTGATCCCCGTTCCATTTTCACTTCAATGTTCTTCACGGTTGAGAAGAAATCATTTGTTGCCCTTTTCAGAAATTTTTGGAGGATTCCCCGAGTTTCTAATTTATCATACAAGAAAAATAGCCAGGTAAATCTTAGAAAAATCATCAACAATGACCGATCCATATTTGTAACCGCCAATGCTTATATAAGCAAATGTACCAAAGAGGTCCATGTGTAGAAGTTCCAGTGGTCTTGAGGTAGTCATCACGTTCTTGGCGGGATGTGGTGCTCCAACTCGTTTTCCGCCTGGCAAGCGTTGCACGACCTGTCTTTCTCAAAAGCAACATCCTTTAAACATCAGATGTGACCACGTTTTAGAAGTTTCTGCAGATTTCTCATCCCAACATGGGATAGCCGTCTATGCCACAGCCATCCCATGTTAGTTTTAGCAACCAAGCAAGTGTTGAGTTCAACTTTATCTTTGTTGAATTCAACAAGATAAAGCTTTCCCTTCAACATTTCCTTGAATGCAATCGAGCCATCGCTTCTTCTAAAAACGGTCACGCTGTCATCAGTGAATAAACATTTGTAACCTTTGTCGCACAACTGAGATATGGAGAAGAGGTTATAATCTAAAGAATCTACATGTAAAACATTTGAGAGAGTATGTTGGGAGGAGATTTCAATTTTACCACTACCAAGGACCTTTCCTTGGTTGTTGTCTCCAAAGTATATCCCTTCACTTGGATCTCTGTTGCGTTCATACTCCACGAACATACTCCTCTCTCTGGTCATGTGATTAGTGCATCCACTGTCCATCACCCATTTTGATCCACCGGAGGATTAGGCCTGCAAAAAAAGA
Organism: Tuctoria greenei; assembly: GCA_036927565.1. NCBI lineage: Eukaryota > Viridiplantae > Streptophyta > Magnoliopsida > Poales > Poaceae > Tuctoria > Tuctoria greenei. Next base: position 192,342,576 of record JAYESD010000001.1, read on the forward strand.
ATTATTTCTTGGTTTTAGGTACCCAAGCTTGTTTGGGTCCTCGCAGGTTAGTCACGAGAGTCTTGGGCACCCGCACACAAGTTTTTGAGTTCTTATGGTGTGGCCCTTCATATTTAGCAAATATATGTCCAAATCTGTCTTTCATGAGTACATAGGAAGCATCAAAAGTACGAAATAGTATTTGCAAGTCAGATTCACGTGATGTTTCCTTAACAATGTAATTTGCTTCTTAGCATGGACATTGGTGGACATGTGTTTATTCTTGTTAAACCCGTGACCATCTTTGATGTTAGGAGGTCTAGTGACCCTATATGCGCTGCGTGCATATTTGATCTTTTCCTTGTCAAAGCTGCCACTTTGAGATGGATGTTTAGCATGAGAAGTAGGAGAATCAAGTTTAACAGCATTTTTCTTAATGGAACATGTGCAAGTTACAATTGTTGTCTGACTTACACCTTTGTAAGGTGAGCTTTTGAAAGAGGAGTCACTTTGCTTGAGTGACTCAACTTGCACTTCAAGGATTTTATTAACTTTTGACAAATTAGCAAGTTCATCCTTGATTGCAACATGTGAGTCTTCTAGATTTGAGTAAGTTTCCTTACTCAAGACTAGCTCATGCTCAAGTGACCTACTCTTCTCCCTCTCAAACTCAAGGAGTTTCTCAACCTCTCGATATTTCTTCCTTTCACGGATGAGCATATGCTCTTGTCAGTTGACAAGCTCCTCCTTCTCAAAAATTTCATCCGACAACAATTTCATTTTCCTTAATGAAGTTTTACTTAATCCTTTAAACATATCCTCATTTTCACTAGAGCTAGAAAAATAATCAATAGAGTAATTAATTGAGGGGGGTGCAAGTCAAAACTTTTTCTTGCCTTCCCTAGCCATGAGGCAAGTGTGATTGTGAGTCTCCCATCCTCCCATGTTCGGGAAGAGTGTAGAATTCTTGGTAGGCTTCTTGATGGTAATGTTGGCCATCTCCTCTTCTTCAGCGGAGGAAGACTCATTGTTTGAGTCCCACTCTTTGCCAATGTGCGCTTGGTGAGCTTGCCTCCTTTTTTTGAAGATTTTCTTTTCTTGAGGCTTTTCTTCCTTCCTCTTTTAATTTTCTTCATAAGTGCAGTCAACCATGAAGTGGTCGTACTTGCCATAATTGTATTAGGTATGTCGATCCTTCAATTTTTCTTTTTCTTTGATCTTCCCTTCACTTGAGTTGCTGCCCTTCATTCTTCTCATCATGCGCTTGAATTTCTTGATGAAGAGTGCCATTTACTCTTCATCCAAATTGGTGCTTACATCACTTGTGTCTTCGTCATCTTGTGCTTCACAAGCTTCATTTCCCTTATGCTTGCAAGTTGCTTTGAGAGCAAGGTCCTTCTTCTTGGAGGAAGTGAGCTCACCTAGGTCTTTGACGTATTGAGCCTCCTTCTCCATCATCTCATGGTTGATAATTTTGTCCAATAGTTCATCCGGAGTCATTTTGTGGAACCCTGGGCTTTCTTAGATTATAGAGAACGAGGTGACATTTATTGGCATAAATGCTCTAATCATTGTTTTGTCCACCTCATGTTCAATCCACTTCTTGCTTCCATAGGCGTGGATCTTGTTGATAAGCGCCTTCATCCGGTTGTACATGTCTTGAGGTGATTCGCTCACTTCAATGGCAAATCTTTCCAATTCTCCTTCAAGCATTTCAATTTTAGCTTCTCGAACTAACCGATTTCCTTCATGTGCAGTCTTGAGTGTATCCCAGATTTCCTTAGCACTTTCTAGTCCATAATCTTGGTGAACTCTTCTTGGCTTAGAGACAAAGTGCTCACTGCAACGGCTTGTGTGTTGCGGTGAATTTCTTGTTCTTGTTCCGAAGTGAGTTCATCGTCTGTATCCGGGATGTCTACACCTCTACACGCAATATGCCAAAGACTTGGGTTCAATGAGATTAGGTGCATTTTCATATTGTATTTCCTCATGGTGTAATCGTTTCAGTCAAATTGCGGATGTTTTCCCATGGGAATGGAAAGATAATGATTATTTGAATTGAGACGATTGTAATTGTAAGGATATCGGGAGTAGTCGTGATGGCCACTCCCTGTCGTCTTCTCGTCCTCTTTTCCTTTTTGACTCAGGAGTTTGTAGTATCGAAGAGCACGTGAATAGCTACCAGAGGGGGGTGAATGGTAGATTTAAAACTTTTTCAGTGGAAGCAACAAAAACCCCTCGGTAGAAAATCAATCTATTAAGAAATTGTGTGTGCGACTAATCTAAACCTAATCAATCGTGACAAAACCAGTATAGGTTATGGAGAATCAATTCACGAAGACACGACAACAAGAATAACATAAAATCGTCGAGCAAAAACTCAAGTTACGATTGAAAGATTGAACGAAGGTCAATCTGTTCCACCCGAGAAAAACCAGATCTGCAACACTGCAATGAAACTCTTGTATATATAAAACCAAAAGTCCAATGACTGTGAAATTTTCAAGATGATAGATAATCTTGTGACGACAACCCAAAAATAATCATGTCAATTGGATCTGTAAAACTCGAGTTATGATAAAACCGCCAAAGCAAGATAGTGTTGTGCAGAAACTTGACAAGAAAAACTTGTCTGAAACAAGTTGGACGAACAAGGCACAAAAGTTCTTTTAAACTACGAATTTTATTGATCAAACCACAATAGGAACAGCCCCAAAGTCGTGAGCCTATCCTACCTTGCTTATATAACCAGCCCTTAGGCCAACACAATCGTAACTAGGACTCAAATCCTACTCAGATTCAACCGAAACTTTCCATAACTGCTCAAGACTCTTCCATGCGCAGATAGAAGCAATCTTAAGACTTCCAAACACCTTAGGAACGTATACCACATTCCTAAAATAACCCAACTTCGTGACCCACAAGAAATCCTATCATAACCAACTCAAATCTTTCCATATCTGAGTCAAAAGTGACTCAGTCGTAGCCTGAATCAATAACCTAGTCGGTTAGACCTTTCTGACAATTTTTTTTATGTCCACATCTCTTCATCACGCCTCGGAACCATGTAGCCACGTTCATGCACTCCTTGCACACGTGCAAACACCTTCCAACGACGTCCACACTACCTTCATAAGCATTGTTCTTGATTCAAACATGTTGCGCGACCTCCCGACCATCTCAACTACAATTCCTTTCGAATTTGGTTGTTGAACCTCATCTTCTCCCTAAGACTAGTTCAATGGATCCCATCACCAGCCATGTCTTGAACTCAAGAACCACCTGCACATGAATAAACAACCTATACTTCCGATCACAAGTCCTCGACTTCACTTACGTTAGTTCCGAAACAACAACACCATACATGAGCACCTCACATAAGCATGTTGCAAACCCTAGCAAAATGATATAGGACATAACCACCAAAACACACCAAAAACTTAGTAAAATAATACTAAACATACTTTCCATAGATGTGAAACATTGCAAGGTAAAAGCAGAACCATTGCGATCAAGCTCCGAACCTTGCCAAAGCTAACCGGACCTTGAACCGGAGCTTACCAAAGCTAGCAGGACCTAGCGTCGGTGCTTACCAAAGCTAGTCGTACCTAGCACCGGACCTTACCAAAACTAGTCAGACCTAGCACCGGAGCTTACCAAAGCTATTCGGACCAAACCAAAATAAGTCAGACCTAGACAAAGTAAGTCGGACCTAGCGAAAATAAGTTGGACCTTGCAGGAGGTCGGAACTAGAGTCGGACCTTGTTAAAAAGGTGTTTTGGTAGTATTCAAAACTTTTATCGTCAAAGCCAATGTATTCAGCACACATAGGTCTCAGATTTTCTTCCTTAAAAGTGCCTTGAGGTGGCACACTTCTTCATCATCGTGTGATTTTCCCTGAGTACATCAAAGGCTTTTGTATCTTGTTCTTCTTCGGTGTTGAGCACCTTCAGGATCTCGTTGTTCTTCTCAGAGGCCATTGATCTCTTCGAGCGGTGAGTCTCATCAGTGGAGAACTTGCTCTGATACCAACTGAATGTGGCTTAGAGGGGGGCGTGAATAGGCTTTGAAAATTTCCTGCCCACTTAATCAAACTGTCAAATACTTGAGTGACCGGACTTGTCCAGTTGGAGGTGCAGACTAGTCCGATGTGGTAATGTGTAGTGAGTTAATAAAGTGTTGATTTAGGAATTAAATGTTATAGCAGCAGAAATTGAACAACTATTGAGATCACGTGAACTGACAACCAATATTGCAAAGCTATACGTGGAAAGCAATTGTAATTCAAGTTACAAGATTGATCAACTTAATGCCATAAGTAATGACGATGCCAAAATAGAGAAGCACACGGGACATGAATTTTTACCGAGGTTCAATCTCACCAAAGAGATCTACTCCTCGTTGAGGAAACCCACACAGAGTCGAGTCTCTTCAAACCCATTCCCTCATCAAGTCACCACACAAGGCCGACTTGATTCCACTATCACGGGTAATCACCGAGTTTATGGGGCAACCTCACACGTTGAGGGCTCCCACAAAAATTACAATGAAAATATGATCAAATACACTTGAAAAGATTACAAGTAAATGCACGAGTGTAAAAAAATCAAACCCCAAGAGCTCAATGACGTGTAGACACTGATCGCCAAATCCCAAATCTGAATACTCAAAGATTTTCACTTTTGAGGACCTTAGATGTGTGGGGAGATGTGTTTTAGTGCTCTTGGGACAAGTGGCGGCACTAGGCTTTGGGTTGTGAACAATAGAATACGTGTATTGTGTTTGTGGGGTCATGGATCTTCTATTTAGAGTGTTTCAAAAATTGTTACCGTTAGGGATCTCATCGGTCGGCTAGTCCGTACTGTGTACCAGACTTGTCCGTTGTGTTGTGTTAAAACAGCGTGCAATGTGCAGCACACTAGAAATCCCAAATTGTGTGAGGTATACCGGACTAGCCCGGTTGGTGTCCGGACTTGTTCGGTGTCCTGTGTATTTGAGTTCTAGAGAGTTTAACGGACTATTCCGGTCCACGAGCGGACTTGTTCGGTGCTATGTGTTATAGAGCATCAGAGAGTTCAACAGACTAGTCCAATCCTATGGACGGACTTGTCCGGTGCACAACGTAATAGGTTTACAAAAAGTTAAACAGACTAGTCTGGTCCATGAATGGACTAGTCCGGTGTAATGTGAAATATGGTTTTGGAAAGTTGATTGGACTAGTCCGATCCATGAGCAGACTAGTTCGGTGCACTGCGAATTTGGACAACAGGGAGTTGAATGGACTAGTCCAGTCCATGAACGGACTTTTCCGATGCTCAGTGAATTTTTAGGTTTATGTTAAGCCCTTACACCTACGCAAAGACTTGATCTCTTGGGATGTGTCTCTCACACACATCCTATACATTTAAGCCTAATTTGCGCTTCAGTCATCAGTTGGGCTTTTCTTTTTTCCTTCACCACTTCATTTTTCACTTTTTGAGTGCGCCAAACTATCTCATTTAAATTGACCTGCAGTCATCTCAAGAAGTTCATTTGGATCTCATTTGTTTGTCATCAATAGTCCAAAATCCACAAGGGATTGCCTAGATGCACTTTCAGTATCCGAGGAGATCCAACTGTGTATTACCCATATCAGTCAAAGGGATCCACCTGTAAGTGAACTGGAGAAAACACACTGGAATTGGTCAGAATACCAGTTCGGCCGCACTTTGGGTTCGGCCGAAGTCTTCCAGGTGGCAAACGCGGTCAACTTCCACGTATCGACCCCCTGTGGTGCCCTGATAATGATGAAGATTGATTCACGCGCTTTTGGTGGTGGGACCCAACTCTTCTCTAGCTATGAATAGGACCCTCTACCCCTCACTTCAACACACATCACTTGAGCTTCATTCTATTGTATCCACTATCTTCCATAGTCTTAGAGGAGTTTAGGCTGTAGAGAGGAGAGCCTCTAGTCCCTAGTCCAAATTAGGAAAGGAGTAGAAGGAGTCTCTCTTTCAAATTCAAAATTCGAAAAGGTATGGCTCATGTATTCCTTTTTGTGTTTGTGACTTTATGAATAATAAAGACGTTACCTTTAGTCTTCTTTTATACATATGTTTGGATGAAGCGTTTCATTTTTGATTGTGTAGTCTATGTATGTGGTAGGAGTAGTCTTTATGGTTATGCCATAACAATCTTATTCTATCATCATAAACACTACAAACCCCCACTATAGTCTAATTAGTTATAATATGATCATGTTAATATGAATAACTTATGCTATGTCTCAGGATTGGTTCAATGATGTTTAGGTTAGTCATTGCCTTAAGATGGCTTGTGCCTAGTCCCTTAAGGTATTTATTTAATATGCTAGCACGGTGCTAGGATAGTTAAGTAGCGTTGGATGTCTCGTAGATCCACGAATTCAAGAGGTAGGCAGTAGGTGGTGATAGCCCTATCTGTCCTTTGTAATCCTCCACGTTCAGCTATGCCACAAGCCCTTGGCGGGAGCCGCCCTAGTATTGCTAGGGGTAAGCCTGTGCCTGATGTGTTGAAGAACTTAGCATAAGGATTCACCATTGAAATGCTCATTATTATCTAACCTAGGCTATGTATATATGTATTAGACACATTGTATGAGCAGCTACCTAACTCTTAGTCTAATCTCCCTTAGACACATTTATCCCCCTTAGAATAGAATGCTCTTGTGTGTGTCACACTACCTCCACTTATCTATTATCCATCCTCACTAGAACCTTTCCTTCACCAATATATCCTTTTCATTTGATGATTGCTACACTTCCACCTAGCCTTCCTTTGGGACAAAATAAATGACACCCTTGGAATACTCTTTTAAGGGGAAATGCTACATCGATAGTTTCCGTGCACTTGCAAAATTTATTCAGTACGTAAGAAACATCAACACCATGCTTGATTAATACAGGACTTCAGAGTGGTTTTGGGCGAAAGCGGTCAACACCGCTTTCCACGCCACAAACTGCCTCTACCTCCATCGTCTATTCTAGAAAACTTCTTATGAGCTCCTAATCGTGGAGCAAGTTGATCAATGTGTGTTAGATGAGGAAGACACACCACAAGTAGCATTAAGGACGATGGCACTTGGCGATGTTTGACCTTAAGAAGATCAAGGTCAAAGTGACCCAACTCTGTGACAACCAGCGCTTCCCACTCAAGATCAAGCACAAAATGCCCAACATCAAGACCACCAAGTCCAAGAGAAGGAAAACCAAGACGGTGGAAATGATCAGGGGGGCGAAGGAGACGATGAAGAGGAAGTTGACTCAAGATCTCAAGTGTCACACCAACGAGTTCACTAAAGTTTTCAACGAGATCAACCCATTGACAACATACTTGGAGAAATCTCTAAGGGGGTAACAACTCGCTCTAATATGGTTAACTTCTGTGCACATCACTCTTTTGTGTCTTCTTTAGATCCTCTCAAGGTAGAAGAAGTACTACGAGATCTGGATTGGGTGATGGCCATGCAAGAAGAGTTGAACAACTTCAAGAGAAACCAAGTGTGAACTTGTAAAGAGACCCAACGCCAACGTGCTAGGAACCAAATGGGTGTTTCGCAACACGCATGATGAACATGGGTGGTGACAAGGAACAAGGCATGACTTGTCGCAAAGGGATATGCTTTGCTTCTGTAGCTAGTCTTAGTTTAGATTTCAATGAAACCTTTGCTTCTATAGCTAGTCTTGAGTCAATTCTCATTTTACTACCCTATTATACTCACCATGATTTCAAGCTTTATAAAATGGATGTGAAGAGTACCTTCATCAATGGTCCAATCAAGTAGGAAGTGTATGTGAAGCGACCACCTGGGTTCCAAGATAAAAAATGTCCTAACCATGTATTTAAATTGCGTAAGGCTCTCTACGGCCCCAAACAAGCTTCTAGAGCTTGGTATGAGTGTCTTAGAGATTTCCTAATTAAAAATGGTTTTAGTATAGGAAAAGCGGATTATACTCTCTTTACTAATCATGTTGATGATGATCTCTTTGTGTTCCAAATTTATGTTGATGACATTATATTTGGTTCTACTAACATGTATTTTTGTGATGAGTTTAGCAAGATAATGACTAGAAAGTTTGAGATGTCTGTGATGGGGGAGTTGAAGTTCTTCCTAGGTATCCAAGTCATGCGACTCATGGAAGGCACGTTCATAAGTCAAACAAAGTACATTCAATATATGCTCAAGAAGTTTGACATGGATAAGGCCAAACCCATCAAGATGCCCATGGAGACAAATGTACACCTCGATCTCAACCAAGATGGATGAAGCGTGGATCAAAAGGTATATTGCTCCATGATTGGCTCATTGCTCTATCTTTGTGCATCCAGGCCTGATATTTGTTTAGTGTGTGTATATGTGCAAGATTTCAAGATGCACATAAGGAGTGTCATTTGACCACCGTTAAGAGAATCTTACGTTATTTAGTTCACACACCAAACCTTGGGTTGTGGTATCCTAAAGGGACAAAGTTTAATCTCATTGAATATTTCAGTGCGGATTATGCTGGATGTAAGTTGGATAGAAAAAGAACCTCCGGGACTTGCCAATTCTTGGGTAGGTCCCTTGTGTCGTACACCAAACAAAACTCCATTGTTTTATCCACAGCCAAAGTGGAGTATGTCACAACTGAAAGTTGTTGTGCACAACTTCTTCGAATGCGACAAACTCTAAGGGACTGTGGTCTCAATATGAACCATATTCCACTTCTATGCGATAGTGATAGTGCTATTAAGATTGCTTGTAACCCCAATGAACGTTCTAGGACCAAACACATAGCCATCCGACATGACTTCTTGAGAGATCACTCAATCAAAGGGGATATAATCATTTCACATGTTAGAACCGAAAAACTACTAGCCGACATCTTCACCAAGCCATGAGGATAAAAACTATTCTGTGAAGTAGGAATGAGCTAAATGTCCTAGATTCTCGAAATATGGCTTGAGATGTTGCACATTTGAATGTGTTTAGTTTAGGGTCTTCAGAATTGTGGATACTTGCAAAAAATTTCTATTTCTCAATTTTCTCTAAAAATTATTTCACCTTATTACATCTTAGTAGACTATGGCCATTGTTTGAATGTTGATTGCTTTACTGGCCATATTTATCAACAAAATTTGTGAAAACTTGTCCACAATATCTCCCATATATATATATATATATATATATATATATATATATATATATATATATATATATATATATATATATATATATATCCCTAAGATCCACATTGAAATCTGTTAAGGGGGAGTCGGACTTGTCTGACCTATGACTCGAACATGTCCAACGGGGGATTTTTCCGATGGTTACTACTATGTCGGATATGTCCGACAAGGTTTTGTCCGAACCTTTCATCTAAGTCTATAGTTCCTCTTTTTTTTCACATTCCACATCACTCCAATCCAAATCAATCACCTTCGAATACATTGGCGATTTCTTGATTCCTTGAGTGATTTTGAAGGATCTACTTGGGGTATCCATTCCCGAACGACAAGATCAAGCCCTTGTTTGATTCTCTCCCACTGGCTCAACCTCCCCCAAGTTTTCACCTCTCCTCAAGGTATTTTTGATGTTTCCTCATTTCTCTTAGATCTAGAAATAAGTTCTCACATGCAATTCATAAAATATGTTCTAGGGGCCAATATACATCTTATCCAAAGTATCATGTCAATCAAATTTGGTTTGGGTGATTTGAGTCTAAATTAGGGTTAGTACTGTCACATATGGACATGTCTGACATGTGGCTCGGACAAGTTTGAACCACATCAGAGAAGTTTGATGTTCTTCTCCAGATATATATGACTAGCTTCGAACATATCCGACCAGAACTTCAGACATCTCCGAATTTGTACAGTTTTGAAAGTTTCCTAGAGGGGGGTGAATAGGCTAAAACTTGAAAATTTTCTTAATAAAACTTGATCAGATCATGGAGTGCAGACTAGTCAGGTCTAGGGGAGGACTAGTCTGGTCAGGTATGTTGAAAGCACAAAAGGTGAGATTTTGCTTGTGTTTTTGAGGATCTAATTAATGTGAAATGTAAAGCAACAATCTAGCAACCTAGACTAGTAATTGCACAAAGAGGGAACAACTTAAGCTTGGTGGATCACAAGAATTTGACAAAGAACGCAAAGATACCTAAAGGTGATTTAAGGAAGAACAAGGACAAATCAAAACAAGAGACACACAGATTAATCCAGAGGTTTAGCTCCACGAAGAAGCCTACATCCTCGTTGAGGAGTCCACAAAGGACCGGGTCTCTTTTAACCTGACCCTCACCAAGACACCACGAAGGGCGGCTTGTTCTTCCACTAAATCACGGGGTGATTACAACAATCCTTTGGGAAACTCACAATCTGAGGCTCCCAAAACTTACAACATGAAAATATCACGAATCAAGACTCAAAAGAATTGAAATCAACAGTTCAAAATGAGAGAATCAACCAAGAGCTCAAGTCGATGCTCAACCCTTCTCTCTTCTCTCCCAAATCCCACAAACCCTCAAGATTCTCTCTTAGGGCTCAAAGTTGTGAAGAGGAAGGCTTTGGAGGGCTATTGGAAGGCTATGACGGCACTATGGCTTGAGAGTGTACTAAGGAAATCTGGGGGATCCCTTTTTATAGGGTCCCGACACTTAGCCGTTGCCACCAGAAAAAGTGCGTACTAGTCCGGCCTTGGACCACGAACTAGTCCGGCCTGTGAGGACCAGTGATTTAACCCTTGACCAACCACAAAGTCCCCTGCCACCTTTTGAATTCAAACGGTCACAACATGACAGACTAGTCCTTCCAAGAATGAACTAGTCCGATCTCACACATAACCTTTTATTCCGAGTGAGAATGGACAAGTCTGGCTGACTGGATTAGTCCGATCTGCAATGACGGACAAGTCCGTCCTTCCTGAACTTAGTCCCAACAGCCACCTCCAAACTCCAAACAGACTAGTCTGACCCATAACAAACTAGTCCAAACTCACACAAAACCTTTTGTTTTGGCCAGTAACGGACAAGTCTGCTAGGGGGGGGGGGGGGACTAGTGTGCCCCCCCCCCCCCCCAGGACAGACTAGTCCATCCTTTAAAGACTTAGTCCCAGAAAGGCTCAAACCCACTCACCACGAACTAGTTCGTCCCCAAATGGAGAAGTCTGAACTCACACAACACCTCTTGGTCGGCCGATGTGGTTGAACTAGTCCGACCTTCCACCCCGAACACGTCCGGCCCTATCCTTAGGGTTACCTCACTTTGGTCTCTCCAACTAAACCTAATTAGACTAAGAGCTCTTAGGTGATTCTCAACAATTTGACTTTTTGAGCACACTCTCATCACAAGGCGAACCTCGTCACAAAGAAATTTAAAACCTAAATTCTACTCTTCGAGTTTTTCTATCTTTTTCGCTCTTTTCCTTTTTGAGTGTATCCAAAACCATCCAACTTTCAATCACCTGTACTTTCACTCAAAATTCTCATTAGTCCCTTAAGTGTTGTCATTAATCATCAAAACCCATGGGGATTTAGCCTAGATGCACTTTCAATCTCCCCCTTTTTAGTGATTGATGACAACACATAGGTTTTTGATAAGAAAAATGTAAGTAAGTTTGTTTTCATAACGCACAAGTGCATAAAGAGCTCCCCCTAAATGTGTGCATGGTTGATTTTCAATAAGAGTAATGCACAAGAATGAAAACTATGGGAGTTTTATAAATTTGTGTGTTATTGTGGGGTGCCTACATGTGATGCAAGTGTTGAGATGTGATAAATAAGAGTGAAACATGCATCTCAAAGTGAAATTTAATATCATCACACATAAGAACAATATTGTGAGCAAAGTAGAAAGATATTAAATTAAGCTTATCATGAGTATCAAGGTTAATCATCCAACATAGACAATAGATATTATCCAACATAAAGCATAAAGTTATTACAACCCAAGTGCTACCAAAGTACTACATTAAGCATTACAACCCATCAACATAAAAACAAGTTTTTAAAAGTGCAACATAGTCCATTGGTCTACTAATACTCCCTCTCAATCTGTCCCCCTTTTGCACCAAGACACCAAAAACGGAAAAGAGTAAGGGAGAAGAGAAGAGATCCTAGAAACTACTCATCATCGCTCATACTCGCTTCATCACTTTGAGTGGCTTCACAGTCATCCTCCTCTTCCTCTTCATTTTCTTCCTCCTCCACCTTCTCAATGTTTGGCGCAGCACTAGAAGAGCCACCCCACCACCAAAGAGAGTAGGCTCTGCCTCGGAGAGCTCTAGGAAAGGTGTTATCTCTTCATCTTCGAATGCCTCTGGAGACATTGGGATTTATGCCTTCTCACAAAACTTCCTCATATACTTCTCGTTTCTATGAGACATCTTTTGAGTATGGACTTCCACTTCTTGGCACAAGGTGTGGACTTTAAAAACTTGAGAATAGCGCTTGAGGTGTCGTCGTCGTCTGGGGAGGTAGGAGCAGGGGGAGGAGGTGCATTTGAGTCACTCCTTCGAGAAGCTCCGCCTATCTTTGGAACTGGAGGAGGAATTTTGGTATGAAGGGCTCAGTGCTTCACGTCTTTCACAAACTCCAATCCTCAAACTTTCTCAATTAAGCACATGATGAAAGGAGTTGATGAGTAAGTTTAGGCCCGATCTTCCGAAAGGTATGTCGATTGGGGTGGAGAACTCGACATTGATGATCCGCAACACTCGAGCGGTTCGAGTACCCCTGCAATCACTACACCACGGCTCCGTTGGTTATAAACCGTGCTGCACACGCCTGACCTCGCCAAGAAGGCTAATCCCTGCAAGTGCAACCGAGAACACGAGCAAGAACGTAGAAGACACGATCGGAAATCGCGAAGTTGGGGTCTCACAAACCGTAGAACGGCGATTTTATTGATCTAAACAAAACCCACCAAATATGACTGGCGGCTGCAGTATTTATAGGCTAGGGTTCGACCAAAGCACGATTAGACGCGTCCCTAATGGGCTCTTACGGGATACAAGGCCCAAATGCCCGATTCGGTGGCGCAGCACCGGACAGAAATCTGGACTCGACTTGTTTCGACGATTCTTAATGACTCCGGAGGAATTTTGAGCTGGGACCAGAACCATTGGAAAGTTTATCTTCTCCTCTTTCCGTGCATATGTAGAACGTCAAAAATGGAGTCCGTATGCCTCTTGGGCGTCTGTTTTAAGGTGGACTGCTCCTGGACTCCGAGTTGAACTCGAGTCCGAGTTGTAAACTGTTTCCATCTACTTGTGGACGTCCCATGTGGTTCTCCACGCTCCCAAGGCCTCCTTCCTTCACTTGTTGATCTTCTCCAATATTCCTAATAACAATTAAATCATCACATAGCAATCTATTCTCAAACTCACATGCAAAAGAAGTTAAGAACGAATTCACCTGCTGATTTAATAACCATGCCCGTGCTCTTGTGATTGGTCCTTGCAGTTCAATGCGCGTCTCCGCTGTTGTGATGTACTCATCATCCTCCCCCTCTTGAATTGGAGTCGTCCTCGACTCAAGTTCATCTTCTTCTCCCAAGTACGGTCGCAAATCTAAAATGTTAAATGTAGGACTAACCCCAAAATCGGGAGGCAATTCAAGCTTATATGTATTATCATTAATCTTTTCAACGATCTTAAAAGGACCAGCAGCTCGTGGCATAAGTTTAGATTTTCTCAAGTCGGAAAATCGCTCTTTTCTCAAATGTAACCACACCAAATCGCCCGGTTCAAGTTTTACTTCTTTTCTACCTTTACTACCTGCAATCCTATACTTCTCATTCATCATTTCAATATTTTTCTTTGTAGTTTCATGCATCTTAAGAATGAATTCAGATCGTTGTGTAGCATCCAAATTTATAGTTTCAGAAGGAGGCAAAGGTAGTAAATCAATAGGAGCATGGAGATTGAAACCATACACTACCTGGAATGGACTTACCTTTGTCGTGGAGTGAACGGATCTGTTGTAAGCAAATTCTATATGTGGTAAACACTCCTCCCACAACTTCAAATTTGTTTTCAAGACAGCCCGCAACATAGTGGATAAAGTACGATTAACTACCACGGTCTGTCCATCCGTTTGTGGGTGACATGTAGTTGAAAACAGCAACTTGGTTCCCAATTTATACCACAAAGTTCTCAAAAAATGACTTAAAAATTTTGCATCACGATCAGAAACAATGGTATTTGGCACACCATGTAAACGAACAATTTCCGTCATAAATAAATCATCAATGTGTGAGGCATTATCATTCTTATGACAAGGTATAAAGTGTGCCATTTTGGAAAAACGATCAACAACTACAAAAATACTATCCCTCCCCTCTTAGTCCTAGGCAATCCCAAAACAAAGTCCATAGAAATATCCACCCAAGGTACACTAGGAACAGGAAGAGGCATATAAAGACCATGTGGGTTAAGGCGAGACTTAGCTTTGTTGCAAGTAGTGCATCGTGACACGTAGCGCTCGACATCACGCCTCATCTTTGGCCAAAAGAAGTGTGTGGACAGCACGTCTTCAGTTTTCTTCACTCCAAAATGTCCCATCAAACCTCCTCCATGTGCTTCCTGCAAAAGCAATAGACGAACGGAGCTAGCTGCAACGCATAGCTTGTTAGCACGATAGAGGAGACCCTCTCGCAACACATATTTATTCCAAGTTCTTCCTTCTCTACAATTTTCAAAAGCATCTTTGAAGTCCAAATCAGTAGGATATAATGCTTTAATTGTTTCCAAACCAAAGATTTTATGATCAAGTTGGGACAGCATGGTATAACGCCTAGATAATGCATCGGCAATGATATTTTCCTTCCCTTTCTTATGCTTAATGATGTATGGAAACGGCTCTATGAACTCAATCCATTTAGCATGTCGTTTATTCAGATTGGTTTGACACTTAAGATACTTCAATGATTCATGATCGGAATGTATGACAAACTCCTTAGACCAAAGATAATGTTGCCAAGTTTGTAATACACGTACTAAGGCATACAATTCCTTATCATAAGTGGAATAATTCCGAGAAGGACCATGAAGTTTTTCACTAAAGAAAGCAACGGGTTTACCTCCTTGTATGAGAACGCCTCCAATACCAATGCCGCTTGCATCGCATTCTAGCTCAAAGGTCTTGTCAAAATCAGGAAGTTGTAGTAATGGTGCTTGTGTAAGCTTCGATTTGAGCGCATCAAAAGCTTGTTGCTGCTGTTCGCCCCATCGAAATGGAACTCCCTTCTTCGTTAGCTCATGTAGAGGTGCTGCAATGGTGCTGAAATCCCACACAAAGCACCGATAAAATCCTGCAAGACCAAGAAAACTACGAACCTGTGTGACAGTAGTTGGGGCTGGCCAGCTGGTGATTGCTTCAATTTTTGCCTCATCCATCTCAATTCCCTGCGAGGAAACGACATAGCCAATAAACAAGACTCGATTGGTGCAAAAAACGCACTTTTCGAGATTACCAAACAAACGTGCATCTCTCAAAACAGTAAAAACAGCACGTAAATAATCAAGATGTTCATCATATGACTTGTTGTAAATGAGGATATCATCGAAGTAAACCACCACAAATTGTCTAATGAAAGCACGTAAAACCTCGTTCATTAATCGCATAAAGGTGCTGGGTGCATTAGTTAAACCAAAAGGCATGACTAACCACTCATAAAGTCCAAACTTGGTTTTAAATGCAGTTTTCCATTCATCTCCTAGTGCCATTCTAATTTGGTGGTAACCACTACGCAAGTCAATTTTTGTGAAGATGATAGCACCACTCAATTCATCAAGCATGTCATCTAATCGAGGAATAGGATAACGATATCGAATGATGATGTTATTAATCGCTCGACAATCAACACACATGCGCCAACTACCATCTTTCTTAGGAACCAAAAGAACAGGAACGGAACAAGGGCTAAGGCTTTCACGAATGTACCCGCGGTCGAAAAGATCTTGGACTTGTCGCTGAATTTCCTTAGTTTCTTGTGGATTTGCCCTGTATGCTGCACGATTTGGCAAACTTGCTCCTGGAATCAAATCGATATTGTGTTCAATGCCTCTCATCGGTGGTAAACCAGGGGGTATCTCGGAGGGAAACACATCCTCAAACTTCTACAAAAGGTTAGCAACAGCAGGGGGCAATGCAATAGACAATTCATGAAGTGAAAACATGGCTTCTTTGCAAACTAAAGCATATCACATCCCCTTAGCATCGAATAAATCAGCAAGTTCAGATTTAGTTGCGAGCAATGATGGTGATTTTAACTTAATAACTTGCTGTTTTTCAGATTCTAATTTAGTTGCTTTGCCCTCACGAATTTTACTCTTCTCAAAATGCACAATTTCAGCAGGAGTCATGGGGAGCAAAGTGATTTTCTTTCCCTTATGCATGAGAGTATATTTATTGGTTCTACCATGATGAATAGCATCTGTATCAAATTCCCAAGGATGACCCAATAAAAGAGAACAAGCATTCATAGGAACAACATCAAAATCAGCAAAATCATGGTATGAACCAATTGAAAAATGGATTCTCGCTGTTTGTGTTACCCGAACCTTACCGCTGTTGTTGAACCAATGAAGCGTGGGGTGATTGCAAAGGTACCTGTTACGCTCAAGAGAAAGGTGGAGCTTGGATGGCACAATATGGTTGCTAATAAGCAGAAAATCGTTAACAGCTAAACAAAGTTGAATAAGTATTCAATGTAGGAAACTGTTGCTGGTCAACTGAGTGCCCTAGAGCCTAGCACAACACAAGGAAGTATCAAGGCAAAAGAAAGACAGAATGATATAACCAAACAAACAACACCAAGTGGTATAGGCCAATTGCTTTAATATGGGTGCTCTTCACTATTTTTTTTTTCTTTTTTGTAATATTTTTTTGATATTTTTTCTTTACTCGGTAGCACAAATATAGGAAGCACACAAATTTGCAGCTCAATTGGATGTAATATGCGGCCTATAGAAAATCAAGAAGATTCTTTAAAATTCGTGCTGAAACTTCAGAGGCCGGATAGCCTATCTTCCGAGGGGAATTTGGGCAATCTATTTTCGCCAAATGCGGCTACGCGGCGGAAAATCAGATGCGAAATTTCGCATAGATGAATTTGAAAAAAAAAATCGCCCGATTTCGAGTTCGTATGCGAAAGTTATGACCATTTTAAGGTAGGCTATCCGAGTTACGATTTTTTAGATGTTGATTCCAACTTGGTTTGAGAACAGAACTCGCAATCGGATACGAAAACGATCGGAAATTTGCACAGCAACTAATGGGGTGGTGTGTGATGATTCAAGGATGAATGGCACAAAAATTTGTCACCTAATCTAGGGCTGGCGATGCGGGAGTTCACGCAAGGCGGCTAGCTAGGGCAAACCGATGAACGTGGCGGATCGGTTTGTTATTTAGGGATTGTGGAATAGGTGTCGAATAGCAAGAAAACAAGGACAAAACACGATAACTAGGACCCAAAAACACAAAGCTAAACCATCAACAAGACTCAACCACACGAATGCAAACTCAACAATGCAAACTGAAAAACGAAACTGCAAGCACTATAGTCTGGGAAGCGGTAAAAACGATCTAATTTTTTTCTGGCTTTTCTGTGGACGCTAGGTACAAAAAAAATCGATCTAATGGAAGGAAGGAAAACAAAGATACCTCACGGGCAACCTGGAAATCTGATACCAATTGATGAGTAAGTTTAGGCCCGATCTTCCGAAAGGTATGTCGATTGGGGTGGAGAACTCGACGTTGATGATCCGCAGCACTCGAGTGGTTTGAGTACCCCTGCAATCACTACACCACGGCTCCGTTGGTTATCAACCGTGCTGCACACGCCTGACCTCACCAAGAAGGCTAATCCCTGCAAGTGCAACCGAGAACACGAGCAAGAACGTAGAAGACACGATCGGAAATCGCGAAGTTGGGGTCTCACAAACCATAGAACGGCGATTTTATTTATCTAAGAAAAACCCACCGAATATGACCGGCGGCTGCAGTATTTATAGGATAGGGTTCGACCAAAGCACGATTAGACGCGTCCCTAATGGACTCTTACGGGATACAAGGCCCAAAGGCCCGATTCGGTGGCGCAACACCGGACAGAAATCTGGACTCGACTTGTTTCGACGATTTCCAATGACTCCGGAGGAATTTTGAGGTGGGACCAGAACCATTGGAAATTTTATCTTCTCCTCTTTCCGTGCATATGTAGAACGTCGAAAAAGGAGTCCATATGCCTCCTGGGCGTCTGTTTTAAGTTGGACTGCTCCTGGACTCTGAGTTGAACTCGAGTCCGAGTTGTAAACTGTTTGCATCTACTTGTGGACGTCCCAGGTGGTTCTCCACGCTCCCAAGGCCCCCTTCCTTCACTTGTTGATCTTCTCCATTATTCCTAATAACAATTAAATCATCACATAGCAATCTATTCTCAAACTAACATGCAAAAGAAGTTAAGAACGAATTCACCTGCTGATTTAATAACCGTGCCCGTGCTCTTGTGATTGGTCCTTGCAGTTCAATGCGCGTCTCCGCTGTTGTGATGTCCTCATCAGGATTGTAGCCACATGAGATATTGGGAGTGTGGGATATGTTGAGGATGTCGTTGTAAATAAAATCAAAGAAGTTGAACTTCTCATCTTCAACAATCAACCTCATCAAGTGCCTCAAGTTGCCTTGAATCATCCCCGCGTTGCCATCCTTAGGTGCTAAAGTCTTACTTAGGATCCGGTTTATCACACTAAAGAAGGGGCAAATGATTTTGGTAGTTGGGAGATTGTAAAGTCAACCTCATACATAAATTCCATCTCTCCCAAGTCCGTGGCTTGAGGTTGTGGATTGTGAGCTCATAGTTCATGTCCAAGTATCTTGGCAAAGTCTCCATAGAGAACGGAATATTGCACTCCCTCGGTTAGCCAAGTGATTTGTTGATCTCCATAGGAGGAGAAGTGACAAGTAGTGTAAATTGGGCAATGACTTCGGTGTTCCAATTGTATTGAAACCCCATGATTTCCTTTAGCCCATGGTTCTCTATGGCTTGAATGACCGCATTGAACGCTTGATGATTCTTCCTAGCCATATAGTTCCAGTCCACCTATTGAGTGTCGGCCATGAGTGTTTTCATCCTCATGTATACCAACCGGTAGTAGTCACAATGAAAGTTGCACCAAAAATGGTGATCCGCGGTGGCCTTCTCATATTCATACACATCTTCAAGATGGAACCTCTTTGCTTTCTCGACACCCTTTCCTCAAAAAAATGTTCTTTGAAAGATCCCCTCAACAGTTTGGGTCGTTAGCAGGCGAGGTCATCACAAGTGGTCCAATGGGACCTTGTGGACGAGCACTTGACCCCGCAAGACGGTCTTGAATGACAAGGTTTCCATTTGCCAAGGCTTTCTTACTCAGAGGATCTTTGGTGGCTTTCATTGTCGGTGCCTTTCCTTTTCTTTGCTCAACCACCAGAGCCTTTCCTTTGTCCCTACTAGGTCTTGCCTCATCCGTTGGACCTTTGCTTTTATCGGCCGCTTGGGCCGTTTCCTTTTCTCTCAATGTCACAAGACTCTTCCTTTGACTAGCTTGTGCCTTAACTACTTGAGCTTGAGCTGCATCTCGGTCATGTTTCTTTTTGGTCCGAGCTTCTCGACGAGCTAGCTCATCAGCCAACTCAACCTCCTCCTCGGCTCATTGAGCATCAGCGGCGATACGCCTCATGGTGTGCTGCCTCATGCACTGGATCAGAGAGAGGAGAGTCATCATGCGTCGACATGTTGAAAGAACAATGATAAGATAATATGAGTGAAGGATCAAGGAGAGTATCGCTTTAGAAGAATAGAAAACTCACTAAGTTAGGGGCTGAAACTGGGTTAGACTGGACTTGTCCGGTTAAGAACGGGGACCTGCCAGTTTCAAACCCTAACTTAGGTGTTTCACCATGAATCTCAATAAAAGGTTGCAATACTACCAAGGTTGAGTCACAAGGTGATGATAAGGTAATGGAGATCCTAAGTCATGGAAGAAACAACCTAGAATCGACAAAATAAAATAAACTAGGGTGTGGCTCAAAAAGTACCTTGAGATGAGAAAAACGAAGAGATTCGCGGACCGAAGAGCGGAGTAGTCCAGGATTCGACTTTCTGACACTCCAAAGGTGTTCACACCTAGATCCTCAAAGATTTTGGTAGAGAAACTAAAAAATCACCATTGGGGCGAGTTTGAGAGAGAGAGAGAGAGAGAGTGCCTGTGGGATGCATTTTGAGTGAATGAACCGTCGGGCCGAGCCTTATGGTTTAAGTCCCCAAGGTCCGAATTAGCCCGATGGTAGATACCAGACAAGTCTGGGCGTTGGACCAGGTCCGGACTAACTGGAAGTCCGTACAAGTCTGGTGACAGGTCGGACTAGTCCGATGTGGACTTGTCTTTGCCTGTCCGGTCTAGCCTAGAAGGCCAGACTTGTCTGGCCCTGGGGGCGGACTAGCCCGGTCCTAGACAACAAATTCTCATATATATTGAGTGATTTGCAAGGACTGATCCACATGGACTAGGTTTTCACAACTATTCTCAATAAATACGACTAGTAAAGCACACAAACAATCATACAATGACCATGATTTAAGGAGACAATAATCGAAAATAATTTGAAAGAAAACTGAGGGAGACAAATGTTTGAAAGCATGCATAATTTTGAAGATACTAAACAACTAACAATCAGATTTGCAACATCTCAAGCCACATTTTGAGAATCGAGGATATTTAGGTCATTCCTAAGTTCGCAAAAGCGCTTTTCATCTAGTGGCTTGGTAAAGATGTCGGCTAGTTGTTTTTTGGTTCTCACATGTGAAATGACAATGCGTCACATCATTGAATGGTCTCTCAAGAAGTGATGCCGGATGTTTATGTGTTTGGTCCTAGAGTGTTCAACGGGTTATGGGCAATCTTAATGGAACTCTCATTGTCGCATAGGAGTAGAATATGCTTCATATTGAGACCATAGTCTCTTAGAGTTTGTCACATTCAAATAAGTTGTGCACAACAACTTCTGGCTGCGATATACTCTGCTTTGACTGTGGATAGGGCAATGCAGTTTTGTTTCTTGTATGACCATGATACTAGGGACCTACCCAAGAATTGGCTAGTCTCGGAGGTAGTCTTCCTATCAACCTTACATCCGGCATAATCTGCATCGGAGTATCCGGTAAGATTAAACTTTGATCCCTTTGGATACCATAACCCTAGGTTTGGTGTATGAACTAAATAGTAAAAGATTCTCTTTACGGCTCTAAAGTGACACTCTTTCAAGCGGATTGAAACCTTGCACACATGCATACACTTAACATAATATCAAGACTAGATGCACAAAGGTAAAGTAGAGATCTAATGATGGAGCGGTATACCTTTTGATCCACGCTAGGGCCATCTTGGTTGAGGTCGCGATGTCCATTCACCGCCATTGGTATCTCGATGGGATTTGCCTTCTCCATGTCAAATTTCTTGAGTACATCTTGAGTGTACTTGGTTTGACTTATGAAGGTGCCTTCCTTGAGCTGTTTGACTTGGAATCCTATATAGAACTTCAACTCTACCATCATCAACATCTCAAACCTCTCCATCATGATCTTTCTAAACTCTTCACAAAAAGATCGGTTAGTAGAACCAAATATTATGTCGTCGACATAAATTTGGCACACAAACACGTCATCATCCACATTCTTAGTAAAGAGAGTATAATCAACCTTTCCTATCCTAAAACCATTATCAATGAGAAAATATCTAAGACACTCATACAAATCTCTAGGAGCTTGTTTGAGGTCGCAAAGAGCTTTGTGTAGTTTAAAGACATGGATAGGATACTTATCATCCTAAAAACCAGGTGGTTGCCCCACATACACCTTCTCCTTGATCGGAACATTGAGGAAGACAATTTTCACGTCCATTTGATACAACTTAAAATCTTTCTGAGTAGCCTAGGCAATAATATGCGAATAGATACAGGCCTAGCTAAGGGAGCAAAAGTTTCATCGAAATCCAAACCTTCGACTTGTGAGTACCCCTTGGCCACAAGTCTAGCTTTGTTTCTTGTCACCACACCATGCTCATCTTACTTGTTGTGGAAGACCCACTTGGTGCCGACCACATTGGCATTAGGTCTTTTCACAAGCCTCCACACTTGGTTTCTCTTGATGTTGTCGAGCTCCTCTTGCATGGCCATCACCCAACCCGGGTCTCATAGGGCATATTCAACCTTAAATGGATCCAAAGAAGACACAAAGGATCAGTGAGCACAAAAGTTAGCCATACGAGAGCGAGTCATTACCCCCTTGGAGATGTCACCAAGAATGTTGTCAACGGGGTGGTCCCGTTGAACACATTGATGGACTCTTGGGTGAGGTACACTTGGTATCGATTCAACTTCTTCTTATCCTTCTTCATCGTGTCCCCCTTGATCATTGCCACCATTTCGATCTTTATTTTCTTGAACATGGTGATATTGATCTTGTTCTTGATCTCGGGGGACATGGCTTTGATCTTGTGTGCGGGGCTCCTCTTGTGATGAGGATGGATCACTTGGGCCTTGTTGTTCTTGTGGTTGTACATCGCCAAGTGCCATCCTTCTCAACGCCATACATGATGCCTCTTCTTCATCTAGCACACATTGATCAAATTGCTCCACTTGGGATCCATTAGTTTCATCAAACACCACATCACGTGCAATTTCAACACAACTAGTGGTTTTGTTTAAGACATGATAAGTGTAAGTGTTTGAGTCATTGCCAAGTGAGAAAACTTCATCGAATTTCGGAGCGAACTTTGAAATCCTATGCTTCTTGTTAAGAATGTAACACTTGCTACCAAAGACTCTAAAGTAGGAGATATTGGATTTGTTACCGGTAAAAGTTCATATGAAGTTTTCTTCAATGGGTGATGGAGGTAGAGGCGTTTGTGGCATGACAAGCAGCATTGACGGCTTCTGCCCAAAACGGATCAGATGTCATGTATTCATCAATCATGATTTTTGACATCTCTATAAGAGTTTGGCTCTTCCTTTCAGCCATTTCATTTTGTTCGGGTGTGTAGGGTGCTGAAAACTCATGCTTGATGCCCTCCTCATCCAAGTACTCTTCTACTTGGGTGTTCTTGAATTCGGTGCCGTTGTGGCTTCTTATTTTCTTGATTCTTGAGGAGAACTCATTTTGATCCCTCCTCAAGAAACTTTTGAGGACAAGTTTCACCTTTGTCATGCAAGAAAAACACCCCAGTGAAGTGGGAAAAGTCATCAACAATAATAAACCATATTTGTTACCGCCAATGCTTATGTAAGCAATGAGACAAAAGAGGTCCATTTGAAACATCTCCAATGGTCTTGTTGTGATCATCACATTTTTAGCGGGATGAGCTGCTCTGACTTGTTTCCCGACTTGGGACGCGCTACAAGGCCTATCTTTCTCAAAAACAACATTCTTAAGACCTTGGACGTGATTGCCTTTTAAAAGTTTTTGAAGATTCTTCATACCAACATGGGCTAGTCTATAGTGCCACAACTACCCCATGTTGGTCTTTGCCATCAATCATGTGTCAAATTGAGTTTTATCCGCGGTGAAACCCCCAAGATAAAACTTTCCCTTGAGCACACCCGTGAAGGCAATTGAGTTATCACTTCTTCTAGTGACAATCACACCCTCGTTAGTGAACAAGCAATTGTAATCTTTTGCGCATATTTAAGATATGCATAAAAAGTTATTATCTAAAGACTCAACATGCATAACATGAGAAATAGTGTGTTGAGGAGAAATGGAGATTTTACCCATACCTAGTACCTTCCCTTGGCTGTTGTCGCTAAAGTAGATACTTGACTTGGATCATTGTTTTCTTCATACTCCACAAATATCCTTCTTTCTCCGTTCATGTGGTTGGTGCATCCACTATCTAGAACCCATTTTGTACCATCGGAAGAGTACACCTAAAAAACAAGTTTAGGCTTCTTTTTAGGTACCCAAACTCGGTTGGGTCCTTTGAGGTTAGTGACAAGCATTTGGGCACCCACACACAAGGCTTTTGACTCTTGTGGAGTGGCCAAACATATTTAGCAAAAACATAGCCATATTTACTCTTCATAAGTACATAGGATGCATTGAAATCATGAAACATAGTTAAGTTCACATTTTTAGCATTTTTAGCATCTTTGTCAAATTTTGCCATTTTAAGAGAAGTAGATGTGTGATGTTCTTTATTGGCTTGATGTGAGCCTTCTTTTACAAAGGCAATTTGCATCTTGTTATTCTTGAGAAGTGTAGGATTTTGCTTTCCTCCTCTAGAATAGCCAATACCATCTTTGATCAAGGGAGATCTTGTGATCGAGTATGCACTACGTGCATACTTGATCTTCTCCTTGTTAAAGATGCCACCATTAGGTGTACTCTTGCTCTTTGCAAATTTAATCTCATTCTTCAAGTCAATCACAAGGTTAGCACATTGGCAAGTTTTAGTGTTTGACTCCACATTAGATAAGTTTGAGCTTGTTGAGGCAGAAGAGGAAACACTTGACTTGAGAGTTGCGAATTGTGCCTCAAGATTCTTGTGAGCGTTGTTCAAGTTCACAAGTTCATCTTGGAGCGCAACTTTCAAACTCTTGAGACTTGAGGAAGTCTCCTTGCATTTTGCAAGTTCAAGTTCAATTGCCTTGTTCTTCTCCCTCTCAAGATCGAGAAGCTTCTCAAGGTCAAGATTCTTTTGCCTCTCTTTGACAAGCAAATCCTCTTGTTCCTCAAGAAGTTCCTGCTTATCTAATATTTCATCGGAGAGATTTTCATCTTAGCTATAGTAATTTTGTTGAAGCCCTCAAACATGTACTCATTTTTACTAGCACTATCAAAATCTTCATCTTTAATGGAACGAAAGGAGAGTTTAGATTTAACCTTTCGCTTTCACTCCCTTTCCATGTGGCATGTGTGGCTTGAGCTCTTCCATTCTCCCTTGTTTGGCAAGAGAGTCTTCTTCATTGTTGGCTTCTTGATGGCTACAGTTGCCACTCCGCCTCATCATCGAAGGAGGACTCATCATTGGAGTCCCACTCCTTGCGAACATGAGCTTGCCAATATGCCTTCTTCTTCTTGAACATCTTCCTCCGTTGAGGCTTCTCATCCTTTGTTTTCTTCTTGTCTTCTTCCTTTTCGTATGGGCAATTCACAATGAAGTGCCCATACTCACCACAATTGTAGCAAGCTCTCTTGATCCTTGACTTGCTCTTGTCCTTGCCCTTGCTCTCATAGTTTGACCCTCGTCTTTTCTTCATCGTTCCCTTGAACCTCTCTATGAAGAAGGCCAACTCCTCATCATCCATGTTGGTGCTTTATTCTTCACTTTCTTCATCATTGCTTGAAGCTTGCACCTCCTTGCCTTTTGACTTGGGTGAGGCTTTGAGATAAACCCCCATTCTTCTTCGAGGATGTGACCTTGGCAAGGTCGTTGATGTGGTGTGCCTCTATCTCCATCATCTCATGGTTCATAATTTTCCCAAGCACCTCATCTGGAGTCATATTGTGGAAGTTGGTACTCTCTAGGATGAGGGTGCAAAGGGTCACATTTTGGGGCATGACCACTTCATGCTCAGTCCACTTCTTGCATCAGTACACCCAAATCCTATTGATGAGGGTTTTGAGTCGGTTGTACATCTCTTGAGGGGTCTCTCCTTCTTCCATGGCAAATTTTCCAAGTTTCGCCTCGATCCTCTCAATCTTCACCTCCCGCACGGATCGGCTGCCTTCATGTGCAATCTTGAGTGTATCCCAAATATGCCTAGCTTGCTCCAACTTGTCCACTTTGTTGAATTCTTCTTGGATCAAGCACGAGTTGAGCATGACCGCCGCTTGAGCATTTCAGTGAATTTGTTGCTCTTGCTCAGGAGTAAGCTCTTCATCATCCACGTGGATATCTACACATGTGCAAACAATATGCCAAAGTGTAGGATTGAGAGAAATAAGATGCAACTTCATGTTATGCTTCCACATGGTATAGTTAGTGCCTTCAAAATGTGGAGGTTTTCCCATAGGAATTGACAAGTAATTAGAATGGGAGTTCAAGTGCTCATAGTTAAAAGGATATCAAGTGCAATCTTCTTCACTCCTCTTGAGCTTCTTCTCTTTCTCAAGCCTTCTCCTCTTCTTGTCTTTATCTCTTTCTTTTTAAAGAAGATTCGCAAGGCGCTTCACTTCTTCATCTTCATCATCGCTTTTGATGTCGAAAGGAGGAGGCTTTGACTTAGTGTTCTGCGTGTTGTTGGTCTTGAGGGTGAAGTCTTGGATCCTTGTTCGCCGTTCGCGTTGTTCTCGCTGGAGCTAGTGGTGTCTGTTGATGGTCCTTATATGCCAAATCCGATCAACAATTGCCTGCATAAAATATATGAATTGGACAACCAACATAGTAGTAGGAGTTATTTACTTTTGTATGCAGGTGAATTAGGTCCAAGTGATTTACTCTTTACTTGGTTAGGACTACCTAAACTTTCAGTCAAGTGATTTGCACGTGAATTCAGAATTGGAATGTCCGATCTTTTGCCTTTACAATCAGCACCGCTTTTGGTCGATTCAATAACTTTATTTACTAAAATAATTGTGCAGCGGATCTGTTTTAATTTGCAATGTTTCAAACTTCCTTTTTGGCTTATGGAATGTTTGTTTAGTATTTTCTTACTATGTTTGTGATGTGTTATGGCTAATTATGGTGGTTATTGTTGTGCTATGGTTTGCAACGTGCTTATGTGAGGTGCTCACTTAAGGTGTTGTGTTTTTCGAACTAACGAGAGTCAAGTCAAGGACTTGGGCTCGCAAATATTTGTTTGTTTGTTTGTGTAGGTGTTTCTTGAGGTCAAGACATGGCTGGTGATGGGATCCATCGAACTAGTCTTAGGGAGAATATGAGGTTGAACAACCAAGTTCGGGAGGAATTGTGGTTGAGTTGATAGGGAGATCATGCAGCATGTTTAGGTCAAGAACAATGCATATGATCGTATAGTGAATGTTGTTGGAAAGTGTTTGCACATATGCAAGGGGTGCATGGACGTGGCTACATTGTTCCGAGACGTGGTGAAGAGATATCGATGTGAAGATGTGGCCAGAAAGGTCCAACCGGCTAGTTTATGCCTCATGTTGCGGCTGAGGTGGCTATGGTTCATTTATGGAAGGTTTAAAGTTTGTTTTGGTTAGATTTTGTGTGGAATAACGAAGTTGGGTTGTTTTAGGAGTATTTATGACCACTACTACAAAAAGCATTTTTACAGGCGCCTCAAATTTTCAAACACAAGCGGTCCTTAAAAATATGCGACTGTGATGACGAATGATATAATAACCGCTTGTGATGACAGAACAACACAGACGGATTTTAAAGAACAACCGTCTGGGTAAATACTTGATCTTCACAGAAGGTTCTTAATTAAGAACCGTCTGTAATGCAATGAACTTCACAGACGGATTTTAAGAAACAACCGTCTGGGTAAATACATGATCTTCATAGACGGTTCTTAATTAAGAACCGTCTGTAATCCATAGAACTTCACAGGCAGATTTTTAAAAACAACCGCCTGGGTAAATACATGATATTCATTGGCGGTTCTTAATTAAGAACCGTCTATAATGCAATGCACTTCATAGACGGATTTTAAATAACAACCATCTGGGTAAATACATGATCTTCGTTAACGGTTCTTAATTGATAACCGCCTGTAATGCAATGAACTTCATAGACAGTTCTTGGTTAACAACGGCCTGAGAAGATCATGTATTTTCAGTGGCGGTCATTGTTTAAGAACCGTATGTAGTTGTTCAATTATCATTTTCATTGAAATTACAGGGATGTAGTCGTTGCAATTATCACAACCGTATGTAGTCGTTGCAGGGAAAATGCTATCAGGAAAAAACACAGACAAGCGGATACTAGTACAGTAATGCATTATAGGAAATGCTCGATCACCAGTTCGGCTGGCTTAATTGTGATAATACACCATTAGAGGCTTTACAATTGTTCAAAGATAATTTCTTTACACTGAACAAAAATCATGCTACATTCATTGTAGATCGACGATGAAGCTCCCATCGATCAATCTAAATTGTACCATCGTGCTTGCTCCCGAACACATCTCTTATATTCCGCTGGATTCCGAAAATATTGACATTATTTAAATTAACAAATTTCGAAGGAGGAATGAATAACCTACATTAGTCACTAAGTCAAAGTGTCATCTAACCTTGATAGTTTTCAACATCAGGCACATTTGGCTGATGTAGCAAACGCTGAACTTCAAGTAGTATAGTTTTGATTGTAAAAGCACTGCACCACCCCTACGAAATATAATTTAAGCAATATAAGAAACCAGTTCAAATAAGTTCGACGACAATTATAAGTAATAATTACATGAACAAAATAGGTCTATCTTACAGTCTCTTGATCGAGAATCCCGATGCAGAGTGCTCTCGAACGATGGACATTTGGGTGGAAGAACCCAATTGGAAAGGCGCATCTTGGAGGCACCAAGGGATAGTCCTCAGAGAAGGAGATTGTCAGGGTGTAGTAACCATATTCCCATTCAGTCCGCAAAAGAAATTTATTAATAGGAGGACGATGGTTAAACTCATATTGTGCTTGTTCTTCATGACTTACCCCTTCTTTACCGGGGACGATGCACTGCCACTTCAATAAATCTCCCGATTCAGGCTTCGCAGAGAAACCCTACGTGGAGAAATTGAAAATACCAAAAACAAACAAGACGGAAAAACAAACTACAGTTAAGTTCATCAATCCATTACACATACATATGTATATACAACCATGCGACCGGTGTGCCATATGTACATACATGGGGATGGTTCTTGCGCCACGCCAAGCGCTCCTCCTTCAATCGGCTACATGCCCGAGACATCATTATCTGAAATACCAAACTTCCAAACTTCCAAATTATTGAGTCCAAACGCATATGTACACAAATGCAAAATGACACAATCCATATACCAACATTGTTCTAAGTTGATTTCAGAAGATACAAATATATACAATATATATCATCTCGCATTGCTATATACATTTTTTCCAGCATTGACATCTTCTCGCATATAGGGTTTCAAATTCTTTTTAATGCTTCTCTCTACGCGCTTGCTGTTTTCTGGTTCGGTGAAAAGTTACATCTCTTCATACTTATTATATTCCTCTTCATTATCTCCCACATTCTCAACCCAACAACATTTTGCTTTACAGAAACAACTACGTGCAACTTCTCAGTTTCTGGATCTTGAACATAAAAAACTTGTGCAACATTATCAGCGAGAACCCACATGTCATCTTTGTAACCCACTTTATTCAAGTCTACCAGTGTCAGCCCGTAATTGTCCACTTTCAAACCATCAGGATGTTTGACCCATTCGCACTTAAATACGGGCATTACCATTCTTTCGCCATAATCGAGTTCCCATATTTCCTCTATGAACCCGAAGTATGTGGTCTTCTGCCCTTGTGAATCATAAGCCTCAATACGAACACCACTATTTTGTGCAACACTCTTACTGTCTTTTTCTTTAGTGTAAAATGTGTAACCATTGATGTCATATGCTTGCCATGATGTTACCAAAGCGGATGGGTCAGAAGCTAACTTCTTCATTGTTGCCTCTTCTATAGTGTTTCCGTATGATATATTTTTGTCCATTAACCATTCAGTGAAACATCTTCTGTGCTCTTTTATCTCAGGCGGGTATTACTTACCAAACGCCTGAGATAATGCCCGATACTGTTCTTCAGTTTCCTTATCCCTTGCTTCTTTTTTATTTAGATTCCAATATAAATACTCAAACATGTTTAGATTCTGCAAATTGTATCCAAATTCGATGATTCTTTCTTCTACATTTGTATAAAATTAACATCTACCACCTGAACAAAATATTTTTAAAACTTGTATAGCTGACATTGTAATGTTTTGGTAAATATCAAATTAATTTCTACTCACATATTATTCACATTTGTGTATCTCATAAAAAAAATTCCTTCACTCAAAATTGTTGGTATGAACATA
This sequence comes from Tuctoria greenei, assembly GCA_036927565.1. NCBI lineage: Eukaryota > Viridiplantae > Streptophyta > Magnoliopsida > Poales > Poaceae > Tuctoria > Tuctoria greenei. Next base: position 192,372,605 of record JAYESD010000001.1, read on the forward strand.
TTTGTATAATTTATACATGTATGAATTTTTTTATTTTTTTTAAAAGCATTCCAACATGTAAAACTTCAAAATATCCACCATTCTAACTAAATGCTCATATACATATGAGGCATTCATCAAATTATGAACACACATTGATTCAAAAAAATTTAAAAAAATATGAAAAAATTCATAGAGGTTGGTATGATGAGTAAAAATTTCCACTGAAAAAATAAATGAAAAAGGCATTATATTCATCAAGATAGAAAAATGAAAAATAGCATTTGTTGTATGTTTTTTGTGTTCTGACCAATTTCAAAGGATTTATGAAGTGAAATTTAATGGTAACCTTTACTTCTCAATAATATTACAAGAAAGTGGATTTTTGCCTTTTTAAAGGACCACATTTAATCAAGAATATTAATTAAGAAGAAGTAAATATTTTCACAGGCGGTTGGTGCTTACCAACCGCCTGAGAATATACTTACCAACCGCCTGATATAATCTTCTTCTCAGACGTGAAATTTTAATTAACGATGAACACACTACACATTCATTCATTCACACAGTTGAAGAACACACAAGATACTCATTCATTAACAATATTCAATCACGCATCTCACAAAAGAACACACAAGATGCACAATATTTACACAAGAACACACAAGAACACACAATATACACAAGTAATATTCAATCACATAGATGAAAAAAGATAGATTTCATTCATTAACAATATTTACAAAACAGAAGCAACTAAAAACAACAAAAAGAAAAACTAATTAAATCCTACTCCTACTCCTCTTCCTCCTCCTCCTCCTTGTCCTCCGGCGGCGACTTCGGCACCGGTGCAACAGGAGACAGGGCCAGCTGCACCGGCTGCACCGACGGTGCAACCCCGAGGTTGCTAGTCGTCGCCTCCACCAGCGTTCTACGGCCCTCGGGGCCAAGAACTTGGGCCATCGTCACGAACAGAATGTCGAGACGATCAGCCACCACCGTGAGGGCGTAGAGGTAGTGGCCCATGGTACCCATTCCAATATACTTTGGAAGGGTACCCAGCCCCAAGGCACTCATGGTGCGAGACATATTGTTGTACGCCTCTCGCGCCATGAGGAGGCGCTGCTCGGTGTTGATCTTCTTGGGGGAGTTGCAACATAGTTTCTTGCAAGGTGGCTCCCTCGGAGGGCTTGGCGGCGGAAGGTCGTCCATAGTGGTGTTGGGTCGTCGGAGCGCAGGAAGACGAAGAAAACAAGAGGATTCAAAGTGAGCGATGCGCTTGTGAGCGATAGCGCGTCTTTAAGGCCGCACGGAGTGGAAGATGGAGCAGTTGGTTTACCGCGCATTAAAGGTCGCGCCTCGGGGAAAAGAAAGGTCGTGCACGGTCGTCGACACATCTTCATAGGCGGTTGGTGAGGGGTCTTTATGTTGGCGTTCATCAAATTATAATGAACACATATTAATTAAGAAGAAGTAAATATCTTCACAGGCCCATGTTTATCTCAGACGGTTGTTACTAACCAACCGTATGAGATGATTGTATCTTCTCAGGCGGTTGGTAAGTAAAACCCGTCTGAGGTAACAATCCTCTTAGGCGGTCGGTACTTGAAATCTGCCTGAGAAAATGTGAGTCTATATATACCCCTCGGCAGCATTGGAAAAACCTAACCCGGGCGAAACACTTAGACGCCGTTAGGCTGCCAAAATTTTGTTTGCCGCCAAGTGTTCACCCTTGTCACTTCCAGGTACGCCGCCGAGCTTCGCCGTCGCCGCCGAGCTTCGCCCTCGTCACTTCCAGGTACGCCGAGCGAAGCCATTGCTGTCGCCTCCAAGCTTCGCCCTCGTCACTTCCAGGTACGCCGAGCGAAGCCATTGCCGTCAAGGTAAACCCTAAACTCTTCAACCTTCCATCCTCCTTCGCCGTGCCGCCTCCCTCCCCGCCCTCGCTGCCGCCTTGCATATCCTTGGTTAGGGTTCGGTGGAATTCGAAATACTGTCAAGTTTGGTGGCATCTTTGGTTAGGGTTCGATGGGGCAAGATTTATGTGGATGGTTATATCATGATAAATTGGTAGTTGGTTTTGTGTGTCTGAAACTATGAAATCAGTAGCATTTCATCTTCTGGTAATTTGCAGAGATAAAACTGTCAAGTTCGAATGAATATGTTTACCAAATATATGCTGAAGAAGTTCCATTTCGTTATATTCATTGGAGCAAAGTCTGTAGGATCATGTAGCAAAACTGTCAGTCTGCGCGTTCTGTCATCGCATTGTGCATGATCCTATTCTGTTCTGACACATTAGTGGTAAACATGATTCTAGACTCTAGTAACAGCAGTATATTCCCTATTTCTGTCATCGGCCTTGCATATGCCACATAATTCTCTATTAGGGGCAAGATTTAGCTATATTTGGTTAAGTTGAGCAAATTTGGCTAATTTTGGCTAAGTTACATTAGATATAGTTATACTTGACTAATTTTGACTAAGTTATGCTATATTTAGCTATATTTGGCTACTTTTGCTTAGAGTTAGCTATGCTAGACTAAGTTTGGCTAAGTTTGCTTTTATTTCTCTAAGTTAGCTTCATTTGAGCAATTGTAGCTAATCTGTGCTACCAAAGATGTCTGCACTTGTGGCTCCATCAGCTTCATTTGAGCAATTGTACCTAATATGAGCTACCAAAGTTATGCTATATTTAGCTCTAAAGCCAAAGAAGTTGCTGGCCAACTCATTTGTGATGCCAGGAGCATCCTCACGCCCATATCTAGGTACCACTAGGTGTGGCGATGGAGTCTGAGCATATGCTGTCGATCTCTATGATACAAGAATTTAGTTAGACCTATATAACTTATTAGATCTCTATGATACTAGGTGTGGCGATGGAGTCTGAGAATTTAATATGCCATTTATTAGATTTTTTGTCTTATTAGATCTAGCATGGAAAGCCCTAAGAAGACTGGTCCTGATAGTAACAACAAAGAAGACACTATGGAGTTTACTGACTCCAGCAGTTCAGGCTCCTATCATAGTCCTTCGGATCCTTTTTCGAATATAAAAATTAAAAAGACTTCAGTGGATCTAGACCCAGAATATGATCCTGCTGACGAGGTATGGATCACGAATCTTAACTTCAGCAGTTCAAGTTAATGTTGGTTGTCAAGTATACGAATTCTTATAATTTTTTTCTACCTAGATTAATCGCGAAGACAATGAGGTGACATCGGCTCCTAAAACTGCAGAAGATTCTCCAATGGATGAATCCTCAGCTTCACTCAAGCGGAAACGAGGGCAACGAGGTCCCAATAAGGGTCCATTGGACCGCATCATGTACATAACAAGGGTCGGTCCAGGTGGGCTTCCCCAAGAATCACTGGATTCAGTTACCAAGTACCGTAATGCATGCAGTTTTCTTGTTAGGGAGGTTGTGCCGATCACAACCGATAATTGGAGGAAATTACCCAAGTAGACCAAGAATGAGTTGTGGGAAAAGATAAAGAAACAATTCAAGTTCCCGAAAGGCACAGAAGAAGCTGTAAAGAAAGTAACATTTTTCTCTTGCGGCAAGAAGTTTCGATGCTGGAAGAGTGAAATGAATGCTTATGTTAAGGCCGATAAGGTCCCTAGCCCGAGGAAGATGGGAAAAATCACACAAGCTCAGTGGCAAGAGTTTGTTCGTCAAAAGAGCACACCTGATGCTAAAGCTCTAAGTGCAACTAGGTCAGAGCTTGCAAAAAAGAACAAATACCATCATCGCTTGGGGTCTGCCGGATATGGCCCCAAAGTCCAGAAATGGAATAAGATATTAGACGAAATTACCAGTAAGGGCATTCCTCACCCATTAGAAGGGTGCGATGAGCGAACTCAACACTGGTCTTTGCTTGGCTAGGTTTGACTAGCGAGGGCAAACTTGAAAAGCCCGACTCTCTGAATGAAGTAGAGGATAAAATGAAAGAAGTAATTGAAAAGCAACAGAAGGGTCTCTTCAAGCCAATGAGGGAGAATGACCAACTTACCGCTATCTTAGGAAACCCTGAACACAGCGGACGGGTTCGAGCGGTCTCTTTTCAAATGTCTTGGCTAGATGGTTTACCTAAAGATAAAGACACATATAGAAGACGTGAGAAGTTTAAGAAAACACTTGATGAAACGATTGCTCAAAAGGTCAAAGAAAATATGCAAGAAATAATGGAACAACTTAGACAATCAAGACAATTAGTGGTACCGAGTACAATGATGGTTCCGGTGCAAAAGGAGCAATTAGTATCTCCAACTGCCTACCCTAGAAGCGTTGGTTCCGTGCGAGGCTCAGGGTCAGCCCATAAGTTCCGTGTCGATGATATTGCTAACGACAAATCTTGTCGTCTTCTTGTCCCGATAGGCAGAGCAGGGAACAAAACCAAACAGGTTGCCACTGCCATGGCAAAGCCTGATCGTGACTTCAACGGGAGTCTACTTCCGTTGTATTATGCTGTGGTGCAAGTTCTTCAGATCATTGATAATAATTATGAAGATTATGAAATAGACCACGTCACACCTGAGGGGATCGCGACTCTGGGGCAGGCTATCGACCAATTAATCCTTTGGCACCGACGCGATATCGTGTTGGACGATGAGCCAATTTCTAGCCCCGTCGCATCTCCAAATACTGCAACCCCATCTTCTAAAGCGAAAGTGCATGAAGATCCACTCCCAGTCCGAGAAGATCCACTCCCCCTATGTCTCAGCAAGGATGATATCCAAGAGCAACAAGTTGGACAACAGCTTCAAGCAGTACCAGAGCAAGCTATTGCTAGTAAAGAGCAACCAGTTGAGCAACAGCTTGAAGTAGTACTAGAGCCAACTGCTGGGAGTAAAGAGCAATCAGTTGAACAACAGGTTCAACAACAAGCCAGTGTCCAACTTCCGACGACTACTCCTCGATCATCAGTGCCTATCAAAGTTAGCTCATACGAAATTAATAAACCTTCATCAGAAGTGTCAAAGTATTTGGAAGCTATGAAGGAAAATATTAGAAAATCGAGTGCATTTCATTCTTCTCATGAGCCAGCATTAGAAGATATCGAGGAGTGGGAAGAAGATGGTGTCATGTATAATCGGCGGACGACTTTAGTTAAACCAGGAGTTCCAATATACAAGCTTGAGGATGTTCCTCCTAAATTTAAGAATGGAAAGCCGTTCATGACATCCGTACAACTTAGCAAACAACCCGTCCAACTCAGAAGAATGCATGAGTGGTACATCACTGCCAGCACAAAATATGGTCTTGATTGTGTCACATTTCGTATTCCAAAAGAAGCATTCGGGAGCACTGGAGTAGATAGACGAGTCATTTTATTTGAAGAGCTGCATTCCCTTTTCCATCGGGGCATGCTAGAAATCAACCTGCTACTCGTCTGGTGCTTGTAAGTGCTCTAATATTTTGTATTTGCTTTTCTTACTACACGCATACGCATTTCATGAGATTATAACAATTCTGGACTTCTTCAATAGGATGCAATACATGGATAATGAAAAGTTGGAGCGCAAGACAGGTATCCTTGACCCTACTAGGATTGCAAAGTCGCTATTCGACGTCCAGGCGAATCGAGAATTAGGACAGTACAAACACATGAAAAAAAGGGATTTTGAAAAAACAATTGCAAAACTTAAGAAGGATAGAAAGAGAGAAGTTGCAGCTTACATAGGACATGCGATGTTTAACTTTGTCAGAGACGGCAATGACCTCGTAAAGGCTTCGTTCCACTTCGAGTATGTTCGACACATGACATTGAAATAGCAATTATTGGTAATTGTTAACACGCGTGTTTGTATGTTTGCAGTAATCACTACATAATGATCTTCATCAAGCCAACGTAGGGAATGGCAACAGTCATGGACTCGGCCGATTAACCACCAGATCGTTACAAAGATTTCCTTTCCATTTTGAAATCGTACATTTATTCAATAATTTTAATTTACGCACATTTAGAATGTGTTGACAAGTTTTATATAACATTTCTTGTATTACAGCGCTTGGCGGTTTTACGCGGAACAGTTTGGCGGTCAGAGACCTCCTAATACGAATGCATTGGACATTAAAATGTATTATGCTTGTCCGAAGCAGCCTGCTGGGAGTGTCTTATGCGGGTATTATGTATGCGAGCATCTTCAGACCGCCGGCGTATATAGAGTGAATCGTGAGGATGTAAGTTATCCTTAATATCGATACCTTATTTTCTTACTTTTGTGTTTTATTTTCATTGTAACTAGCATAGTTTAATGCTTATATTCTCTGCTGTTCAATATTACCAGAAACATTATTTTCATATTTTGATTCCAACTTCAAAATTCAATTGCTCATAGCACAACTGCTCCAAAAATACCAAATAAATTCCTGTATACTCTCACTTTGATCTATACTTTGAGATTGTTCAAACCAATACATTCTAAACCTTGTTATGTGTTATATTGCAGCACACGAAGAATCTGAACGAAGAGTGGCCGGTTTGTAGAAGTATTCCTAGTGGAGGAGCCGATGGGATTGCTGCTAAACTCTGTTAGTTCATTCGTCGTGAAATTTTGCACAAAAGGGAAGTTCTTTGATGAGAATTGTGTAGCAGCTGATGTGCCAGAACTTTGTGACTATGCCAATAGAAATAGTTTTTAGTGAAAACTTGTAAACTTTGAGATGAATTGTATCTGTAACTTGTACATATGTATATTGTTTTAGTGAAATTGACTTCTGTGATGATAATATTGTTGACTTTTGTTCTGTGATGATATTGTTGTTTTTTGTTCTGTGATTATATTGAATTGACCTGGAAATTAGAAATAACAGCAGTAGTACTACATAGGTTATACCTTATCACAGGCGGTTATTAACCAACGGCTAGGCATGACTATGAAAAACAATTATCACAGGCGGCTAGATACAAGTAAAGAAACATCTGTGATAACCTAATTTTCACAGGCGGTACTTTTATGGTAGAAATCGGCTGCGTTAAACGGTCTTCACAGACGGCTGATGTAGGTAAACGTCCGTCTGTGATAACAGCATTATCATAGACGGTTAGTTATGCATCAATACCCGTCTGTGAAGACAAATTATCATAGGCGGTTAGTTATGCTTCAATACCCGTCTGTGAAGACTTATTATCATAGACGGTTAGTTATGCCTCAATACCCGTCTATGAAGAAACGTTATCATAGGCGGTTAGTTATGCCTCAGTATCCATCTGTGAAGACACATTATCATAGACAGTTATTTATGCTTCAATACCCGTCTGTGAAGACACATTATCATAGACGGTTAGTTATGCTTCAATACCCGTCTGTGATAAGACATTTATCAAAGGCGGTTATATATGCTGCACGACCCGCCTATGATAATATATCTTCACAGGCGGCTAGCCTAAGTAAAGAACCTCCTATGATAATATGTCTTCACAGGCGGTATCACTTCTCCGCCTGTGAAATTGCGGATTATCACAGACTCTTCGTTTCAGGCGGTTTTAAAAGCCGTTTGTGATAATAGGTTTGGAGCCGCCTGTGATGAGGCTTATTGTAGCAGTGGACGTTCCTAAGGTGGTTGGAATTCTTAAAATTGCTTCTATTTGCATATGGAAGAGTCTCGAGCAGTTATGGAAATTTTCGATTGAAACTGAGTAGGATTAGAGTCCTAGTTAGGATTAAGTTGGCCTGAGGGCTAGTTATATAAGAAAGTGAGGCCAGAGCTGGTGGTGCATGACTTTGGAATGTTACTCTTGTGTTTTGATCAATAAAGTTTGTAGTCTAGAGTAGCTTTTGTACTATGTTCGTCCGAATTGTTTTCGTCAAGTCTTTCTCGTCGAGTTTCTGCACTGCCCGACCTTTCTTGGGTGTTTTGATCGTAACTCGCATTTTACCAATCCAATTGATGTGATTCTTTTTATGTTGTCTTCAAAACACAATAATCTATCATATGTGAAAATTTCATGGTCATTGAATTTGTGGGTTTTGAGTTACACGAGTTTCTTTGCAGCATAGAAATTATGTTTGCTCTCTGTTGGAAAAGATTGGCCTTTGCTCAAGGTTTCGGTCATAACTTGATATTTCCTCGATGTGTTCTCGTTATTCTTGTTGATGTGTCTTCATGACTTGACTATCTACAATCTATACTAGTTTTGCCATGGTTGAACTCATCTAGATCAGTCGCACACATAGTTTCCTTATCAGATTGGCTTTCTACCAAGGGGTTTTCATAGCTTATGCTCAAAAGTTTTTAAATCTACCATTCATCCCCATCTGGTAGCTTTTCACGTGTCCTTTGATCCTACAATTGATATCAGAGCCACGATGTTCTAATCTCTATGATTTGCACATGTTTTGACTAATTCACATGGACAAATACTCCACAAAACCTTGTGTGTTCGATGGCGTTGATTTTCAGGTTTGGAAGGCTCATATGGAGGCCTACATACAACCGCAAGGCTTCACTATATGGGAAAAGGTCAACAAGTCTATTGACGTGCCACCAAACGATCAAGTTATGGGTGTGAACATGGGAGATGTCGACAACAATAACAAGGCTCGAAACTTGATCATACAAGGATTGACTCAAAGTGACTTCGATCGTGTTGCACACCTCCGATCAGCATACGATGTGTGGGAGGCACTTTGCAACTACCACAAAGGATCCAATACGATCAAGGAGGTACGACATGATATGTTCAAAAAAGAATACATGCGCTTTGAGATGCAACCAGGTGAGTCCATTGTGAGACCTATGTGTATTGAATACATTGGCTATGGCGATAATAGTTTTGAATACTACCAAAACATCTTTATCATCAAGGTCCGACTCTAGGTCTGAGCTCCAGCAAGGTCCGACGATAGGTCTGGCTTGTTTTGGGTAGCTCCGGCAAGGTCCGACGTAAGGTCTGACTAGTTTTGGTTAGCTCCGGCTCTAAGTCTGACTAGCTTTGGTAAGCTCCAGCGCTAGGTCTGACTAGCTTTGGTTAGCTTCGGTGCTAGGTCCTGCTAGCTCTAGTATGTTCCGGTGATAGATCCTGTTAGTTTTGGTAAGCTCCGGTTCAAGGTCTGTTAGCTTATCGCAGTGGTTCTGCTTTTAATTTGCAATGTTTCGAACTTGCTTTTTGGATCATGGAAAGTTTGTTTAGTTTTCTTTACTAAGTTTTTTGTGTTTTTCGGTGGTTATGGTTGATATCTTTTGGCTAAGGTTTGCAACATACTTATGTGAGGTGCTCACGTAAGGTGTTGTGGTTGTCGGAACTAATGAGAGTTAAAGTCGAGGACTTGTGCTCGGAAGTATTGGTTGTTTATTCATGTGCAGGTGTTGCTTGAGTTCAAGACATGGTTGATGATGAGATCAATTGAACTAGTCTTAGGGAGAAGATGAGGTTCAACAACCAAGTTCGGGAGGAATTGTGGTTGAGTTGATCGGGGGTCGTGCAACATGTTTGAATCAAGAACAATGCATATGAAGGTATCGTGGATGTCATTGGAAGATGTTTGCACATGTGCAAGGAGTGCATGGACGTAGCTACATGGTTCCGAGGCATGATGAAGAGATGTGGACGTAAAAAATTGGTCAGAAAGGTCCAATCGACTAGGTTATGGAGTCAGGCTACGGCTGAGTCGTGTTTGACTCAAATATGGAAAGTTTTGAGTTGGTTATGATAGAATTTCATCTGGGTCACTAATTTGAGTTGTTTTAAGAATGTGGGATATGTTCCTAAGGTGTTTGGAAGTCTTAAAATCCATCTATCTATGTATAGAAGAGTCTTGAGCAGTTATGGAAAGTTTCAATTTGTGAATTGAGTAGGATTAGAGTCCTAGTTAGGTTTGGGTTGGCCTAGGGGCTGGTTATATAAGCAAGGAAGGCCAGAGCTTGTGGTGCACGACTTTTGGGTTGTTCTGCTTGTGTTCTATTGAATAAAATTCATAGTTGAAAGGAACTTTTGTGCCTTGTTTGTCCGACTTGTTTTAGACAAATTTTCTCTTTGAATTTTTGCACAGCACTACTTTGCTTCGGTGGTTTTATCATAACTCGAGTTTTACATATCCGATTGACGTGATTAATTTTGTGTTGTCTTCATAACTTAATTTTCTATCATTCGTAAAAATATCATGGTCATTCGATTTGTGGTTTCTGATCTACACAGGTTTCGATGCTGTGTTCTAGAACTATTTTTTTCTCGGGTAGGACATATTGACCTTTGTTCGATATTTCAATCGTAACTTGAGTTTCTCCCAACGGATTTTCTTGATTCTGGTTGTGACGTCTTCGTGACTTGATTATCTACAATCTATACTACTTTTGTCACAGTTGAACACATTTAGATTAGTCGCACACACAATTTCTTTAGCAGATCGTTTTTCTGCCGAGGGGTGTTTTGTTGCTTCCGCTAAAAAGTTTTAATCTACCATTCACCCCACTCTGGTAGCTTTGCACGTGCTCTTCGATCCTACAATTGATATCACAGCCATGGTGCTCTAATCTTTGTGATTCACATGTGTTTTTTGACTAATCCTCATGGAGAAATACTCGGCAAAACCTTGTATGTTTGTTGGTATTGATTTTCAATTTTGGAAGGCTCGCATGGAAGCTTTTATCCAGTCGCAAGGCTTCGCAATATGGGAAAAGGTGTACAAGCCTTACGACGTGCCGCCAAACGATCAAGTCATGGCTTCAAACTTAAGAGATGTCGACAACAACAACAAAGCCCCACAACTTGATAATCCAGGGACTAACTCAAAGCGAATTCGGCCGTGTTGCACACCTCCTATCGTCGTATGATGTGGAGAGCACTTTGTGACTACCACGAAGGATGCAACACGATCAAGCAGGTAAGACAGGATATGTTCAAGAAAGAATACATGTGCTTTGAGATGCAACCCAGTGAGTCCATTGATGACCTCTTTGCTCGCTTTAATAAAATTCTCAGCAACTTGCATAGTGTCAATGTTAATTTTTTAGATGCTGAAAATACTAGGCAATTGTTAAGTGCATTAGATATGTGAATTTGGGAGATGAAAGTCACATCTATTCGTGAATCTACGGTCATGATTTTACTTACATTAGATGTGCTATATTCTAAATTGAAAACTCATGAAATTGACATAATCTCACGTAAGAACCCCAACAAGTCTCTTGCATTTGTTTCTCAACGTGATATGCCTAGCTCCGGCCAATCTTCATCCAGCAATACACTTGTTTTGTAGGAGGATCTAGCACTCATATCTACTCGGTTCTCAAAAGCATTGCAAAATGTGAGAACTAGAAGGAGTGGAAGCTCCGGACCTCAACGATGCTTTGAATGTGGTAAGATATGATACTTTCATACAAAATGCCCTAACCTTTCAAATCCTGCTACCCGTGATGAGAAGCAGAACAAGGTCAAGACAACCTCTTGAAACTCCAACAAGAAAAAAAAGGGTTCCATAGGACGCAAGATGATAAACAGCTTCATCACCGCACTTTAAGACCTTAGTTCAAGTGATGTAGACATTGGAAGTGATGAAGATGACGACGATCTGGCCAACTTATGCTTTATGGTGGGCAAAACAAGGTCAAGATCAAGTCAGGAGGATGCAGAACACAACAGTGAGACGATGAGGTATGTTCTACCTGTAATAAAATGTGTGATGCAATTTCTAGTGCAACTATTATTTCCAATAAAAAGGACAAAAAGCTTAGGGGTAATGTTGCTAAAATCGAATCACTAGAGTCTGAAATCAACCGTTTAAAAACTTTGATTCCTAGTGATGATGCATGTCCCTCATGTGACTTAATCTATGAACAATTGTCCACATCAATAAGTGCACAGTCTTCCACTCTAGATAGACTTGATGAAGAAATTGAAAAGAACAAAAAGCTGTCTGATTTTAATGTTAAAAACTTAAAAGATGCTTCTTGTTCTACAGATGATCTGCATTGTTCTGCATGTGACAATCTTGATAAGAAACTAAAAGATGCAATTAATGAAATTGCCATTCTGAACAATGCTTTACGTTCTCATGAAGTTAAATAGTGTTCCAATTGCAAACTAAAAGGAAAAACTTCATGTCAAAACTGCCTAGTTTTATCTAAAGAACTTGACAATAGAAATAAGATAATAGAGCGGTTTTAGAATGGGAACAAAAATCTAAACTTGCTACTGAATTCATCCAAATCTTGTAATGATAAACCTGGTTTAGGTTTTGATTCCCATGCTCATGCTAAAGCACATCCACCTAAAATTGTAAAGTCATTAGGAAGTGGTTGGATTAAAACAGTTCCTAAACCAAAAGAAGTGGTTTTTAAATTTGCAGGAGTGTTGTCACATGGGGATCCAATAAACAATGTGCATGCTCATCTAGACATGAACACAAAGTTAAATTTCATTGTACCTGTTGTGGTAGAGATGGTCATGTCATAGATTTTTTTTATAGACTAGCTAAACAACATAAAAATGAAAGAATGCAAGCTAGAACTTATAACTCTCATGCAAAATTTGCTGCACATAGTAAATTGAATGTCAGGAACATGCAACCTGCTGTTATGAGTCAAAAACATTCAAAGTTTACCTCCGGACCTTCTGTTTTTGCCTCCGGGCCTACTGATTTTTGTGCTACACAAGTAACACCTTGTAGGTCAATAGTTAAGAAAAAAAATCTCAAACTTTGACTCATAAACCTGTTGTTTTATCTTAGCTTTTGCGTTTTTTTCCTGCTCCACGTCGTGTAACTCAGTACTAGATTCCTAAATGCCTTTTGACTAACCCCAATATTAGTAGTCGACGTATTGTTCTTCTATGTAGGTTACACACGTGAGGAAGGAGAACATTTGGATTGTGGATTCAGATTGCTCACGCCACATGACCGGTAACAAAGAATAGTTCTCCTCCCTCTCTTTTGTGTCACGTGTAGAGAATGTTACTTTTGGTGATAATTCATCAACTCCTATAATTGCTAAGGGTTCGGTTAGAGTAAATGATCACTACACTTTAAAGGATGTGGCACTTGTTAAAAATTTGAAATACAACTTGCTTTCTGTTTCACAACTGCTAGATGAAAATCTAGAAATTATTTTCACTAAAAATTGCTGCAAAGTTATAAATTCAAATAGTGAGCTTATTTTTAACATGTCTCGGTTTGGAAGAGTTTTTAAAGCTAATTTTGATATGTCTTCCTCTAGGCATAGGTTTCTAGTTGCTAATGATTCAAATGACTTATATTTTTGGCATCGTAGACTTGGTCACGTAGGCTTTGATCATCTAACGCGTGTTAGTGCTCTTGATCACATATGTGGGCTGCCTAAGCTTAAAGGGGACAAAGAAATTTTGTGCTCTTCTTGTAGACATGCTAAGATGGTTGCATGTTCACATATTCCTCTCACAATGATCATGACAACTGAACCGGGTCAACTTTTGCACCTTGACACCGTAGGACCTTCACGTATTCAATCCTTCGGAGGTAAATGGTATGTTCTTGTGATTGATGATGATTATTCTAGATACTCTTGGGTTTACTTTATGGCATACAAGAATGAAGCTTTTAGTCACTTTAGAACTTTATTTCTTAGATTATCAATTGATCATCCAGGATCTTTAAAAGCAATTGGAAGTGATAACGGAACCGAATTTAAAAATCAATCTTTTGATCTCTTTTGTGCTGAAAATGGAATAGATCATCAATTTTCTTCACCATATGTACCTCAACAAAACGGTGTTGTAGAAAGAAAGAATAGAACCTTAGTTGAAATGGCTACGACTATGCTTGATGGGTATCAACCTCCTAGGAAATTTGGGCTGATGCGATTGCAACCTCTTGTTATGTCTCAAATTGTGTTTTCTTGCACGCTAAGCTAGGTAAAACACCATATGAGCTCCGGTTTTGACATAGGCCTAGTGTTACACACTTTCGGGTCTTTGGTTGCAAATGCTTTGTTAAGAAACATGGTACTCTTGATAAATTTCAACCTAGATCCATTGATGGCATGTTTCTTGGTTATCCATATCATACTAGAGGCTACTGTGTGCTTTTACTTGACACTAACAAAATTGTGGAGACTTGTGAGGTGTCTTTTGATAAAGCTAGCTCAGGTACTAGCTCAAACATTGCAGGTCCGGATCCATATCCTCAGGGGGAGGGTATTTTCAAAGAAGAAGAAGAGTCAGTGATATTACCTGGTAGTTCTGAAACTGACACGTGTCCAGCTCCGAACTTTGAACAAGCTCCGACTACCATCTCTGCTGGTCCTGATTGTCCACAAGACATAAGCTCATCAATCTGCGATGAACCTGATAAAGAAGAAGCTTGTGATACATCTGTTCCCCTATGGATTTACAAGAATCATCTCCAACAACAAATAATTGGAAGCTTGCATGAACGAGTTACAAGATCCAGGTTTTTTGACCCCAATTCTCATGCACATTCTGCTTTTGTTGCTTCTTTTGAACCCAAAGATATATCACACGCACTCACTAATGAATCTTTGGTTATTTCCATGCAAGAAGAGTTAGAAAATTCTGAAAGAAATAATGTTTCGAAACATGTACCTCCACCTCAAGGTCACACCTTGATTGGAACTAAATGGGTGATTAAAAATAAACAAAGTGAGGATGGGGTTGTGGTTAGGAATAAGGCTAGATTGGTTTCTCAAGATTTCACACAAATTGAAGGTCTAGATTTTGATGAAACTTTTGCTCCTGTTGCTAGATTAGAAGCCATAAGAATTTTGTTAGCTTTTGCTGCATATAAAGGTTTCAAGTTATATCAAATGGATGTAAAAGTGCTTTTCTTAATGGCTACATAGATGAGGAGGTTTATGTTAAGCAACCACCTAGTTTTGAAAATTCAGATTTTCCTAATCATGTTTTCAAACTGACAAAAGCCCTGTATGGTCTAAAACAAGCTCCTAGAGCATGGTACGATAGGTTAAAAACATTATTACTTGAAAAGGGGTCTACCATGGGCAAGGTTGATAAAACTCTTTCTGTGCTTAAGCATGGCAATGACTCATTATTCGTTGAAGTATATGTGGATGATATTGGTCGTGCTTCATCAAAAGACAATTCACTTTCACCTTATCATTATCTCTGGTTGTGCTTCTCATGATCTTGTGTCCAAGTTTTCAGCAATGATGAGTTCAGAATTTGAAATGAGTATGATGAGTGAACTCACTTACTTCTTGGGGCTGCAAATCAAGCACACCAAGGAAGGTACCTTTGTGCATCAAACGAAGTATACAAGGGACCTTCTCAAGTGCTTTAACATGGACAAAAGCAATCCTCTTTGCACACCAATGGGAATAACATCAACACTTGAACTTGATGAAGATGGTGAACCCGTGGATCAAAAAAAATATAGAAGCACGATTGAATCACTTTTGTACCTCACGGCATCAAGACCGGACATACAATTCAGCATATGTCTCTGTGCAAGGTTTCAAGCTTCCCCACGTGCTTCACATCGTGAAGCCATCAAAAGGATTCTCAGGTACTTACATGGAACTCAAGAATTTGGCATTTTTCTTCCCTCTTCCTCAACCGTTACTTTGAAAGCTTTTCTGGATGCTGATTTTCGGTGTTGTAGGATTAATTGGAAAAGTACTTCCGGTTCTTGTCATTTTATTGGTAATTCACTTGTTGCTCGGTCCTCTAGAAAACAAAACTCAGTTGCACAATCTATAGCCGAATCTGAATATGTAGCTGCTGCTAGTGCCTGCTCACAAATTCTTTGGATTGTTCAAACACTTAAGGACTATGGGGTTGATCTAGATAGTGTTCCACTATTTTGTGATAACGCTAGTGCCATTTGCATTGCTAAAAACACCGTGCAACATTTTAGAACTAAGCACATTGATATTAGGTATCACTTTCTCCGTGACAATGTTGAAAAAGGAAACATTGTGCTTTACCATGTAGATACCGAACAACGAAACCTTTGGATTTCACTCGTTTTTGTTACATTCGTAGTGAAATAGGGGGTATGCATCCTCATGGCTTAAATTGACGGGGAGTTTTGAAACTTGGGAAGTCTATGTGTGAATCTGAACTTAAAATAATATGAGCATAGTATTTCATACATATATGACTTTGTGATTCCTTTTACATGCTGAAAGTTCTTACTACATTACTCATGTAATACATTTTGTAGTTTTTGCCATGACTAGTAATTGGAATAATTACTTACACTAAATCTGGTCATGATCAAACTTTCTTGCTGTTTTGAACTTGTTGCATGATCAAAAGTGCTTTTAATCATAATGAATTAATCAAGTAATCAACTCACATGTTGAGTTTTATAGACAAATAGAAATTGAGAAAAGATCAAGATAATATGCATGCATCGCACTTCTTCTTTTGAGATGGCTTATCATTGCACTTAGATATGAACTTGGAAGAAGTTGTGTATGACTAAAACCATGTCCTTAAGTTTCTGATTGTCAAATGACATAGGCTCGGCTTGGTTGGTTAGAATATGGCAGATGCACATATAATCTCTTGCAAATATCATATGATCTAAATTCTTGCTTTGAAAAATAATAAAATGCAGCAACAAGTGTCATGCTTTCAGGTTTTGAAATAGTTAAGTTTGCGAGATCATGACTTGATTAAATTGAAAATTACATTTGATCTCTAGCATGGCTTACACAACTTTATGTATCTCATTATTGTGATAGTGTAAGTTACTTGATAGTATGACTTGGATGATCTTTGTTTTATATGTATATGTTATAATGTGCTCATAACAAATTAAAATTTCTCTTTAGTACCTTGCTGAATACATTGTCAAAGGGGGAGAAGTATGTAAGGGGGAGAAATAAGTATAGGGAGAAATTTTATTTCTATCTCATTTGATTTTCAAAAAGGGGTAGAAATTGTTTTCAAAACTTTTCATGTGAATAAGCCAATGTTCGGATTTTAAGTGGTGTTCCCAATGCATTCATCAAGGGGGAGATTGTGAGACCTATATGTGCTGAATACATTAGCTATAGTGATAATAGTTTTGAATACTACCAAAACATCTTTATCATCAAGGTTCGACTCTAGGTCCGAGCTCCAGCAAAGGTCCGATGATAGGTCTGGCTTGTTTTGGGTAGCTCCAGCAAGGTCCGACGTAAGGTCTGACTAGTTTTGGTTAGCTCTAGCTCTAGGTCCAACTAGCTTTGGTAAGCTCCGGCGCTAGGTCTGACTAGCTTTGGTTAGCTCCAACGCTAGGTCCTGCTAGCTTTGGTATGTTCCGACGCTAGATCCTGTTAGTTTTGGTAAGCTTTGGTTCAAGGTTCGGTTAGCTTTGGCAAGGTTTGGAGCTTGATCGCACTGGTTCTGCTTTTAATTTGCAATGTTTCGAACTTGATTTTTGGATTATAGAAAGTTTGCTTAGTTTTCTTTTACTAAGTTTTTGGTGTGTTTCAGTGGTTATGGTTGATATCTTTTTGCTAAGGTTTGCAACATACTTATGTGAGGTGCTCACGTAAGGTGTTGTGGTTATCGGAACTAACATGAGTCAAGTCGAGGACTTGTGCTCGGAAGTATTGGTTGTTTATTTATATGCAGGTGTTGCTTTAGTTCAAGACATGGCTGGTGACGAGATCCATTGAACTAGTCTTAGGGAGAAGATGAGGTTCAACAACAAAGTTCGGGAGGAATTATGGTTGAGTGGATCGAAGGTCGCGCAGCATGTTTGAATCAAGAACAATGCATATGAAGGTATTGTGGACGTCATTGGAAGATGTTTGCACGTGTGCAAGGAGTGCATGGACGTAGCTACATGGTTTTGAGGCGTGATGAAGAGATGTGGGCATAAAGAATTGGTCAGAAAGGTCCAATCGACTAGGTTTTGGACTCACGCTGCGGCTGAGTGGTGTTTGACTCAAATGTGGAATGTTTTGAGTTGGTTATGATAGGATTTTGTGTGCACTACAGGAATCCTGAGCAATTATGTCAGCCAGGGCCGACGTAATTAAGGCCTAAACCGACGTAAGTTACTTAATTACGTTTGTTTTCCCTTAATTACGTCAGCTGCCGACCGAAGAAGCAGTTTGGACGTAATTAAGGTAACTTACGTCGGCTGCCGACGTAAGTTATAATTACGTCGGTCTCTGGCAACCGACGTAAGTTATGTACCGAGATGGGCCGTGGGCTGGGCCGGAGTACTTACGTCGGCGGCAGCTAGCTGACGTAAGTTAAGTGGTATAGCTTACATCGGTTGGGGCAAACCAACATAAGTTAAGTGGGTACAGCCTGAATGATGTAAGTTAAACTGGGCTAACTTACGTCGGCATTACCATAGCCGACATAAGTTACATTTTTGAAATTTTCTTAAAAACAGAAACTGGCTACCTCGCGCGATGGCGAGAACACAGAACAGGCAACCATATACACAGATATAGACATATACAACAGACATTTTCAAAATAGTATTCAAACATCAAGAAAAACACAATTTCAATATCGAGCTACACGCTAGCCCCTCCACTACCTCCGAGATCCTCTCGCCGTGTTCCCGAACCCTACAGAAGAAAGAATACATACAAAAGTTTAGTTTTAGAGGACTTCCATATATTTCCAACCATGTACAATACATTCATTCACTTCTCCATCTCCCGATCCTAAAGAATACATCCCAATCCTAAAGCATGGAGGTAAAGTATATGAACATATTGAGATTAGTGGAAAAATAAAATACCATTTCACCACGAAAGAATGAATAATTTGCTAGTAGAACAGTTTATGTTCTTATGTCATTTTTCATGATGCTTCCGTGCCAGCCTCGATATCTTGAGCGTCTCCAACTAAGTCATCGAGTCTTACACCGGGCTCGACTGAGAAGGAGTCTGGCAACTCTTCCTCTTGGTAGACCACATAAGCCTCAGCTTCCCCATGATAATCATCATCTCCTGGAGCGTATGACCGCTCACGAGGATTCACCTTACGTACCACTCACCAAGCTTTGAATTTATTGCATGGATAAGATAGATAGTATACTTGCTCTACTTGGTGTGCAAGAACTAATGAATCGAATCCTTTCAACCATTCCTTGTGTTTTACTTCGACCATGCAAAATTCGTTTACTAGAATTCCACGAATGGAATCAAACCATTCGCAATCAAAGAATACTGCTCGAATTGTCTTGTTTCCGACAAAAGTGAATTCAAGGATTCTTTTAATAATTCCGTAGTACTGAGTTTCATTTTCTTGCGTATCAATTGCCCTCATCACAACTACGGTATTCCATGTTGCTGCAAGAGGGCGAAGAGATTCAAATTGAGTTGTACGGAATCAAAAGCCGTTGACGTCATATCGACCATAGCTTCTAACATTAACCACTCTCCATGATAGTTGTCGCAAATCTTCATGGACGTTGGCATCTTTTTTGCACTGCCCAAGATATGAAGTTATTAGAAAACGTAAGCATTCTTAAGTTATAAGAAAACATTGTTAACATTGATAAGTTAATGAGAAAACGTTACATGATCTCGAAACCAGAAAAGGAAATTAGATCCCCCGTTTATTCCTTCCTGTCGAATATGTTCTATTTGCTTGCTTGTGGGTTGATGTCTATGTCTCCAATTTTGCTTGTCGAACATACTACACGAAAAGAGAACCTTTTAGAATACATGTGTTGGAAAAGATAGTGAAAAGCATAAGTGTAGGAGAAACACTTACTTGAAATATTCATTCATTTCTTCCATATAAGCGTACATGTACAAGAAAGTAGCACACCTTTCTTTTTTGCTAACGTCGTAGGAA
Organism: Tuctoria greenei; assembly: GCA_036927565.1. NCBI lineage: Eukaryota > Viridiplantae > Streptophyta > Magnoliopsida > Poales > Poaceae > Tuctoria > Tuctoria greenei. The sequence continues at coordinate 192,392,302 of JAYESD010000001.1, forward strand.
GTGTAACTACCAAAAGTAGTGTCTGTTGTTGCAAAAATGGAAAGATCACTACAAGGAGATTGCTCATCCATATTGTGCCGCATTACCGAAGTATTAACATTGTGTTCCTCTGCAAAGTAAACACTTGAGAAGTATCCTACTTCCTTAAGAGTAAAAGCTTCGGCGATGCAACCTTCAACCCTTGCCCTGTTACCAACCATTGGTTTCAGATATTTTAGTGCTCTTTCAATATGATACATCCACCTATATTGCACGGGACCGCCCATTTTCGCTTCAAATGGAAGATGAATTAAGAGATGTTGCATTGGATTGAAAAATCCTGGAGGAATTTTTTTTCCATCTTACACAAAAGTACCGGAATCTCCTTTTCCAACTGAGTCATCATCTCTGGCTGATTTCTTTAGCACAGAGTTGCCTATAGAAATGGCTAAGCTCGACTAACACCTTCCACACCGCATCGTCAAAGTAGCCTCCAAACATAACAGACAGAAGCCTTTCCATGATTATGTGATAATCATAACTCTTCAACCTAATGAGCTTTCCTGTTTTCACATTCACAGCTCATTTCAGACTAGCTTCATAACCATCTCGGAATTTCAACCTTTGCAACCATTCGAGAACTTCTTTCTTTTCCTTAGGTTGAAGACAGAAAGGAGCGTGTGGTTTACCACCATTTTTGAAGATCTCAAGAGTTTGACAGTTACAAAGCTCGGCGGGATCCTTTCGAGTCTTTAAATTGTCTTTTGTTTTGCCCATCATGTCCATGCATGTGCTTATGATGCATTCAGCCATGTTACACTCTTGATGAATGACATCAACGTTGTGCCTTAGAATCAACGACTTTACATACGGTAACTCCCAAAGTCCACATATGTGAGTCCAATTGTGTTTGTCTCCGAAACCTTCGAAATATCCAGGACGACCTTCATCTGGCACCAATTTGTCCAACATATCAGATATTTCTGAGCCATTAAGACGTTTCGGTGGTCCTTTAGTGACAACAGTGTTCTTTCTAAAGACATTTCTCTATTGTCTAAACAAGTGATTCGGAGGCAGCCAATGTCTATGACAATCGAAGTAAGATATCTTGCCTCCATGGGTAAGTCAAAAGCAATCGGTATCGGAGGCACATATCGGACACGTCAACTAACCATGAGTGCTCCATCCAGAAAACATGCCATATGCTAGAAAATCATGGACAGACCATAAATATGCAGCTCAAAGGTTGAATTTCTGCTTCTTGTAACAATCGTTTGCTTCGACTCTTGTCCACAACATTTTCAACTATTCTATTAGCGGTTTCAACATCACGTTGAGACGTGACCCAGGATGATCCGGCCCAAGTACAATGAGGCTAAGAAACATGAATTCATTCTTCATGCAAAAAGTCAGTGGAAGATTGTACGGAATGGCAAAGACGGGCCAACAAGAGTATGGTGCGGCGTTTGTGTTGAACATTGTGAACCCATCTGTCGCCAACCCAATGCGAACATTTCTCGCTTCACGACCGAATTCTGGGTCGAACCGGTCCAGCACCTTCCATGCCTCACCATCGGACGGGTGTGTCATGACTCCATTATTCTGACGCTCACCTTCTTTGTGCCATCTCAAGTGTCTGGCCGTTTTTTTTTAAGGAACAACCGCTTCAATCTCGGTGTCACGGGTAAGTAACGAAGCTGCTTACGTGCGACTTCCGTCGTCACAGTATCACCATCTTTATTAACAACTTCAACAAACCTCGGTTGACCACATTTCAAACATTTGTTCTCATTGGCATGCTCTCTCCAGAAAAGCATACAGTTGTCCGGACACACATCAATCTTCTCGTACTTCATACCGAGACTGGAAATAATTTTTTTCGACTTATACACATCTTTAGACACTTTGTTGGGATGTGGAAGGGCATCGTTGAACAAATTGATGAGCTCGTTGTAACAGTTATTAGAAAAGAAGAACTTCGACATAATTGCCATAAGTCTAGTCACAAAATTGAGGATTGTCATGTTAGTGTGTCCATGCAGTGAGTCCTCTGAATATTTGAGATGTTTGAAGAACTTTTTAACCTCTGCTGTTTGAGGATCCTCTGTAAGCTTTGGTCGTATAGCTTCTAGCATCTCATCCATCATATCAACCTCTGTGGCATCATCATTGTCTGCTTCCACTTCTTGTACAGCTTGAGAAGCTATCTCGCTGTGGATGTTCCACAACTCATAATGTGACACGTAACCGTTTCGACACAAGTGCATTGTAAGTTCCACTTTGTCCAAAAATGTTCCACTAAAACATTTCGTACATGGGCACCGCACCTTATCGCTATTTGACAACGAAAACGCTCGTTCCACAAAAACTTCTGTCTTGGCGTACCACTCATCTGAGTGACCACCAGTTCTGCTCTTCCAACCAGTGTACATCCAACTACAATCTTCACCCATGTTTGACTCTGCAATTAATAGCCGGATAAATTACCATTAGTTTCTCGTTAATTTATGCACGATAGAGAAAATAATGAGAGAGACAGTGAAGTGGGCCCGGGCCAGCTCGAAGCCCGACATAGGCCATGCTCAGGCTTGACCTCAAACCCCGCTCGGCCGCCCTCGGCTCCCTCGCCTCGTATTGAGTCACCGGCTGCCGCCCGCCATCTGCGATGCCCAGCCCGATTCTCCCCCAAATCTATAAGGATGTGAGGTGAGCCCGACAAGCGACGACTCCTAGACTCTCGTCTACAGGAGGCGAGGCGAGGACCCCGGTTGGTCTACGGCGAGCCGACAAAACTATTGGCGAAGAAGCTGCGGAGGAGGCGACAAGGCGCAAGGAGGTGACCACGGCTCGGTCGGGCTTCGGGCCGGCACAACACGCTCAGCCCGCAAACGGTATACATGATAGGTTACGTCTCACAAATCATGAAATTTCAGCAGCATAACACCGTATATTTAACACTACACCCCCCTATCAGGTGCAGTTCTTAAAGTACAAAGGGGGGCAACGGGTTAGCTAGGAATCCTATTGCCTTACGGATGTTGCGAGTCAAGGACAATACTCGCAACATACATTTTCTGAGTTTTCATCGTCTTATACGTACTCACAAACATGCGCGATGTGAACAGGGGGTCTTGCAGCGGAGAGATACCTGGTTACAGACTTTTTGGGTTAGTAATGGGCCACCCGGCCCATATACACTTAACCCTAATGATTCACCTCGTGTCACCACTCACGGGTCACGATCATGACCCACACTGCCTATATACGTTAGGGTTGGGCCCGATGGTCCATATATACGCTACATATATACCACGGCTCGGCCAGGCTTTGGGCCGACATGACACGCTCGGCCCGCGAACAGGCCCAGCATGGCTCGACAGGGGCAAATGGGATCCGTCATGCTTGGCCTTGGCTTATGGCCCATCGTGCCGGCCCGGCACGACACGGCAAATTTGCGGGCCGTGCCGGGCCTAATGTTTTCATGCACAAGACTGATCGGGCTCGGGCCGGGCCAGCCCGGCACAGCCCATTGGCCATCTATAGCCACGACATAACCTATGTGCCTGACAGCCGGCCGCCCCCGACACCACCCTCGACAGAAACCAATTAAGCATAATCTACACTACACTAATTAAGCATAATGTACACTAAGCAAATTAAGCACAATTAAGTAACTTAACCACTTAAGCATAATTAAATAAAAATAATGTAAAGTAAGCAAATTAACTAATTAAGCATAATTAAATAAACAATTAAGAAATTTAAGCATAATTTAAACAATTAAATTCAATTCAATTTCAAATTTGAACAATTCAATTCAATTCAATTTTGAACAATGCAATTCAATTGAATTTCAAATTTGAAGTTGAGGGGGTGGGGTGGGGGTGTTTGGGCGGGGGGGGGGGGGGGGGGGGGGGTGGGGGGTTCTGTGGAGGGGGTGGGGGGTCTGTGGAGGGGAGGGGTGGCTCGGGGAGGGGAGGGGGAGGGTGGGGGGACCTCTGCAGGGAGGGTGAGGGGGGGGGGGCGGTGCTCGGTCGGGGAGGGGAGGGGGGCCGGGGAGGCGATATAGAGGGGGGCCTAGGAGGGGCGGAGGGGTGGGGCGGGGAGGGGAGGGGGGCTCGCGGAGGGGAGTGGAGGGGGACGGCGCTCGGGGAGGGTGCGGGGAGGGCCGGGCTGGCAGCGGTCGGTCGCGGAGGGAGGGCGGCGCTCGGGGAGGGGGCAGGGGGGCTGGGCAAGCGGTCGGGGAGGGGAGGGGAGGTAGTACCTGGCGGCGGGAGCGGCGACGGCGGCAGTGGGGAAAGAGAAAAGCGGTGCGCGGCGGGTAAGGAAAATAAGGCGCGCACGGGGTAGGTTAAAATACGTAACTTATGTCGGCTAAATAGTAAAATGACGTCGACCGACATAAGTTAATCCTAACATACGTCAGCCACTTTATTCACGTCGGCTAATTGTCTGGGCCGACCTAAGTTTACATTTATTGTTGTCGGCCTACTAACTTACATCGGCCGCCGACGTAAGTTAGTTTCTTACGTCGGCTGACCGACGTAAGTGTCCATGTTTCCTGTAGTGGTGGGTGACAAATTTTAGTTGTTTTAGGAATGTGGGATATGTTCCTAAGGTGTTTGGAAGTCTTAAGATTGCTTGTATCTTCGTATAGAAGAGTTTTGAGCAGTTATAGAAAGTTTCGATTCGTGAATTGAGTAGGATTAGAGTCCTAATTAGGTTTGGATTGGCCTAAGGGCTAGTTATGTAAGCAAGGGAGGCCAGAGGCTGTGGTGCACAACTTTTGGGCTATTCCTCTTGTGTTCTATTGAAGAAAATTCATAGTTGAAAGGAAATTTTATGCCTTGTTTGTACGACTTGTTTTAGACAAGTTTTTCTCATCGAGTTTCTGCACAGCACTACCTTGCTTTGGTGGTTTTATCATAACTCGAATTTTACAGATCCAATTGACGTGATTCTTTTTTGGTTGTCTTCACAACTTAAGTTTCTGTCACCTGTGAAAATTTCACGGTCATTGGATTTGTGGTTTCTGACCAACTTGAGTTTCTTTGCAGTGCTCCAAAACTGTTTTTCTCGGGTAGGACATGTTAACCTTTGTTCGATCTTTCGATCGTAACTTGAGTTTCTCTTTACGGATTTTCGTGATTCTTATTGTGACGTCTTTGTGACTTGATTCTCTACAATATATACTAGTTTTGTCATGGTTGAACACATTTAGATTAGTCACACACACGTTCTCTTTAATAGATCGGTTTTCTGTCGAGGGATGTTTCGTTACTTCCGCTGAAAAGTTTTAATCTACCATTCACCCCCCCTCTGGTAGCTTTACACGTGCTCTTCGATCCTACATCCATCGACAATGTATTTGCTTGGTTTAATAAAATTCTCAGCAACTTGCATAATGTCAATGTTAATTTTATAGATGCTGAAAATGCTAGGTAATTGTTAAGTTCATTAGATATGTCAATTTAGGAGATGAAAGTTACATCTATTCATGAATCTACTGTCATGAGTACACTTAATTTAGATGTTCTATATTCTAGATTGAAAACTCATGAACTTGACATAATGTCATGTAAAAATTCCATCAAGTCTCTTGCATTTGTTTCTCAACATGACATGCCTAGTTCTAGCAATTCTTCTTGTTGTGGTACACTTGCTTTGCTTTCCTTTGTAACACTTGAACAGAATGAAGAGTTTCAAGAGGAGAAACTTGCACTCATCTCTACTCGATACTCAAAAGCATTGCAAAATGTGAGAACTAGAAGGAGAGGAAGTGCCAGTTCTCAACAATGCTTCGAATGTGGTAAGACAAGACATTTTCGTACGGATTGCCCTAACCTTTCAGGTCCTACTTATTGTGATAAAAAGCAAACAAGGACAAATCACTCCTATGCAAACAATAAGAAGAAGAAGAAGATGGGTTTACAGGTCGCCAATTGGTAATTAGTTTTTTCTTCGCACTTCAATAACTTTGATCGAGCGTTGTGGACATTGGAAGTGAGGAAGATGAAGAGAATTTGACAAATATGTGCTTCATGGAGGGCAACTCAAGATCAAGTATGGAGGAGGTAGAGCACAACAGCGATGATGACGAGGTATGTCACACTTGCGAAGAAATGTGTGATACTATTTCTCGTGCCACTGTTATACTTAAGAAAAAAGACAAAAAACTTAGAAACAATGCTGTTGAAATTGAATTACTAGAATATGAAATTAATCATTTAAAATCTTTGATTCCTTGTGATGATTCTTGTTCCTAATGGGAGCTTATATATGCACAATTGTCCTCCCTAAGCAGTGCACACACCTCCACACTTGATAAACTTTAGTTAGAAATTGAAAAGAACAAAAAGCTTGCTGCACTTAATGATAAAAACTTGAAAGATGCTAGCTGTTCAACAATTGATTTGCATTGTTCTAACTGTGATGATCTTAATAAGAAATTTCATGATGCTATGAATGAAATTTCTATTTTGAACAATGCTTTATGTTCTCATGAAGTTAAATATTGTTCTAATTGCAAATTAAAAGGAAAAACTTAATGTGAAAACTGCCTAGACTTGTCTAATAAACTTGATAACATGCATAGGACACTAGAGCAGTTTTGTAATGCAAATAAGAACCTAAACTTGCTGTTGAATTCTTCCAAGTCTTGTAATGATAAAACTGGTTTAGGTTTTGATTCCCATGCTAATTCTAACGTACATCCACCTAAAATTGTAAAGTCATTAGGAAGTGTTTTCATTCTAATAGTTCCTAAACAATAAGAAGTGGTTTTCAAATCAGCAGGATTATTGTCTCATTCGGTTTCTAATAAACATGTTGTTCGCTCATCTAGACATGAACACGAAGTTAAATTTCATTGTACGTACTATGGTAGAGATGGTCATGTCATTGATTTTTGTTATAGACTAGCTAAACAACAGAAAAAGGATAGAACGCAAGTTAGATCTCATAACTGTCATGCAAAATTTGCTGCACATGTTGAACTGAATGTTAGAAACTTGCAACCTGCTTTGATGAGTCATAAATATGAAAAGTTTTCTTCCAAACATACTGTTTTTCGTGCTACACATGTAACACCTTGTAGGATAGTAGTTGGGTACAAAAATCCTTAAACTTTGGCTCATAAACCTGCTATTTTATCTTAGCTTTCGCGTGTTATTCCTGCTTGACATCGTGTGACTCAGTACTGGTTTCCTAAATGCATTTTGACTAACCCCAGTATTGATTCATCGATGTATCCTGCTTCTATGTAGGTTACACACTTGAGGAAGGAGAACGTTTGGATTGTGGATTCAGGTTACTCACGGCACATGACTGGTCCTTCACGTGTTCAATCTTTTGGAAGTCCAGATCCATATCCGTAGGGGTAGAGTATTTTCGTTGAAGATGAAGGAGTGGAGCTGCTGCCCGAAATTTTATAAATAAACAATGACATTCCAGCTCTTGATGTCGCTACATAACAAGCAACAACAACCAGTACTGCTTGTTCATATCTTCCTCGAGCCATAATTCTTCGATTTTTGCTGAACATGAAGAAGAAGGAGCTTATGAAGTGTCTACTCCCCTCCGCGTCCTAAAAGGTCATCCTCCACAACAAATAATTAGAATCTTGCACAAACGAGTCAAACGGTCTAGGTTTTGTGATCCAAACTCTCATGCTCATTCTGCTTTTGTTGCTTGTTTTGAACCCAAAGATATATCACACACACTCACAAATGAATCTTGGATTATTGCCATGCAAGAAGAGTTAGAAAATTTTAAAATAAATAATGTTTGGAAACTTGTACCTCCACCTCAAGGTCACACCTTAATTGGAACTAAATGAGAGTTTAAAAATAAACAAACTGAGGATGGAGTTGTGGTTAGGAATAAGGCTAGGTTAGTTGCTCAAGGTTTCACACAAGTTGAAGGTCTAGATTTTGATAAAACTTTTGCTCCTGCTGCTAGATTAGAAGCCATAAGAACTTTCTTAGCTTTTGTTGCATCTAAAGGATTCAAGTTATATCAAATGGATATCAAAAGTGCTTTTCTTAATGGCTACATAGATCAAGAGGTTTATGTCTAGCAACCATCGGGTTTTGAAAATACAAATTTTCCTAATCATGTTTACAAACTGTCAAAAGCCTTGCAGGGTCTGAAACAAGCCTATAGAGCATGGTATGATATGTTAAAAACATTCTTACTTCAAAAGGGGTTTACCATGGGCAAGGTTGATAAAACTCTTTTTGTACTTAAGCATGGCAATGACTCATTATTTGTTCAAGTGTATGTGGATGATACTATCTTTGGTTGTGCTTCTCATGATCTTGTGTCCCAGTTTTCAGCTATGATGAGTTCAGAATTTGAGATGAGTATGATGGGAGAACTCACATACTTTTTGGGGCTGCAAATCAAGCAAACCAAGGAAGGAACTTTCGTGCATCAAACGAAGTATACAAGAGACCTTCTTAAGTGCTTCAACATGGACAAAAGCAAGTCTCTTTGGACACCAATGGGACAGCAACAACACTTGAACTTGATGAAGATGGTGAACCTGTGGATCAAAAAAATATTGAAGCATGATCGAGTCACTTTTGTACCTCACGTCATCAAGACCGGACATACAATTCAGCCTATGTCTTTGTGCATGATTTCAAGCTTCCCCATGTGCTTTACATCATTAAGCCGTCGAAAGAATTCTCAGGTACTTACATGGTACTAAAGAATTTGGCATTTTTCTTCCTTCTTCCTCAATTGTTACTTTGAAAACTTATTCCGATGCTGATTTTGGGGGTTGTAGGATTGATAGGAAAAGTACTTTGGGTGCTTGTCATTTTCTTGGTAATTCAGTTGTTGCTTGGGATCTTCTGGAAAAAAAAATTCACTCGCACAATCCACGGCCAAATCCAAATATGTAGCTGCTACTAGTGCTTGCTCAAAAATTATTTGGATTGTTCAAACACTTAAGGACTATGGGGTTGATCTAGATAGTGTTCCACTGTTTTGTGATAACACTAGTGCTATTTGCATTGCTAAAAACCCTGTGCAACATTCTAGAACAAAGCAAATTCATATTTGTAGGACCGAAGAGCACGTGAAAAGCTACTACAGGGGGGGGGTGAATGGTAGATTTAAAACTTTTTCATGGGAAGCAACAAAAACCCCTCGGTAGAAAATAAATCTGTTAAAAAATTGTATGTGCGACTAATCAGAACATGATCAATTGTGAAAAAAATAGTATAGATTGTGGAGAATTAAGTCACGAAGACACGACAACAAGAATTATGAAAAAACGTCGAGAAAAACTCAAGTTACGATTGAAAGATTGAACGAAGGCTAATCTATTCTACTCGAGAAAAACCAGATCAGCAACACTGCAATGAAACTCGTGTAGATCTAAAAACACAAATCCAATGACTGTAAAATTTTCACGGATGATATATAATAAAGGTATGAAAAGAACCCAAAAAGAATCAAGTCAATTGGATCTGTAAAACTCGAGTTATGATAGAACCACCGAAGCAAGGTAGTGCTATGCAGAAACTCGATGAGAAAAACTTGTCTGAAACAAGTCGGATGAACAAGGCACGAAAGTCCCTTTAAACTATGAATTTTATTGATCAAACCACAAGAGGAACAGCCCCAAAGTCTTCTACCACGAGTGCTGGCCTCCCTTGCTTATATAACCAGCCCTTAGGCCAACCGAATCCTAACTAGAACTCAAATCCTACTTAGATTCAACCGAAACATTCCATAACTGCTCAAGACTCTTCTATACATAGATAGAAGCAATCTTAAGACTTCCAAACACCTTAAGAACGTATCCCACATTCCTAAAACAACTCAACTTCGTGACCTACACGAAATCCTCTCATAACCAACTCAAATCTTCCCACATTTGAGTCAAACCCAACTCAGCTGCAGCATGAGTCTATAACCTAGTCGGTTGGACCTTTCTAACCAATTTTTTACATCCACATCTCTTCATCACGCCTCGGAACCATGTATCCACGTCCATGCACTCCTTTCAGACGTGCAAACACTTTCTAACAACGTCTACAATACATTCATATGCATTGTTCATGATTCAAACATGTTGTGCAACCTTCCGATCAACTCAACCACAATTCCTCCCAAACATGGTTGTTGAACCTCATCTTCTCCCTAAGACTAGTTCAATGGATCCCGTCACTAGCCATGTCTTGAACTCAAGCAATACCTGCACATGAAAAAACAACCATCCTTTGCGAGCCCAAGTCCTCGACATGACTCTCGTTAGTCCGATAATCACAACACCTTACGTGAGCACCTCACATAAGCATGTTGAAAACCATAGAAAAATATATCAACAATAACCACAAAAACACACCAAAAAATTAGTAAAACAGTACTATGCAAACTTTCCATAGATGTAAAGCAAGTTTGAAATATTTGCAAGGTAAAGCATAACCACTGCAATCTAGCTCCGGACCTTGCCAAAGCTAACCGGACCTTGAACCGGAGCTTACCAAAGCTAGCGAGACCTAGCGCCAGAGCTAAATAAAGCTAGTCGAACCTAGCGCTGGAGCTTACCAAAGCTAGTCGAACCTAGACGAAGAAGTCGGACCTTACATCGACCTTGCCGGAGCTACCCAAAGCAAGTCGGACCTATTGTCGGACCTTGCTGGAGCTCGGACCTAGAGTCGGACCTTGTTAAAAGAGTGTTTTGGCAGTATTCAAAACATTTGTCGTCATAGCCAATGTCTTTAGCACACGTAGGTCTCACAATATTAGGTATCACTTTCTTTGTGATAAAGTTGAAAAAAAACATTGTGCTTCACCATGTAGATACTGAACAACAATTGGCTGACATTTTTATAAAATCTTTGTATTTCACTCATTTTTGTTTAATTCGTAGTGAAATAGGGGTTATGTATCCCATAGCTTAAATTTTGAGGGAGTTTTGGAAATTGGGAAGTCTATGTGTGAATCTGAATTTAAAATAATATGAGGATAGTATTTCATACATATATGACTTAGTGATTCCTTTGACATGCTGAAAGTTCTTACTACATTACTCGTGTCATACATTTTATAGTTTTTTCCATGACCAGTAATTAGAATAATTACTTACACTAAATCTGGTTATGATCAAACTTTCTTCCTGTTTTGAACTTGTTGCATGCTCACAAGTGCTTTTAATGATGAAAAATTAATCAATCAACTATCCGCATGTTAAGCTTTTATAATCAAATAAAAATGAGAAAAGATCAAGAGAATACGCATGCATCACACTTCTTTTGAGACTGCTTATCATTGCACTTTGATATGAACTTGGAAGAAGTTGTTTATGACTGAAACCATGTCCTTAAGGTTCTAATTGTCAAATGACATAGGCTTGGCTCGGTTGGTTAGAATAAGGCTGATGCAGCATATAATCTCTTGCAAATGTCATATGATCTGAATTTTTTCTTTGAAAAATAATAAAAATATAGCAACACGTGTCATGCTTTAAGGTTTTAAAATAGTTAAGTTCGTGAGATCATGACTTGCTTAAATTGAAAAATTGCATTTGATCTCTAGCATGGCTTACAATACTTTATGTATCTCATTGATGTGATTGTGTAAGTTACTTGATAGTATGACTTGGATGAGCTTTGTTTTTTATTTATATGTTATAATATGCTCATAACAATTAAGATTTCTCTTTTAAACTTTGATGAATACATTGTCAAATGGGCGAACATATGTCACACATTACACATTCACAAGTGTTTTACACGTTCTTTTCAGGAGGAGAATTTGTTTTTGAAATTTCTTTCTCATTTGATTTTTGATTTTCAAAAGGGGGAGAAAATTGTTTTCAAAACTTTTCATGTGAATGAGCCAATGTTTGGATTCTAAGTGGTGTAGCAAATGCATTCATCAAGGGGGAGATTGTGAGACCTATGCATGCTGAATAAATTGGTAATTAGAATAAAAGTGAAGGTTTACATTCGAAATTTTGAAGCTTACACCAATATACCACGATACACTCCGTTTTGCACTGTCCAAACTTTCTCAGTGCATTTTGAGAGCAACATTTACTCTTTACATGGTTAGGACTGTCTGAACTTTAGGTCAAGTGATTTGCACATGAATTTGGGACTGGAATGTCCGATCTTTTGCCTTTACATTGCAGTGTCGCTTTTGGTCGATTCGATAATTTTATTTGCTAAAATAATTGTGCGCAGATCTGTTTTAACTTGTAATGTTTCAAACTTTCTTTTTGGCTTATGGAATGTTTGCTTAGTATTCTCTTACTAAGTTTTTGATGTGTTATGGCTGATTATGGTGGTTATTATTGTGCTATGGTTTGCAACATGCTTATGTGAGGTGCTCACGTAAGGTGTTGTGTTTTTTGGACTAACGAGATCATGTTGAGGACTTGGGCTCGCGAAGATTTGGTTTTTTGTTTGTGTAGGTGTTGCTTGAGGTCAAGACATGGCTGGTGATGGGATCCATTGAACTAGTCTTAGGGAGAAGATGGGGTTCAACACCCAAGTTTCGGAGGAATTGTGGTTGAGTTGATCGGGAGGTCACACAACATGTTTGGGTCAAGAACAATGCATATGAAGGTATCGTGAATGTTGTTGGAAAGTGTTTCCACGTATGCAAGGGGTGCATGAACGTGGCTACATTGTTCCAAGACGTGGTGAAGTGATATGGACATGAAGATGTGGCCGGAAAGGTCCAACAGGCTGGTTTATGCCTCAGGTTGCGGCTGAGGTGGTTATGGTTAATTTATGGAAGGTTTAGAGTTTGTTTTGGTTAGATTTCATGTGGGTCATGAAGTTGAGTTGTTTTAGGAATATTTAGGACGTTCCTATGGTGTTTGGAAGTCTTAAGATTGCTTCTATCTGTGTATAGAAGAGTCTTGAACAGTTATGGAAATTTTCGGTTGAAACTGAGTTGGATTGGAGTTCTAGTTAGGATCTAGTTGGCCTGAGGGTTGGTTATATAAGCAAGGGAGGATAGAGATTGTGGTGCACGACTTTGGATTTTTCCTCTTGTGTTTTGATCAATAAAATTCGTAATCTAGAGGAGCTTTTGTGCTTTGTTCATCCGACTTGTTTTCATCAAGTCTTTCTCGTCGAGTTTCTGTGTTGCTCGACATTTCTTGGGTGTTTTGATCATAACTCGCGTTTTACAGATCCAATTGATGTGATTATTTTTGTGTTGTCTTAACAACTCAATAATCTATCATCTGCAAAAATTTTACGGTTATTGGATTCGAGGTTTTTGAGTCACACAAGTTTCTTTGCAGCGTAGAAAATATGTTTGCTCTCTGTTAGAACAAATTGATCTTTGCTCAGGGTTTCATTCATAACTTGAGATTTACTATATGTTTTCTCATGATTCTTGTTATCGTATCTTCGTGACTTGACTATCTACAATCTACAATAGTTTTGTCATGGTTGAACTCATCTAGATCAGTCGCACACACAATTTCCTTATCAGATTTGTTTTCTACCGAGGGGTTTTCATTGCTTCCGGACAAAAGTTTTTAAATCTACTATTCAGCCCCCTCTGGTAGATTTTCACGTGCTCTTCGATCCTATACTTTGATCATTTTCTACTCCCAAGGGTGAGTTCGATGAGCCAGCGCCATCGGTGGATCCCATTTGCTTAACCAGCTATGAACTCCACCCTAGTTTTATTGCCATGGTTTTGGAACAATCCTTCTCAAGAATGGATTGTGAGAACCCATACCACCATCTGTGTGAGTTTAAGCAATTGTGTCACATTAAAGGCATGCCATGAGGAACTCTTAAGTGGATATTGTTTCCTTTCTCCCTCAAGGGGAAAGCTAAGCAATGGTACACTACTACCATTAAGGGCACAAATGGGAACTAGGAAGACTTGCAGAACAAATTTTGTCTTGCGTTCTTTCATATAACCCGCGTTGTTTTCTTACGTGTAGAAGTACTCACTTTTCAGTAGATGGAGAAGGATTTATAGATGCAGCATGGGCAGGAATGCTATTATTAACAAACTCAGACCCAAATTTGTCAATCCAGAATCAATATTCTTTCAACATTTTTGTACGGGATTGAACAAATAACCTACCCTATATCTCGATATAGTGGTTGGAGGGTCTTTCCTCCACAAGATCACGATGAAAGCAAGTGAAATTCTAGATCGAATTCTAGAAAATACCTCTTTTATCACAGATCTTGAACAACCCCTCCATGAGGAAGCCCAGTCGAGTCCTCCATAGTCACCTCAGAACCCATACCATGTTCACCTAAAATTGTGACTATGAAATCCTCACCCGAACCAAAGACACCAAAGGAAGAAGAAATTTGACTTTCGGAGTTTCCATTGTGCTTTGAGGAAAATCTTTTTGAGGATTTTGGGAATACCTCAAAGTATTGTTATGGAAGGAAACCATCAGTACATCCCTCACTCCTTGATCCATCCAAAGGAAATTCCTTCAGGAAATGATCAAGGAGTTGACCTCAATCATGAGTTGGGAATGGACGGTGGAGGTTGAACTTTCACCTGAAATAATTTGGGTATACTCACCCTCAACAACCATTTGATATCTTATTCGAGGAGTAATGGTGAACGTCCTTTATAACCCCACTTTTGGGGCCAATATCATTTCTGATAGATGTTGTTTTGCTATTTTCGATGATCTACCCTGGGCTCCAACAAGAAAATCCTTCAGAGATTCATATAGAAACATCAAGGAAGGATACGATATTTTACAAAACGTGTCTATAAGAAATGAGAACATCGATTTCTGCCTTGATTTTCATATCTTTGAAGTTGAAGACTTTGATTTAATGATAGGGTTACCGATTAAGAAATTACTCGTGGATGCACCCTCAAAAGGCAGCTTAGATGTTAAACTCAGAGGGAGGAAGTTTTCCATTCAAATTCTGCGATACGAGAACACATTAGCATAACCTCCCCTCGAGAGTGAGCCAATTGAGGAAGCCATGACCTTCAATTCTTAGACTCTTCTGAAAATGAAGAAGAAGAAGAACAATTCATCCAAGAAGAGGATGAATTGCAGGAGACATTTGATTTGCCCAAAGAAGAGCCATTACAAAAGCCCCTGATTGAGATGAAAACCCTACCTCTTGGCCTACGCTAAGCTTTCATACACGATGACGTGGAAGCTCCTGTCATTAGAAGTGACTAGCTTTCACAAGAAAAATTGCCAAACTCATGATCGTCTTAGAAAAGCATAGATCCGTCCTAGGCTACTGACTCCAAGACATTAAGGGAATCAACCCTGCTCTTTGCACCCATCACATTTTCACTGACCCATTAAGCACACCATCTAGGGAACCTCCAAGGAGGTTGAACAATGCTATGCGGGAGGTTATCAAGAAGGAGGCCTTGAAACTCTTGCACGTCGGGATAATTTATCTCGTTGCTCATAGTGATGCGTTAGCCCTGTCCAAGTAGTGCCCAAGAAAGGAGGAATGACAATCGTTCGAAATGAGAGGAATGAACTCATTCCTCGACGAACTGTCATAGGGTGGAGGATGTGTATTGACTATAGAAAACTCAACGAGGCAAAAATGAAGGATCATTTCCCACTGCCTCATTGATGAAATGCTTGAGCGGCTAGCAAAACATTCCTTCTTTTGTTTCCCTCATGGGTATTCTGGTTACCATCAAATTCCCATCCACCCTGATGATAAAAGTAAGACCACCTTCACATGGCCTTACAGAACATACGCTATCGGCGGATGTCCTTCAGATTGTGTAATGCACCTACTTCGTTCCAAAGGTGCATGATGTCTATTTTCTCAGACATGATCGAGGAAATCACAGAAGTTTTCATGGAAGACTTTTCTGTCTATGGTACAGTGTACTTCATCAGCAAAGTACTCCACGATGCCAAGACTTGGTACATTGAGGTGCATAAGCTACTATATGTAGTTCTTATTGGCTCAAGGAAGCTCTGTCACTACTTCCAAGCCCACAGGATATCAATGGTAACCTCTTATCCACTGCACGCTATTTTACCCAATCCCAATTCTACGGGAAATGTCACCAAGTGGGCAGCAGAGTTGGCAGAATTCGATCTCGAATTCCTGTCGTGACATGCGATCAATAGTCAAGCACTACCAGACTTCGTGGCGGAATGGACTCCATCTTAATCAAGTCTAGAGGGTCCCAGTGAGCAGAATCCTGAACCCAAGGTGTCTTCACTAAGCCTCACTGGACTCTCTACTTCGACGGCTCCATGGAGAAGTAGGGGGCCCGAGCTGGAATACTTCTCCTCGGTCCAACCGGGGAGAAGTTCAAGTACATGGTGCGTTTTGACTTTAAGGAAACCAACAACATGGCAGAGTACGAAGCTCTCATCTTCAGACTCAAGGTGGCGCTATCATATGGCGTACGACAGCTACTGGTCAAGGGTGACCCACAAATCGTCATCAAACAAGTCAAAGGTGAATGTAGTTGCAAAAACTCTCAACTTGCTGCTTATTTACTTGCAGTCCAGAAGCTGCAGAAGGACTTCTATGTCCTCGATCTCTGCCATGTCTAGCATCTCAACAACGCTGAAGCTTATGACCTCTCAATGAAGGCTTCGTCCGGAGCTCAAGCTCCCAACAAAATTTTTGTCCAGAGATTATCATTACCTGCTACTCAGCCCGCCGAACTTAGTGATGGGGGTGAGACCAGTACCTCGAAGTTGGCGGTCTCGGTAGCCCTGTTACCATGGCACCCACCAAGGATCGTAGGTGCTATAGGAAGTTCCGAGCAACCTAGCGCGTAGGATCCAGAAGCTCAAGTTAGCTCCGACGCATGGATCTCGGAGATCCGAAGCTACTTGAAGGATAACATCCTTCCTGAAGATGGTACTTCCCCAGAGCGAGTCGTCAGATTGGCTAAAAGATATATATTGGTAAAAGGGGATCTCTACTGACATGGTGCCAACGACGTTCTAATGCAGTGCATTTCCCGGAAAGAAGGTCGCGAGCTACTTGCAAAGATCCATGGAGGCGAGAGTGGGAATCACGCATCATCCCGCACGTTGGTCGGTAAGGCCTTTTGGCATGGTTTTTATTGGCCTACAACACCCCAGGATGCAATTGAGTTGGCAAAAAAGTGCAAACTGTGCTAGTTTCATGCAAAGCAGATTCACACACCAGCTCAGTAACTGCAAATGATACCTTCCACGTGGCCATTTGTTGTGTGGGAGATGGACAATTTGGGACCTTTTCCAAAAGCTGTCGAAGGTTACAGGTTTTGTATGTCACCATCGACAAGTTCACAAAGTGGTCGGAAGCTACTCCAATTGTGATGATCAACAAGCAATCTGCGATCAAGTTCTTGAAGTCCATTATCTGCAGATTTGGAGTTCTGAACAGAGTCATCACTGACAACGGAACCCAATTCACAAGTGCAACATTTCAAGAGTACTGTGAAGATCTCGGCACACAAGTAAGCTACGCATCAGTAGCTCATCCAGCAAGCAATATCCAAGCTGAGAGAGCAAATGCAGATATACTTAAGGGACTCAAGACACGCACATAAGAGTGCTTGAAGAAACATGGCGCCGCCTGGATTAAAGAACTTCCGTCCGCTCTGTGGGCAAGCAGGACAACACCTAATCGGGCTACTGGAGAGACACCTTTCTTCTTGGAGTGCGGAGCTAAAGCAGTCCTTCCTCCGGAGATCACCATGGGGTCCCTTCGAGTCTGGACCTTCGATGAAGCTGCGCAGGACAAGCTACGACACGAAGACCTGAACCTCGTTGATGAGGGAAGGTGCCAAGCAGCTGTTTGGAATGCACGATACCGCCAGGCGCTCCGGCGCTATCACCAAAGGCATGTGCGTAACCAGCAGCTAGAAGAAGGGGATCTGGTGCTACGGAGAATATTAACTCGTGAACAAACTCTCCCTCAATTGGGAAGGTTTCTTCTGAGTTATTAAAGTTTCCCGTCCCAGATGTGTTGGCTTGGCAACAGAGGATGGGACCCCGCTTCCCAATCCATGGAACATCGAGCACCTTTGTAAGTTTTACGCTAAGTTTCACGGAGGTGAGTCTGTATTTACACATAATGGACTTTATATAGTCTATGAACAGAGCCAGGTAGGTCCTAGTTAAAAAGCACACTTAACTTGGTCATTGTACTTTAAGTGTGACTTTACCTTCCCTGGGTTAGAACAAGATGAATAGCACACTTAACTTGGTTCCGTGCTTTAAGTGTGTCCTTGTCTCCCCTGTTATTCGGACCTATAATGAAATACATTTTTGTGTGAAAGCAGAATCCACGTGCATTACTTTTGTTCAAGCTTGTTACTTTTATCATCTTTTCCTCCTTGTCTATAGCAATGTTGTGCAGTCGCTTTGAAGTTTTGTCCTGGATATTCGTATGATATATAATTTGTATTGGTAATCTCCTTGTGAGTCCTAGTACTGCTAGATGGTCTACTCGCTTGAAAACCAAAAACCAATGATAGGTCCGGAGTGTGCTATTGACTTAGCCTGGTCAGGTACCCTAAGTACGCCGCTCTACCTATATCCTGGTAGGTCTCAGTAGGGCGAGTTCGAAAGGCGTTCGGACCTATAGGGATTTAACCAGTACACTTTTGTTATTCCATTGAGTTCCTTAGGATCTAAAATTCAAAGAAGGATAATAAGCCGAGTTATAGACAAGAGGACAAATTTTATTACTTTTCTTGTTTCTTATGAGTAAGAAAAATGAATATTCAATGGCGATTTGCATGGCGATGGTGGATGCTACCGGAGCACTTAGCTCCGACAACCTCCAGAGGGCCTGCCATCGATGTTCCAAGCGTTGACAGTGCGTGCCATCAAAGCTACGAAGCTCCAACAAATCCCATGGTCCCTTCGCTGATGTTCTAAGCATTGACAGTGGGCGCCATCAAAGATATGAAGCTCTAACAACTCCCAGGGGGCCCATCGTCGATGTTCTAACCTTTGACAGTGGGCGTTTTCGAAGCTATGAAGCTCCGACAACTCCCAGGTGGCCCTCTGTCGATGTTCTAAGCGTTGATAGTGGGCGCCGTCGAAGCTACGAAGCTTTGACATCTCCCAAGGGGCCCGTTGTTGACATTCTAAGCATTGACAGTGGGTGTCGTTGAAGCTATGAAGCTTCAACAACTCCCAGAGGGCCCACCGTCGATGTTCTAAGTGTTGACAGTGGGTGCCGTCGAAGCTATGAAGCCCTGACAACTCTCAGGGGGCCCACCATCAACATTCTAAGCATTGACAGTGGGTGCCGTCAAAGCTACAAAGCTTCGACAACTCCAGGGGCCCACTGTCGACGTAAGAAAGGGTCCTCGGAGATGTCAGAGGTAAAATTTGGACCTTGGAGCTATCATTTTGGCTACGACTTCAAAGTCAAGTCTTCAAGACATTGTCAAATCCTTGTGGCACATGTTCACAGTCAAATTGTGCACATCTATTAGGGGGACAATAATACAAAGGGCAATGCATTGAAGACACACAAAAAATGGAATTCAAAAGGATTTCATTCATTCAAAAGTGGAAAACTACAAGTTGAGAGTACAAAGAGAAAGGTCCTAGCTACTTGAGTTCCTCACGAAGAACGAAGCAACCTTCTCGGCGACTTCTTGGACGCTGGCCTTGGCAGCTCCCTCCTCTTCGGTTATGGGTCCCTCGAACACGGGAGTTAGAGACATCAAACAGTCCCGGCTCCGAAAGCACGTCAGCACATACTCTGCGATGTTCTAAGCCAGCGACTTCCCTTCAGTCTCGATCTCATCGACGACCACATCTCCGATAGCTTCCAGCTTTGCGCAGGCAAAGTTGAGCGCTACCAGGGCCTTGTCCATCTCTGGCTTTGGATCAGCTGGTCGAACCGAGCTGAATCCGAAAGGTACTAGAGCATCATTTTCCTGTCCGAAGAAGTCCTGTATCTACTGGGACTCGATCTCTCTAGCACTTTGGAGCTCCTCTAGTGACCTCCTAGCAGAAGATTGATGTGCATACCCCTTCTTTGAGAAGCACTCGACCTCATTAGCATGATGTTGAATTCGCTCAGCCAGCAGCTTTTCTTGTTCAGCAATGTTCTTCTCTCGTAGGTGAATTTGGCCTTGCTTGTCTGCAAGGTCCTTCTCCTTTGCCTTCATCTTGTCCTCCTGGCAGAGACAACGATTTCTCTTCCACTGACATCTTGAACCGCCTGCCACAACAGGTGCTTCCCTTTTTTGCACCAAGCCTCAAATTCTTTCACACGGTTAAACATGTCTTGCTCACCGTGTGCCATCTTCTGGGAGAGTTGATCTTATTTTCTTTCTATTGGATCTTGACCTCCTAATTGTCGATCTCATCTCGGGGCTTGAGGAGAGTTTCCCTCAACTACTCGAGACCCTTCGAGCGGTTGTCGGCCATTTCACGTGCCCTCTGCGCATGCTTGTAGATCTCCTGAGTCTTCTTGTCGAGGGCCTTAATAGCAGTCTCTCATTCATCCAACACCTTGTTCAAGCATGACTATCGGGCCTTCTCCAAAGCCACCCGCTCCTTATGGTCGGCAAGCCTGGAATGCGTTATCTTATTCTCGAAGAATATATTTTTGTGCCAATGCCCTAGCTTGGTGCTCTCCTCTTCAATAGACCTCCGCTCGTAGTCGAAGGCAAGCTAAACCTGTCGGAGGCTATAGCAAGCATTGTCAATTGACAGCTACAGGGGGATTGGCTCCGGGCCTTCTTGAGGACCATCTTCTAATTCCTCCAAGTATTCTGGGACGAACGTTGGAGCCCATGGCACAAGGATGGGCTCTAGCAGCTCGACGTCAGCTAGGTCGGTCTCCAGAAATTCATCCATCTCCTGTGTGGGTCTGGAAGGTCCCACAGCCGAATCTTCTACCTCCGGAGTGGATGAGGAGGGCCCTGCAGCTGGAAGT
This sequence comes from Tuctoria greenei, assembly GCA_036927565.1. Taxonomy (NCBI): domain Eukaryota; kingdom Viridiplantae; phylum Streptophyta; class Magnoliopsida; order Poales; family Poaceae; genus Tuctoria; species Tuctoria greenei. The sequence continues at coordinate 192,413,157 of JAYESD010000001.1, forward strand.
TCATGCATCGATGCAGAAGGCAAAGATCCTGCAGCCGGATCCCCTTGTGCAGAATCGGGCAGGGACACCTCCTGTGTTTCCACCTTTGGAGCTGGCATTGAGATTTCCACCGGAGCTTCATCAATCTCCAGCATTGATACCGGAACGTCCATAGTCATCTCCGAGACAGCCGGAGTTTGCTCGAGTACTTTTTTTTTGTGGTTCGGCGCTACCACGGGCTCTTCGGTCGTCGGCACAGGAGCAGTCTCCATGACAGCTGGCGACGGAGTTGTCGTGTCGTCTGCCATAACCATAGGAGGAGGGGTGGGAGCTTCAGTCGATGTAGCCTCTGGAGCTGCAGTAGGCACCAGAGCTGTTGTACTTGTTCTTGACATTTTGGAAGCAGAATATGCAAATTCAAGAAATAGCAAACATAAATACTACAACAAAAGTTAAGGAGATGGTCCTTACCTTGGGGTAATGCCGCTCCAATCGGAACGGATCTGCTTCCTCGATAGTTTGGAGCTAGAGCCCACTGTCGTCAGTGTGGCAGATGCTCCAAGCCCCGAACCAGGTGTTGATGCAGAAGTCGGTGCTGCCACGTCTGGTACCAGCATCGTAGGAGGAATTGCTCTAAACCCAGAGCGCTCTGCTGGCACTGGGGCTGGAGTCAACTTACTGGAGCTAGCACCCTCTGTGGGCACTGGAGCAGAAGGACCAGCCAGAGCTGGGCGCATGACCACCATGGGCTGAGGGGTCACTTCTTTTAGAGCTTCCCTCACACTACTCACATCGCTCCTTGTCAGCTTTAGCTTGCGACTCAGAACATCGACAGGAGCATTCTCTTTGCCTTGACTAGAAGTTGATTTCTTGGGAGGTGAAGTAGCAGGATCTTTTCCTTTGCCGCTGACTAGCATAGGTCTGCAGCCATCATGGGAGCAAGGAGCTCCGGGGATCACAATCCCCACTGGAGGAGTGCTCTGACGCTTATCCACAAGACCTAGATCATCAAGTGCTGGCATCTTCTTCCGTAGCTCCCTCCTGAACTCTAGCACCATATTCAACGATAGAAACTCCGTCGGATGTGTCAGATCATCAGGACGAATGGCTCCTGGTGCAGTTTTTGGATATGAAGCTTCAAAGGCTTTTCATCCAAATTGGACCCGATACCAGTATCAATCCGGTATGGATCCATCTCTCCAACGAATGCCCATGCATGCCATTCCCTCTTCTTCAGCGGAGCCCACCGGTTGGTTAGGATGTTGGCGATGACCATCAGGAGAGTCACCCCTCCTTCAACGCACCCCCGAATCCTTGTCAAGATTGGGTTGTACTCCTCAGATAGCTTCGGAACTACCTCCCAGTCATTGGTGTCATCAGCCGGAAGGCTGTCAGGCAGCTCTAGCAAGTCGTGGCGATCCACCGTGATGACCTCCCAGTCCTTCTTCTAGCCGTCCCACTTCCCGGAAGGGAACGTCTTCAGATACTTTAAGGGCGAGTTCTTGCACTTCATGAACTAGTAGAAGCAAGAAACTCATTGCTCCTCCCTGTTGCGTGGACCGTGAAGAATGTTCAGAAAAGCTCGATGCAGGGCGGCATACCCACCCACATCTCGCAAAAGTGGGCGAATGTCACCACTAAAAAGAAGGAGTGGGGGCCGAGGTGGTGGAGTTGCAGGCCGTAGAAGTCCTGCAGCATCAGCCTGAAGCTGGAGAAATGAGCCCCACCATGGAAAATGCCGTGAAGTACACGATCTCGCCGGGGTTCTCCTTCTTGAAGGGGAACTTGCCGAGGCGAATAAAGTTGTTGAAGGAGTCGCTCGACCACCCCATGTAGGTGCAAACCCTGGACAAATCTTCATCTTTCTTTATCTGGCTGTGAGGAAGACCTAACTCCATCTCTGAAAAGTGGGGCAGAAGTGGAAGAAAGGTTGCGAGGGCAGAGAGCTATAAGCACAAGATCAGATGAAGGCGTAAAGAGTTATCTCCCCGTGCGGACTTTCTCCCTTTAGTAAGCCTCCGCAGCTCTTGGATGGAAAATATCTTCAGACCCGAATCTCAAATGACCTCATCAATGAAAAGGGGGCCTAGGTCCACTTTGTAAAAAAATTGCACCAGGCGAATCATTGTCATGAAGAGAAGTTGGAAGTCCGAGGGCGGTAGCCTGACAGGGCTACAAAGATTATGCTGGAAATCGATACGAATTTCGTATAAGGAACCAACAACCTTCAATTGCGTGCAATCCGCACGCAAAGATCCCACTCTCCAAATCATGAAGGGCCATGTGGCGACAGCATAACAGTGTGTCGCCGTCCCAGCTACCCAGGAAAAGATATTTGAAGCAACAACACGGGAATCAATGATGGCCCCACCTCTGTTAGCAAGATCTCTCCAAGAGGTGTGCACGGGGACCACTGTCGGTACCCTGGGTACCAGGTACCCCCCGATACTGTAGATAAAGTCATGGAGTTACGCCCTCTAATGTTGAAGACTTTCGAAGGCAACACGTGACCCACAACACTAGGCCCACCTCCCTCGTTTGGGTAGCACTGAAGATACCACATGTCCTGCAGAGCCAGACCTAACTTCCTTCACAAGGAAGCTCCGGTTCTTCCATGTGTCTATTAGCTCCAGACTTAACCCAAGTAGAGGGAAGCTCTAGTGCTGCCACGTACCAAGTAGCTCCGGACCGGCCTCCCTGCAGAGGGAAACTCCAGAGCTGCCACGTGTAAGACCACTAGAACTAAGCCTGGAACTGGAAGACAGGTGGATATCCAACGGCACGAACCTTCAAGAGGCTATTAAACAACCATTAAAAGACCTAGTTAACGCATCATTAATGTTGTATTAATGACACAACATCATAGGGCTATCAAGACTGGTAACGCCACCAATAAGGCACGTTATCACACTGTTAATCACCCATAACACTTGTAGATCGTGTGTAGGGTGTTTATGATAGCCGGGGCCACTTGTCGGGCCAGGCATGCACTGTAACAGCCAGTCCTTAGCATATAAAAGGGATGCGCCATATGGTAGAGGACGGACAATATCAGACACTCACTATGCTTACATAATCATACAATCAACAACCACCCCGTGGAGTAGGGTATTACGCTCAAGCGGCCCGAACCACGTAAAATCCCTCGGTGTTCACCTCTTGTTCTTGATATTATGCACGCCCCGCCTCAATACGAACCTCCACGGACTACACTTTAGTAGTACCACGGGAAGTGTCATTGCTACACTTCGACAACCGCCAAACAAGCGATCAATCAAAATCTCCAAACAAACAAATCAAGAATTTCTGCAAAAGGCCGTCTTTGAGATGGGGAATGGGTGGAAGAACAAACTACCCGATGCACTTTGGGTTTACTGTATCGCCTATAAAACACTCATTGGAATGTCACCTTTCTAAATTATCTACAGGAAAACTTGTCATTTACCCATGCAATTGGAACATAGAGCGTATTGGGCTATCAAGAAATGGAACATGGATCTCCACGAAGCTGAAAAGTTGAGCAGGATGCAAATTTCTGAAATGGAAGAATGGTGGCATAAGGCGTACCATTGTGCCAAGATCTATAAAGAAAAAAAATCAAGAGGTGGCATGATAAGAGAATTACGCCTCAAAGGTTCAAGGCTGGAGATAAAGTCCTACTTTTCAACTCTAGAGTCAAACTTTTTGCACATGGGAAACTAAAAATCAATTGGGAAGGTCCCTATACTGTGGTAGATGTAACACCCCAGCCACTACGGGATTGGCGGTCATTAATTCTGGCAGCTCTCTAGGATCAGAAACTAGCCATACAGACCAACACTAGTCTTTTCTGCGTATTTTGTCCTCACTCGTGCGCACCTAGGAAGACTTCTGGGATGATCACCCATCCGTAAGTTGCTCCGAGCCAAGCACGCTTAACCTCGGTGTTCTTCGCAGGTGGGCTCCTGGAAAAAAGGTATACCTTGGTGGTATGAGTTATTATATCAATCCTATTAAGCCTCGAGCCAAGATGTCACAATCCACCCCCCTTAGAAGACTGACGTCCTTGTCGGCCAACTCCCAAGCCAGAAACGTCCCCTATTGGCCACGTCCATACGTTCAGTACTAGCATACATACCATATCGTGTCCTTCCTAGAGGACCCACGCGTCATGCGTACGTACCCACATGCGTGACCCTACGCATGCGAGGATCGGCTCTGATACCATTTTGTAGCACCCCAGCCACTACGGACCTGGCAGCCGTTACTTCTGGCAGCTCTCTAGCCCCACAGACTAGCCCCACAGACCAACACTAGTCTTTTCTGCGCATTTTTTCCTCACTCGTGCGCACCCAGGAAGACTTCCCGATCGGTCACCCATCTGTAAATTGCTCCGGGCCAAGCACGCTTAACCTCGGAGTTCTTTGCAGGTGTGCTCCCGAAAAAGAAGGTATACATTGGTAGTATGTGTTATTCTATCAATACTATTAAGCCTCGAGCGAGGATGTCACAGTAGATACTTCATCTCATGGAGCAATTACACTCCAAAATGATGAAGGTCATCTATTCAAAGTAAATGGGCACCGTCTCAAGATCTTTTTAGAACCCGAAGAAAATTTGGGCAAAGAGGAAGATGTAGTCAATTTGATTGACTTTAATGCTTATCCTTGAAGTTTGGTTAAATTTTCCATGTCCAATAAACCAAACTCCAACCCTCACCACTCAGTTCCAATCATCCCACTATCCCCATTTGGCTAAGTAGGAGAGAAGTAAAATATAGAATATCATAAATACTTTCTTACTTAGGACTTAGACGCTTATTTTGATTCCATCATATAAAGTGCCTTTGTCAAATAAATTGCAACTCACCGGTGTCGGTAAGGCCGGAAGAGTCTTTCACTTTTCCATATTTTCGTGTCAAATAACGACATGTACAAGAACAAGTGTTGGGAGGTCCCGCAGGCCTCCTGAAGTGCAACATGCCTAGACCATCATGATAGAACAATTCAGGACATCGCATGAAGGACCACGAGAAGATTCGACCAAGCCATGATGGCTTGGCCCACCCTTCTTCATTAAGGTGATGGTTTGCACTTTCTCACCTCTTATCCTTCTATACCTGATTTGAGCTGAATTTGATTACGCATGATAATATTATTAAATCAACTCGTTGGAAACTAAAATTTTGCAATTTCATATATCATATTTCTTTACAGAATGGAATATGTCTACACCTCATTTCAATTTCATTACCATGTTCTTGAACCACATATTAATTTAGGAAAAACATGTCATCTAAGTATGTGATTGGTGTGATATGGTAAATGAGTGAAACTTGGAATATCTCCATGCAGGAATTGAATTTTGGTATTGGAATTTTTGAAGTCATCAGATTTTTGCCATCCTCTCTCATCGAAATTTAAATGCCCACCAAGGCCATATGATACAAATATTGAAAACCACATGCATATGCCACTTTGCATTTTCATTGAACTTTGTCAACCTCTTGACCCTTTTTAGTGACTTGCATGAAGCCTTTGATTGGGAATTTATTGTGCACTCCATCATATTCCAGTATTTTCACACATCCACCATCAAAAGATACTCCATGCAAATTCTGCAAAATCATCTCTCAATAAAAATATGCACAAAAAATAGTAGAAGGCATGACTATAACAGCTCTAAAAAAAATAAAAAAAAAGAAGAGAAAAGAGAGAGCCAATAAGTAGCCATGCTTCATCCTTGCAAAAAAAAGAGAGTCGTCAATTGGGGGTCATCACCAACATTCATCATCCACCATCCATAATAAGTGCATAAAATTTTTTTAATCATTGGTTTTTGTTGCGTAGTCTTCTCATGTGGATCTCGTTTTTGACTTAATAATATATGAATTGCAGGTGAGCCACTTTTTATCACTACCAAGCTCCACAAAAAGCTATATTTAGTTGTAAGAAAAGATGTGGCAACTCATGCCAAGGTGAGGACTAAACACGTTGAGAGACGACATCATTCTTTTGAGGAGTATGGCAATATCTTTTTGACTTGTGAAAATATAGCAATTTCCAAGTTTATTACTGTAGGAGGAGTCCAGGTGAACTACATTCAAGTCGTTCCATCTCTCAAACACCCAAGATGATATGGTAGCAACATACACATCAAAGTTTCTTGAACAAAGGTATGTGTTGAAATGTTTTGTATACATATTTCATACTTGTTGCTGAATTATGATATCACTTAGTTCTTCTTGCCTTCACCCGAGGATGAGTAAAGGTCTAAGTGTGGGGAAGTTTGTTTGACAGTCCTTAAATGCCAAATTCGACCATCAATTCCCTGCATAAAAGATATGAATTGGACAACGAACATAGTAGTAGAAGTTATTTACTAACGAATTCCACAAGTGTTGGTGTAATTTTGTATGCAGGTGAATTAGGCCCATAATTAAAGAGAATTGTAGGGAGCAATAAAAAACAGACCTTTCGACGACATAGGTGCAAGCACGAGGAATCATGGGCCCACTCGAGGGACAAAACTGACTAAAAATTACGAGAATCACCCATACGCATGATGGGGCCCACAAAATAGCATCTCAGAGGAAAAACACCGCGTTTTGGTCCACTAGAAAGTCGGCCAATCACCCAGGTCGCTCGACCTGGTATACGCGCCAAACGTGGTCAATCGCCACATGTTGGCTCCTCACAGCTTTGAGATCAGGATGGCGACTGATTCCCGCGCATATTCTGGCGCCAAACAAACCCTTAGTGGGTATAAATATTGGGTAGGGGGCTCCCTCACTTCACACACCAATAGATTGAGTCTAGTACTCCACTCCAAAGGTGTAGCACTTCCCAAGTGCTTAGAAAATAGGAAGAGAGAGAGAAGGAGGAGGAGGCTCCGACTTGTCGAGCTTCTTCCACTTAAGGATAGGGTTCGAGCCTATCGAACCCTCTCCACCCTTGTACCTCAACAGTTCTTTCAATCTCAAGTAAGGTACATGATTTCCATTTGAGATCATTTATTTAATTAAATCAAGTTAATTCCTTAGTTGCTTGTTTGTTCATCGCTCTATTGAATTAGAGGCCCTAGTCTTTGCATTCGAGGTTAGGTAAGTAATTAATAGTGTAGGTGTGGTGTCTAGGCTTGACGTTACCTTTGATTATCTTTTAGTCCACGAGTTTTAGAGGTAGGCGGTAGGTGGTGACAGCCCTATCCGTTCGTTGTAATCCTCCATGTTCGTTTGCGACTTAGGCTCTTGGCGGGAGTCGCCTGGCAGACCGGGGTAAGCCCGTGCCCAATACAAGCTGCTACGGATTGACTTGCTTTGAATTAGAAACGCTTTCTCTTAGGAAATCCAATCTATCCCTTGCCTACCATCAAACTTTGTGTCCTTGGGTGAACTAGTTAGAGTATTAGCACACACGTTTCTTGGATTCGATACCCTTGGGAATATTCTTTAATGGGAATTGCTACAGCGGTTTCTCGTGCGCTTGCGGATTTTCATCTGTGACGTACCATCCGTCAATAGTGTCTTGAATCGTCAAATCTTTCTCACCGTTTCCCCGCATATCCTCTCCAAGCGGTTGAACTTTTAGGGAAAGTTTCCTATAGGGAAGTGAATATGATAAAACCTGAAAATTTGCTTAATAAAACTTGATCAGATCACAGAGTGCGAACTAGTCCAACCTTGGGGCGGACAAGTCTGGTAAGGTATGTTGAAAGCACAAAAGGTGAGATTTCTCTTGTGTTTTGAGGATCTACTTAATGTGGAATGTAAAGCAACAATCTTGCAACCTAGAATAGTAATTGCACGAAGAGGGAACAACTTAGACTAGGTGGATCACAAGAATTCGACGAAGAACACTAAAAGTGATCTAATGAATAACAAGGACAAATCAAAACATGAGACACACAGATTTACCCCGAGGTTCAGCTCCACGAAGAAGCCTACGTCCTCATTGAGGAGTCCACAAAGGACCAACTCTCTTTCAACCCTACCCTCACCAAGCCACCATGAAGGTTGACTTAGTCTTCCACTAAATTCTGGGGTGATTACAAAAACACTTGGGGCAACTCACAATCTGAGGCTCCCACAAAGTTTCAACACGAAAAGGTCGCGAATCAAGACTCAAAAGAACTCAAATCAACAATTCAAAATGAGAGAATCAACCAAGAGCTCAAGTCAACGCTCAATCCTTCTCTCTTCACTCCAAAATCCAACAAACTCTCAAGATTCACTCTTAAGGATCAAATATGTGAAGAGGAAGGCTTTGGAGGGCTCTTGGAAGGCTATTGTGGCGCTAGGGGCTGGGGAATCTCTTTTTATAGGGTTCTTGACACTTAGTCGTTGCAACTAGAAAAAGTGCAAGCTAGTCAGGTCTTTGATCCCAGACTAGTCCAACCTGTGGGGACCAGTGATGTCACCCTTGACCAACCACAAAGTCCCTCACCACCTTTTGAATTCAAATGGTCACAACACCATAGACTAGTCCGTTCAAGAATGGACCAGTCCAATCTCACACAGAACTGTTTGTTCCGGGTGAGAACGGACAAGTTGGGCTGACCAGATTAGTCCGACCCACAATGGTGGACAAGTCTGTTCTTCTAGGACTTAGTCCCAACAGCCACCACCGAACTCCAAACGGACTAGTCTGAGCCATAACGTACTAGTCCAAACTCGCACATAACCTTTTGTCTTGACCAGTAACGAACAAGTCTGCTAGGGCAGCCTAGTCCGACCCCCTAGGACAGACTAGTCCAGCCTTTCATGACTTAGTCCCAGAAAGGATGAGACCCACACACCACGGACTAGTCTGTCCCCAAACGTACAAGTACAAAGTCACACAACACCTCTTGGTCCGCTTAACATCGGATCATCCGATGTGGCCGGACTAGTCCCCCCTTCCAGCCCGGACAAGTCTGACCGTGTCCTTAGGGCTGCCTCACTTTGATCTCTCCAACTAAACCTAATTGGACTAAGATCTCTTAGGTGATTCTCAACACTTTTACTTGTTTAACACACTCTCATCCTAAGGCTAAACTTGACACAAATAATTTTAAACCCTAAATTCTACTCTTTGAGTTTTTCCACCTTTTCCGCTCTTTTTCCTTTTTGAGTGTATCCAAAACTATCAAACTTTTAATCATGTGTACTTTCACTCACAATGCTCATTAGTCCCTTAAGTATTGTCATTAATCATTAGCCTAGATGCACTTTCAAGTTTCTAACCCCAATTTTTCTCAATCATTAATCATTCATATCAAGCTCCTTAATATCGATTCTCATGGTCTCACATATCTATCCACACTATGGCCAAAGTGAATGCAGCCTAGAGGGGGGTGAATAGGCTTTTTGAACTTTTATCAATCCCTAAAACACTTAACAAATATATCAAATACAGAGAGGCTGGACTAGTCTGTTATGGTGCGGACTAGTCCGGTATACGCGGACTTGAAAATCAAAGTACATGTTTAATTTTACTTCTAGTAGTCCATGCAGCGGAAAGCAATTAACAACTTAAGTATATTATGATCATGAAGCATGCTATTGCAACTATCAAGTTTAATACAATGTTTCGATAAAAATTAAACAAGAATTTCCAAACCCTAAAATATCATCAAAATGTAGAACAAAATCATGAGAGACAAGGTGTAACACCCTGATATTCAAGTTTTGGCAAATGAAAAACTTAAATGGGAATTTAGAGTTAATAATAGGAAGAAATTGTTTTTATAAGAAAAGTATAAAATATATGCATCTCATATTGCATTTTGCATTCATCCTCAAGCATTGAAAATTTATTGCCAAAATAAATACGCCAAAAGTAATTTATTTGCCATAACAAATATGAGATAAAATAAATAAATGAAACCAAAGGAATATATATAAATATAATAGTTTAGTTACGTCATGACTTCATGCAAAAATCATTAAGTATGATGGAAAGGAACAAAACTAAAAGAATTAGAAATAAAGAAACAAGTAAAAATTGAGCCAGACACTAGAATAGTTCGAAAAATAGCGGACTAGTCCGAATACCCTCACGGGACAATAACATACTTGTCCGGACCTATCCCAGACTAGTCCGGTATGCACAGACTTCATCAAATTTTCCCCCACCCCTGACTTGTCCATTACAACAACAGACTAGTCTAAAATCTCTTACTGTACAAACCCCGGACTTGTCCGATATACCTCTCTGTACTGGAACAGACTTGTTCGGTATTAAATAGACTAGTCCGGTACTCTGCACTTGGTGTATTTTAACACTTCACCATAAAATATAAATAAATAATAAATAAAAATTAATAATACAAAGAAAAACAAACAGATAAATAAATAATAAATAATAAACAAATAAATTAAAAATACATATAAATATAAATAAGTAGATAAATAAATATATATCAAATACTAAATACTAGGAAAATAGACAATAAAATAAATAATAAATAACCAAAAAGAAAGAATGAAATAAATAATAAATAACAATTATTTAAGAAAAATATATAAATAATAGACAAATAATAGAAATGGAAACAAAAAGAAAAGAAAAGAAAAAAAGAAAGTGAACATTCCCTGGCACCCTGACCGCACAAGGAAACAAACAAAAATAAAGGAGGGAACCCACCCGCTGGCAGGAGCCTAGGTGGAAAAAAAAGTCAAACTGCCGGCAAAGGCTTGGCACTACCGCTAGAAAAAAAAAATGCTGCCACTGGTCAGAGCCGAGTCCGGCTCAGCTCGGACTACTCGCGCGCCAGCAGCGCCCCGCGCACCCGAGTGGCACCTCGTGTCGTGTGCGCTGCGCGTTCGAGTCTGTTGGGCCCGAGTGAGACACGCGCGTCCGAGCACGTTCATGCGTGCGTTGGTCCAGCGACCGAGTCGGTTGCAGGGTCGAGTGGCGCACTGGGACTCGATGCCTGCCGCCTATAAAAAAAGCGTCGTAGGGCTCCGTTGTTTTCTTGACACTAGCCTTTTCCAGTGCCACCAGAGACAAGGAAAATAAAACCTAGCGGCGGTAGAGAGAAAACCAGAGGCTACGAAGAAAAGAGAAGAAAATAAAGGGAGAAAGAATAAGAAGAGGATGAAGGTGTGCCATCGTCCCCCGAACATCATCGCGTCACCGTCATCATGGCGCCGGAGGACCACTGCGCCATCTACTTCATCTACGTCACACATCCGTTCCGCGATCTTCGAAGCCACCGCATCTACAGTAGCATTCGTTTTCCGATACAAATTTTAGCGAACGTATTAGATCTAATTACCGGAATTTAATTGTAGTTGCATTGTCTATTTAATTTCAGCAACATTAATTCTCGCTAACACCCCCGTAAACTTGCATGAACACATATGAACTAGTTGCATCTAATTAATAAACAATTGTAGATAATTAATTATCAAACTTTGCATGCGTTCATGTCATTTCATATTGATTAACATATGTGCATATTATTGATTGTATTGTTGTTGGTTTGTATATGTCCTTTATTGTGAATAGACGGGTACACTAAAGAGGTTACGATCAAGAAGCGAATACGCGTGGATCTTCTTGTACAAGACTTCGTTTTGCTTAATTTGCAGAATATTAAGCCAAGTGTCCTTAAAGCATATTGATCCTGTTTTTAAAATAAATGTTTTGTTTGCAAATTGCATGCTTGTGTCAATTTGATGGGAATCATATGATAGGAAGTTTACTAGATTTGTTTGACCACACTTGTCACCTGGAATATATGGTAGAGAGTCGGGATGAGATTTTTACCCTTTTTGCTTTGCTTAATTAATTGGGATGGGAAAACAACTACACCACTTAACTTAATTATGTATTTATGAGATTATAATTAACATGAGCTGGTTAATATGATTTCGTAATGGGTGATCTAAGCAAACCTGGTATGTTGATGTGTTGGATGTTATGGTGGTTTGCTTGCTTTATCTAAAGACCGGTTCATGCGAGAATAAGCCAGGACTACAGTGCCACCACGAGGCCAAGTATGGGTGCACGTAGTTGATTAATTAGGGCTTTGCCAGTGCTGTTTGGACCATTAAGGATGCTCAGGGAAGGGTAGTTGGATTGGGTTTGTTGATGATTGGTGGGACTACCCTGGGATCCGAATGGCTCAAGAGGGGGCCCTTTGATGAAGATGTGCTCAGTTGGAGGCATCGCCACCGGTGAAACCTCAGTGGGGTCTAAATAGGCTAGTAATCCCTTTGCAAAGGCTATTTTGTGATCTCTTGGCCATACACCAAAGGAAGTGTAATTGGCATAAGGGAGGTTCTTTAGTCGCTGACGGGTGATAAAGTCATAAACACGTGGGTAAAGTGGTACAAACTCTGCACAGTCTAATAAAACTATCATGATAGCCGTGCTCCCGGTTATGAGCGCCTGGGTGACCTACAAGATTAGAGGGAAGCTGGGATTGGGATCATTTGATAATGTTATGGTTGATAATGTGGTTATGGTTATGGATGGTTATGAATTAAATTCTGGTATTGGATTAATGGTAATGGTGAAACCTATAATATGGATGATGGTAATGAATTATGGACTAGTACTATGATATTACTTATGGTTTTGGATGGGTTACTTCACATACATTTAATACATTGTTGTTCAAATGTTTTAATGTACTTTTAAGCACTTAGACTTTATTATATTCGTCATTTGAATTAGCCACATGTCATACTTTCCACACTTTCTTAGTACGACATGTACTCACCCTTGCAATTCCCCCACCAACAGTTGTGAAAGTGCATCTAGGCATTACCGTGGGTTTTGGATGATTGATGATGACAATTAAGAGTCTAATGAGCTAAGTTTATCTTAAGCACAGGTACAATGATTTAAATGAGATGAAACCCTTCAGAAAGGAATTTAATCTCGTTTGATTAATTCATTTCAGGTCTTATTGCCTATTCACCCCCCCCTAGGCGACTTTCAATTGGTATCAGAGCGGGTTTCTCAACAAGAGTCTAACAACTCGGAGAAGAAATGGCCGGAAGGGGTGATAAAAAGGTTCCGTTGGACGTCGACGACACCAAGATTAAGAACGTCGATGTTCTTCAAGATGATCCAAATGACGATGAAGAAGTTCGGATGTTCAAGGCATGACTTCGTGAGAAGCTCAATGTGCCCAAGAAGGAGATCAAGCCAATTGCTCCGATCAATGTCGACAATGGGAGAAGTTCACAAGACTACTCCCGGTCTCCTTACAATTATGAGCAACTTACCGTGAGCAATCATTATTTGTCTATTCCCATTGGCAAACCTCCTTGGTTCGACGGAAATGATTACTCTATGTGAAAGCATAATATGAAGATGCACCTCATATACTTAAACCCTAGCTTGTGTCAAATTATTATGACAGGTGTTCATCTTCCGAAGAATGAGGAAGACATCACTCCGGAACAAGCCGTTCTTCTCCATCGCAATGCTCAAGACGTTGGAGTGATTACCTTCTCATTGAATCGAGAGGAGTTCAACCGCATTGAAGGGTTAGAGGTTGCCAAGGAGATATGGGATACCCTCAAGACGGTGAATGAAGTTAATCGCGTCATTAGGGAGGCGAAGATCGAGATGATCGATGGAGAGCTTGGGAGGTTTACCATCATTGATGGTGAGTCCCCTCGAGACATGTACGACCGCCTCAAGACTCTCATCAACAAGAGTCGGTCTTATGGAAGCACCCAATGGACCGACCATGAGGTGGTAAAGAGGATGTTTCGAGCATTCATGCCTCGAAATGTAACTCTTTGCTCACTAATTTGTGAAAGTTTGGGGTTTCATAAGATGACTCCCAAAGAAGTGCTTTGAAGAATTATCAATCATGAGATGATGGAACAAGAAGCTATTTTCTACAACGATCTACAAAAACTTTCCCCCTCCAAGAAAAGGGATGTTGCATTCAAGGCAACATCCTCAAGATCACAAGAAAAGGAAGAGAGTGATGAAGAGAGTCCCAATACCGATGAGGAAGAGGCTCTCTTTATCAACAACTTTAAGAGGATGTTTATAAGAAGGAGTGTGATGAGATTATGCACATTATCATTGCACAAATAAACATGGCACAATGTTTATTTGTTTGGGATCCTGGCTCAAGTGAATGGTCATGCTTATTTGATGCAGAACATGAATATGGTGCACTATATCGTCCACCACGTCGGCCTCCTCCTTTGATGCACACAAGAGGATTTGATGACGTTGCACATATGGACCCACACATGAGAGAAGATGAACTTGAGTCGAGGACGACTCCAATTCAAGAAGGGGAGGATGATGAGGACATCACTTCTATGGATACAAACAACACTCCATTGATGAGGACATCACTTCTATGGATACAAATAACACTCCATTGAACATACAAGATGCAATCAATAGAGTTCACACACAACAATTAATTTCAGAGGTGACCTCGTTCTTATATGTTTTCTAATATGTTTTTGAGAATAGGTTGCTACCTAATGATTTAATTGTGATTAGGATACATGTACAGGTTCAAGGAGTACTTGGAGGAAGTCTTAGGAACATGGAGGACCAGAGAATACATTCAAAGAAGATGGAAACCGAGCCCAACTCAAAATCATATCCAAGTCGGAGTTCAGGTGCAGTTTGTACTAAAATGGACGTCCAGGACGCATACGAACTCCATTTTAGATGTTCTACATATGCACAGAAAGGGGAGAGGATAAACTTTCCAATGGCTCTAGTCACATGTCAAAATTACTTCGGAGTCGACAGGAGTCGTCAAAATAAAACCAAGTACAAAATCTGTCAGGGTGCTCCGCCACCATATTGGGTCATTGGGCCTTGTATCAACTGTAAGTCCATTATTTTCGTGTCTTAGGGTTAGGTCACGACTCCAACACCCCCTTGGACGTCCTCCCACCTATATATACTCTATAGTAGTTGCCATAAACAATTGGGTTTGACATAGATTAATCTGTTATACACAGTTTCGCTGTTTATAGGTTTGTGAGACCCCAACTTAGCAATTCATATTGCTTCTACCTTGTTTTTGCTTGTGTTCTCAGTTGTACTTGCAGGGATTATCCTTCTTGGCGAGATCAATCGTGTGCAGCATGGTTGATAACCAACGGAGCGGTGGTGTAGTGATTGCAGGGGTTTTTCGTGTTCTACTCGAGAGCCTCGGATTATCAACGTCGAGATCTCTCAATCAATCGAATTATCCATTACCTTTCAGAAGATCGGGCCTAAACCTTTTTCTTATCAATTGGTATCAGATTTCCAGGTTGCCCGTTAGGTAATTCATCTATCCATTAAATTAGTTTTGTTTTTCATACTTAGAGTCCACAAAAAAGCCACAAAAACCTAGCAGTTTAGTAGATTTGTTCATTACTTTGTCCAAACCACCATTGAGCCTGCAACTTTCATTTTCAATTTTGTTTTGTTGAGTTTGTGTCCATTGTTGAGTCATATTGCTGGTTTAGAAAGTATTTTGGTATTAGTTTGAGTTTTGCATTGCGTCCATTCATCGTTTTGAATCGCGTCATCACGTCTAGATTATATTTATGTCTGTCCAGTTCGGTATTTTGATCATATCTCACACATAAGAACTTGGAATTTTGAGTTCTTGTATTTTCTTTAAAGCTTAATAAGTTCTCTACATCTTTCGTATTTATAGGTTTTCCATAAAGCGGAGTTATCATGGTCAAACGTGTATTAGATCTGAATCTGTTCTCGACCTAGAATTTCCGAACAGTCTGTGTTCCGGGTGCAACATCTCCTAATGTTCTTGTCCAAAATAGTTCTTCCATATATTGAAATTAAAGAGTAGAGATATATCTACAATCTTTCTGTTGTAAGTTTTTCTATTTAGAGCCTCTATGTCTGCCTATTTGTCCTTTGAAGATTGAGCTGAAAATCTGCGATAGACACAAGAGATATCTTTGATTGGTTTTTATCGTGTTCTTCTTTTGCAGCACATTCTAAGAAAAGGAAGACAAAAGAAAAAGGCAAGTGCAAAATAAGATACAAAAGCCGCACAAAAAAAATAGGAGGAAAAAAAAACAGAAGTGCTTGCATCCTTTGTGTCATCTAGTTTTGTCTCATGTCTTGCTTGATTGAACTACTAGGAACACATTGAGGCTAGCAACTTTGACAAGTAATTTGGACACTTATTCAGCTTTACTATCTGATTGCATTGTTGCTAATCCTTGCTACATATAATGTACCATCCAAACTACGCTTTACTCTTGAGCAGAATCGATACACCTTTGCAATCATCCCACGCTTCTTTGGTTTCTTCATACCGGCCACCGTTTGCCACCTGCAGTGTCGGTAAGAACACTTGTAAGAGCATGGTAAGACACTTGAGAGTGTGTGATTCCACTTCCACTTTGCCATTATCCTTTGTATTTGATAGGGATAACATATTTTTGTTGTCTTTTGTTTGCTACTAACAATGTCAGGTAAAAGCAAGAAGCATGCATTATATGCTGAGATGATTGACATGATGAAGACGACGATGGAGTTGCTCGCTAAGAATCAAACATCAACCAAGGTTTTACATGACTTCAGACCATCTTTACAACTCCTTCCACAGAAGGTAATTACATTCTCTCATATCTTCCTACTTATGATGGTTTTGGTTAAGATGAATATATTACTTGGGAAATAGAGTTGGCTAAAATTTCTGGACAATGTCATATGTGTGAGAGGAGAAAGATTAGAAATGTTGCAAGTGCATTAGTAGATTGTGCATTAACTTGGTGGAATAATTTAAACAATTTAGAAAACCTCGAACATAGAAGGATATGAAAATTTGTATGTGAGAGATTTTTATGAATGTATCTAATTGAAAAGATGAAGTGCATCAATTTGAGGAAAAAATTCTTGTTGTACCTCCTTTTGTGTCTAACGTTTTGCAGGACAATATAGAAAATAATGTAGATGATGCAGAAGAGAACGAGGCTTTCGACAACACTTGCGAAATTTTAGATGGATCAACTCATGATGCACTCAAAATCAATGCTGAAAATGATAAAGCAAAACATTCTACAAATACAGAATCTGAGAAGTGTTTGGATGTTCTGAACTTTTCTACCAATCATGATATTTTCGAAGAGCAACTATTAGAATCGTTTATTTATACACTATTGTCGCACGTTGATTTTCCTGCTGATCGTTGCGCTAAGAAAGAGTTGTGTGCTGATAACTCTATTATACCTATGATAAAACAAGTTAATGCACTACATGATTGTGTTTTGGATTCACCTACTTGTGCTGAAATTCTTAATTTGATCACCGCTACTGCTGAAAATGATGAGCTGAAATTTTGTCGTCTCTAAATTCTTTGGGTCATATTGAATTTGACACTCTTTGTGATGTAAATATTGTAGAGAGGAGAATGTTTTTCAACCTGAATTGCCTTTGTTAAGTAGAAATATTTTTCATGCTATAGGCAACTATGAAGATAGTGGTGAATTCATGGTGCATAAAGTTTACATATGCTCAAATGAGAAATCCCATTTTGTGCTGCAACAGCATGGTGAAACGAATGGATGCACTAACACTAATAATTTTTTGTCAAGTTTTTCTAGTATTTTTTTCTTGCAGCACGAACAACATTTAATAGAGGAGCATTGTTCGCTGCGGTTGTGCAATATGGACAACGCTCATTCTACCCTCAAATCAAGCCTCTTTGCTGGACATACGAGCAAGACGAGGACGGCTTGTCATAAAGAAGGGGGGAATGATGAGATTATACACATTATCATTGCACAAATAAACATGGCACAATATTTATTTGTTTGGGATCCTGGCTCAAGTGAATGTTCATGCTTATTTGATGGAGAACATGAAGATGGTGCACTATATCGTCCACCACCTTGGCCTCCTCCTTTGATGCACACAAGAGGATTTGATGGCGTTGCACATATGGACCCACACATGAGAGAAGATGAACTTGAGTCGAGGACGTCTCCAATTCAAGAAGGGGAGGATGATGAGGACATCACTTCTATGGATACAAATAACACTCCATTGAACATACAAGATGCAATCAATAGAGTTCACACACAACAATTAATTTCAGAGGTGAGCTCATTCTTATATGTTTCCTTATATGTTTTTGAGAATAGGTTGCTACCTAATAATTCAATTGTGATTAGGATCCATGGAGGGGTTAAAGGAGTACTTGGAGGAAGTCTTAGGAACGTGGAGGACTAGATAATACATTCAAAGAAGATGGAAACCGAGCCCAACTCAAAATCATATCCAACTCGGAGTCCAATAGTAGTTTGCACTAAAACAGACGCCCAGGACACATAAGAACTTCATTTTAGACATTCTAAATATGCACGGAAAGGGGAGAGGATAACCTTTCCAATGGATCTGGTCCCATGTCAAAATTCTTTCCGAGTCCATAGGAGTCGTCAAAATAAAACCGAGTACAGAATCTGTCAGGGTGCTGCGCCACCGTATTGGGTCATTGGGCCTTGTATCAACTGCAAGTCCATTATTTTCATGTCTTAGGGTTAGGTCAGGACTCCAACACCTCCTTGGACGTCCTACCACATATATATACTCCATAGTAGTCGCCATAAACAATTGGGTTTTGCTTAGATTAATCTGCTATACACAGTTTCGCTGTTCATCGGTTTGTGAGACCCCAACTTAGCAATTCAGATTGCTTCTACCTTGTTCTTGCTTGTGTTCTCGGTTGCACTTGCTGGGATTAGCCTTCTTGGCGAGATCAACCATGTGCAGCATGGTTGATAACCAATGGAGCGGTGTTGTAGTGATTGCAGGGGTTTTTCGTATTCTACTCGAAAGCCTCGGATCATCAACGTCGAGATCTCTCCATCAATCAACTTATCCATTACCTATAGGAAGATCGGTCCTAAACCTTTTTCTTATCAGAGGGGGAGCTACCAAAATGAAAGAAAGAGCAAAGACAAGCCCAAGACAAGATCAAAGAGGGCTTGCTACAATTGTGAGGAGTATGAGCGCTTCATTGTGGATTGTCCACATGAAGAAAACAAGAAAAAGAAGGTGGGCAAGTCCAAGGAGAAGAAGTACTTCAAGAAGAAGAAGCAATCCGAACATGCCCACCTTGGAAAGGAGTGGGATTCAAATGAGGAATCCTCCTCTGATGAAGAAGAGAAGATAGCAACCATTGCTAAGAAGAAGATAACTACGGAGAACAAGCTCTTCCCAAACTTGGAAACATCAAGGCCACCGTGTCTTATGGCTAACGAGGGAAGAAATAATGTTAAATCCAAATTCTCTTCTTCAATTTCTTCTCGTGATGATTTTGATAGTAGTAGTAAAAATGAACATATGCTTAAGGACATGAGTAAAAGCACTTTGAAAAGATTGAGATTGTTGACGGAGGAAATATTTGAGAAGTAAGAGCTCATCAACCATCAAGAGGACATGCTCATCCAACAAAAGGAGAGGTGTCAAGAGGTTGAGGAGCTCTTGGAGCTTGAAATATAAAGAATAAAGGCACTTGAGCGTGAACTCGCCTTGAGCAACGAAACTTGTTCAAACCTTGAGAACGCTACAATTGTGCTCAAGGATGAACTTGTTAGTTTGACACAAGCTAACAAGATCCTTGAGACGCAAGTGAAGTCTCTCAAGGTCAATGCACCTTCTTCCTCTACAAGATCATCTTCCACAAATGTTAAATCCGAAGCATCTCAACCTTGTAAATGCTCAAATTTGATCATAAAGCTTAAAGATGAGCTTAAGTTGGCACAAACCAATCAAGCACCAAAGGGTGGCATCTTTGACAAGGAGAAGGTGGCATACGCACGTAGTGCATATGCCAACACAAGACATCCCCTTGTCAAGAATGGTCTTGGTTATTCTAGGGAGATGAGGCAAAACGCCAAAACTCCGATGAATGGCAAAAACTTGAATGTTTTTGTCAAAGGAGGCTCATACAACAATAAAGGGATGAACATTGCTACTTCACCCAAAATGCCTAAGAAAGAACCTCATCCATTGTTTCATGATTTTGATGCATCATATGTTTTATTGAGGAACAAGTTTGGAAAGGCCCATGCTAGGTATGTTGGGCCACACCGCAAGAGTCCCAAACATTGTGTGTGGGTGCCCAAGTGCCTCTTGACTAACATCAAAGGACCCAACACCGCTTGGGTACCTAAAGCCAAGGTTAAATCTTTCTTGTAGGCATACTCCTCCGATGGAACCAAATGGGTTCGATAGTGGGTGCACTAATCACATGACCGGAGAGAGGAAGATGTTTGTGGAGTATAAGCTAAATGAAGGAATCTGTTTTGGGGTCAATAGCCAAGGAAAAAACCTTGGCACTGGTAAAATTGCTATATCCTCTAATCACACTCTTTCAAATGTTTTAAATGTTGATTCACTTGATTATAATCTCTTGTCCATATCACAACTATGTGACAAAGGTTATAATTGTTTATTCACTAATAAGGGTGTGACCGTCACAAGGAGAAGCAATGGCTCCATTGCCTTTAAGGGTGTACTCAAGGGAAAGCTCTATCATGTGGATTTATCCGCAGATAAAGCCCAACTTGATACATGCTTAATTGCAAAAACTAACATGGGATGGCTGTGGCATAGAAGGCTAGCCCATGTTGGGATGAGGAATTTGCAAAAACTCCTTAAGGGCCAGCACATCCGTGGTTTAAAGAATGTTGTGTTTGAAAAGGATAGACCATGTAGCGCATGCCAAGCCGAAAAACAAGTTGGAGCACCACATCCATCCAAGAAACTTATGACAACATCAATACCATTGGAGCTTCTACACATGGATCTCTTCGGTTCAATTGCCTACATAAGTATTGGCGGTAACAAATATGGTCTCGTTATTGATGATGATTTTTCACGTTTCACTTGGGTATTCTTTTTGCATGATAAGAGTGAGACTCAAGGGCTCAAGAGGTAATTGAAGAGAGCTCAAAATGAGTTCTCCTTAAGTATCAAGACCATAAGGAGTGACAACGGCACCGAATTCAAGAACACTCAAGTTGAAGAATTTTTGGATGAGGAAGGCATCAAGCATGAGTTCTCGGCACCCTACTCCCATCAACAAAATGGGGTGGCTGAGAGGAATAATAGGACCTTAATTGATATGTCAAGAACCATGATTGATGAGTACAAGACGTCGGACCAGTTTTGGGCGGAAGCGGTCAACACCGCTTGCCATGCCATAAACCGGTTGTATCTTCACCGCATACTTAAGAAGACATCCTATGATCTCCTAACCGGTAACAAGCCAAAAATTTTCTACTTTCGTGTTTTGGGGAGCAAATGCTACATTCTTAACAAGAATCCTAGGACTTCGAAATTCGATGAAGGTTTGTTGCTTGGTTATGGCTCGAACACTTACGCCTATCGTATCTTCAACAAATCTTCCGGAATTGTTGAAGTAGCACGTGACGTAGTGTTTGATGAGACTGATGGCTCCCAAGTGGAGCAAGTTGATCGTCATGTGTTAGATCAAGAGGAAGCTCCACAAGTGGTGATAGGAAGGATGGCGCTTGGAGATATTCGACCACAAGAACAACCACAACACTCAAGTGATCACCCTACACATCAAGCAAGCTCATCCTCAAATGATAAAGATCAAGTCCCCCAAGATGCGCTCCAAGAAGATGAAAATGGAGGCATCAATCAAGGGGGAGACAATGAGGATGAGGAAGACCAAGATGATGACTCAAGACCTCAAGCGCCTCACCCATGAGTGCATCAAAGCGTCCAACGAGATCATCCCGTTGACAATATACATAGAGACATCTCTGAGGGGGTAACTACTCGATCTCGTGTTGCAAACTTTTGTGAACATTACTCTTTTGTTTCTTCCTTGGAGCCCCACAAGGTTGAAGAAGCACTACGAGATCCGGATTGGGTGATGGCCATGCAAGAAGAGCTCAACAACTTCGAAAGAAATCAAGTATGGGAGCCTGTGAAGAGGCCTAATGCGAATGTTGTAGGCACCAAATGGGTGTTCTGCAACAAACAAGATGAGCACGAGGTGGTTACAAGGAACAAGACACGACATGTGGCCAAATGGTATCCACAAGTCAAAGGTTTGGATTTCGAAGAAACCTTTGCTCACGTAGCTAGGCTTGAATCAATTCTTATATTACTTGCCTTTGCTACTCACCATGATTTTAAGCTATATCAAATGGATGTCAAGAGCGCATTCCTCAATGGTCTAATCAAGGAAGAGGTGTATGTGGAGCAACCCTTCGGATTTGAAGATGAAGAATTCCCAAACCATGTGTACAAATTGCGTAAGGCTCTCTATGGACTCAAACAAGCTCCTAGAGCTTGGTATGAGTGCCTTAGATATTTTCTAACTCAAAAAGGTTTCAAAACTGGGATGGCGGATTACAGTTTATTCACTAAGCACTTCAATGATGATTTGTTTGTTTGCCAAATATATGTTGATGAAATTATATTTGGTTCTACTAACAAAGCTTTTTGTGATGAGTTTTTCTAAGATAATGATAGAAAGATTTGAGATGTCCATGATGGGGGAGTTGGAGTTCTTCCTAGGTTTTCAAGTGAAGCAACTCAAGGAAGACACATTCATTAGTCAAACCAAGTAAACACAAGATATACTCAAGAAGTTTGACATGGACAAGGCCAAACCCATCAAGACTCCCATGGCAACCAATGGGGATCTCGATCTCAATGAACATGGTCCAAGTGTGGACCAAAAGGTATATCATTCCATGATAGGCTCATTGCTTTACTTATGTGCATCTAGGCCCGATATCATGCTTAGTGTGTGTATGTATGATAGATTTCAAGATGTTCCTAAGGTGTGTCATTTGACTGCCGTTAAGAGAATTCTTAGATATTTGGTTCACACACCAAGCCTAGGACTTTGGTACCCTAAAGGCTCTAAGTTTAATCTCATTGGATATTCTGATGCGGACTATGCGGGGTGCAAAGTTGATAGGAAGAGTACATCGGGAACTTGCCAATTCCTTGGTAGATCTCTAGTGTCTTGGTCCTCAAAGAAACAAAACTCTATTGCTCTTTCCACATCCGAAGCGGAGTATGTTGCCGCCGGAAGTTGTTGTGCATAACTTCTTTGGATGCGACAAACTCTTAGGGACTATGGCATAAACTTGCGCCATATTCATCTCCTATGTGACAATGAGAGTGCCATTAAAATAGCCCACAATCCAGTTGAACACTCAAGGACCAAACACATCGATATTCAACACCATTTCTTGAGTGATCACTCCATTAAAGGAGACATTGCAATTTCACATGTGAGAACCAATAAACAATTGGCCGATATATTTACCAAACCCTTAGATGAGAAAAGATTTTGTGAACTAATGAGTGAGCTAAATATCTTGGATTCTCGAAATGTGGCTTTAATCTTTCACATCTGATTTTCATATTCAAAATTCACACATACTTGCGAAAAACTCATCCTCCTCAATTTTTTGCAGATTATTTTGAATTATTGAATCCTTGTGAACCATGGTCATAGTTTGATTGTGGACTGCTTACTGACCATGTTTATAAAGATCTTTTGTTAAATCTAGTCCAAAAGGATCAAATGTCCACTAAAAACTCAATATCTAGGAGTTTTCAGTCTTAGGACCAGACTAGTCCGCCCTGTGACTGGACTAGTCCGGTGGCTCAGAGTAGTCCGGACCCAGTCTGTTGGCCGGACAAGTCCGGGTCCCTGATCGAACTAGTCCGTCCCTTGGGGACTTAACGTCCCCAGGGAGCCCCTGACCTGTCCAACTCCACTCAAACCCTCTCTCTCCAAAAAAGCAAAGAAATCGCCCCCCAAACGGCGATTTTTGATTCCCACAAACAAATCTCGACTCCAATCTGTGCATTGAAGCCCCAAGGTGCTAGGGAACTATTCCCCAAGCATCGGAGGCCGATTCTTCATCCACATTTCATTGATTTGAAGATTTGAAGAGGTATTCTTGACCTAACCCCAAAACCCTTTGAAATTCAATTCTTTTGGGTCTATTGATAGAAACTTCTTCACAAATGTTGTTGTCCACAACATTGTGATCATGCACCTCCATTTTTGTGGTAGGATCTGTAGTTTTTTGCAAAATTTTTCTAGATTAGGGTTCTTGCTCTGTGAACCGGACTAGTCCGGCAGAAGGGCGGACAAGTCTGATTTGCTACGGACTAGTCCAGCCCCTAGGCGGACAAGTTCGGGTTATATAGTGAAAGCCCTAACCTAGGTTGATTTTGTGAATTCTACCACTACCCCTTAACTTCCTTTGACTCATACACATTCTCCTGCTTCTCTTATCAGCAATCATGTTGGTCTCCGACTATGTTCCCCTCTCCGAATCCGAGGTCGAAGCAGGAAGGCAAGCTTGCTAACGCCGAAAGCGCAAGGAGGACCAGCTTGTCATAGCTTATCTTGAGTCCCAATTAGAGGCAAGGAGAGCAAAGAAAACTCAACGAGAATCTTACAACTTTGCTGCAGCCGAGGTAGCCCCAAAGAAAAAGAGGCTTGTGACTATGGGGGTGCAAGCTAGAACCCAGGGGGCGAGGACCTCAAAGGACAAGGGAAAGGCCCCAGCGGATGCTGCACCGAAGAAAAGGGTCATAGTGGCCAAGAAGGCAGCAAGCAAGGCCAACAAGGGTGCCTCTCAACCCATTGGCTCCTTGAAGATGTGATCTCCTCCACGGAACCCTAACTGTGCAGCTGCCTTTGATGCTAATATTTTCAAATCCAAAGGGGCTGAGAAAGCATGAGAGCTCCGGAAGATCAATGTCTATCAGTGGGATAGGAGCACAGTGGATCCCCACTTCTGGTGTGGTTTCCACTGTGATTATTACCGGACTGTCTACATGTCCAAGCAATCACCGGTCACTGATGCTCAGTGGATCGACTGGGACTACATGGCTCAAAAGGATCACGTGGCCTTCAATGCTATGATTGAGGTCGTAGAGCGCCAAGGTTTGAAGAAATTCATGGCCTTTCAGTATGATTGGAATGTGTAAGTTATTATTCAATTCTATTCCACTATCTACTCCACACTGATGGGGACAGGAGGATCACTTGGATGACCCATGCATAGCAATACTCCACCACCTACTGGGAGTTTGCTCAATTTCTAGACTTGGAGGATCATCTGGAGAATGAAATCATTATCTCCAACTTAAGGCCAGTTGATCGCGATACCCTGGAGTACATGTATCCTAGACATGTACCCTTTGAGGCCAGGCACATAAGAAACATCAAGCCCTTCTACAGTGTCCTCAACAGGGTGCTCTGGAAGACCATTGCCCCCAAGGATGGAGATGCAGGGATTATTCAAGGAAATCTGAGGCACTTGATGGTACTCATTGATGGAGATGTCCGCTTCAATGTGGTTGACTACATCTTTGATGACATCTTCAACATCTTCCATACTCCAAACCGATCATGTGGATATGCTCCTTACATAATGTACATGATCGAGAAGGTCTCTGGACTCAACTTCAAGAAAGACATCACTCACCGGAGGCTTCGACCTCAACTCCCTCCTCTGGAGCCTACTGCCCCTAGGAAGAAGAATGCGGATCCTCCCGCTTCTTCCTCTTGCTTTGTGCAATCTCCTCCGCCACCTCCGCCTTCATCACAATGCGGCAGTGGATTCTTCAAGTGCTTCAAAGATCTTTTCTCCTCTTGGCAGAAGACGGAAATTCATAAACGTCACATGGAGCAACGCAACGAGAAGTATCTCAAGGCGATGTGCGACAAGTTGGACATCCCTATGTCTCTCACCGAGGAGACTGATAGTGAGCTCAGTTCATTCCCGGAGTTCACCGCCGAGGAGCTCACTCAATTTGGTGAAGATGGTACTTCCACCACGGCCTCGTTCGATGATGATGCTCATATTGATCCGGAGGCCACAGAGAGCGATAGCGGGCACCAAGGCGGAGACGATGATGATGCCGCCGATGGTGATGACGAGTAGACCTAAGGACTCTTCTTTCCTTCTTTTCCTTTTTGGTGTCTTGATGCCAAAGGGGGAGAGATTGGTGGATTCAACACTTAGAGAGAGGGAGAGCTCTACTTAGTTATGATGGGGAAGAGATTGAGAGCTCTACTTAGTTGTATGAGTGAGAGATTGATCCAATATGGACTTATGTTTTTATGTTTAAAACTCTCAGTTCAATTGTTGTAAGACTTAATTCATATCAATTGTGATGCTATGCTTGAGTTACATGTTTATCTTGCATATTTATTATTTTATCACAATTTATAAGCACATCACTTATGCACCCCACCATAACATGTATATGTATGAGACCTCTCTCAATTACTCTTACTCATGCTGCATACATTGAGGAGGATGAACTCATACAAATACATGTTATGAAAACAAATTATTATCCTTTTTGTCGAAGTCTTAATGTGTTTTCATCAATCAACAAAGGGGGGGGGGGGTTGAAAGTGCATCTAGGCATTCCCGTGGGTTTTGGATGATTGATGACGACAATTAAGAGTATAATGAGCTAAGTTGATCTTAAGCACAGTTACAATGATTGAAATGAGATGAAACCCTTCAAAAAGGAATTTAATCTCTTTGGATTAAGTCATTTCAGGTCTTATTGCCTATTCACCCCCCTCTAGGCGACTTTCAAGTTGCAGG
Source organism: Tuctoria greenei (assembly GCA_036927565.1). Taxonomy (NCBI): domain Eukaryota; kingdom Viridiplantae; phylum Streptophyta; class Magnoliopsida; order Poales; family Poaceae; genus Tuctoria; species Tuctoria greenei. The sequence continues at coordinate 192,439,711 of JAYESD010000001.1, forward strand.
TCAGGATTGAGAGTTTAACGATGATAATGCAGAGTTCTAGGCCGTGTCTACCGTCAGCTTTGTCTGTGGAGTGTTGGAGCTGCGCTATCCCTTTTGCTGAGTTTGCTCAGTTTAGATGATTTCCGCTGCATTAGTTCAAACTTGTCATTAATGTTCATTAGTGCTTGTATTCAAGGATATTATGAGTTGTGTAATAAAATATGGTTAATTAATCTTGTTCTATTGTAATTTTCTGTATAGCCTTTTGTCATTGCACCCGGGTATTTGTGATGAACGTCCTGTGCACACATATGCGTTCACTTGGTTTATTTTCGGAACCAGGTGTCACAGATTGGTATAAGAGCCACACGTTGACCGTAGGACGTAGCCTAGATAGAATGGACACTTTAGAGCACATAGGAACACTCAAGAAACATTGTGGTTTTTTTGGTGTGTTGTTTGCTATGTAATGTTTGCTTGTGTGCTTAGTAGAGGATTGTAGGATGTTTAAGCATTGCCATATCCATATATGTTTATATATGTAGTTGTTTAGGATCATGTACCTTGATGCATGCATATAGGTTGGGATTCCTTTTATCTTCATTCCTGTCTCTACTTCTGTTGAAGATTGTCACTACAAGAAGATTCATAACCCCGGATGAAGCTACATGGAAGCATGAAGATGTTATCAAGAGTTTTCTCATCTCTTCCTTAATCCGTCCGAATCTCGAGGGCGAGATTTATTTTAAGGGGGTAGATTGTAACATCCCGGAATTTTCAAAATTTGCACAATTCAAATGTAAAAGGGAATTTTAAATTTTTATTTCCAAATCTCTTCTTCAATCCATCCGAATCTCCGAATCTCAAGGGTGAGATTCATTTTAAGGAGGGTAGAATTGTAACACCCTGATTTTCAAGTTTCGGCAGATTAAAAACTTATATGGGAATTTAGAGTTAATAATAGGAAGAAATTGTTTTTATAAGAAAAATATAAAATATATGCATCTCATATAGCATTTTGCATTCATCCTCAAGCATTGAAAATTTATTACCAAAATAAATACGCCAAAAGTAATTTATTTGCCATAACAAATATGAGATAAAAGAAATAAATGAAACTAAAGGAATATATATATAAATATAATAGTTTAGTTACATGATGACTTCATGCAAAAGTCATTAAGTACGATGAAAAGGAACAAAACTAAAAGATTTAGAAATCATGAAACAAGTAAAAATTGAGCAAGACACCTGAATAGTCCGAAAAATAGTAGGCTAGTTCGAATACCTTCACTGGACAAGAACAAGCTTATCGGTACCTATCACAGACTAGTCTGGTATACACACACCTCATCAATTTTTCACCCACCACGAACTTGTCCATTACAACAACAGACTAATCTGAAATCCCATACTGTACAAACCCCAGACTTGTCCGGCACCAAAATGGACTTGTCCGACATACCTCTCTCTACCGGAATAGACATATCCGGTATTAACCAGACTAGTCCGGTACTCTGCAGTCGGTGTATTTTAACACTTCACCATACAATATAAATAAATAATCAGTAATAATTAATAAGAGAAAGAAAAATGAACAGATAAATAAATAATAAATAATAAACAAATAAATTAAAAAATATATATATAAATAAGTAGATAATTAAATATATATCAAATACTAAATAGTATGAAAATAAAAATAAAATAAATAATAAATAACCAAAAAGATAGAATGAAATAAATAATAAATAAAAATTAGTTAAGAAAAATAAATAAATAATAGACAAATAATATAAAAAATAAACAAAAAGAAAAAAAACAAAAAAAGAATGTCAACCTTCCCCAGCACCCTGACCGCACAAGGAAACAAACAAAAATAAAGGATGGAATCCACCCGCTGGAAGGAGCCTAGCTGAAAAAAAATGAAAGTCAAACTGCCGGCAAAGGCTTGGCATTACCGCTAGAAAAAAACAAACCCTGCCGCTGGTCAGAGCCGAGTCCGGCTCAGCTCGGACTACCCGCGCGCCCGAGTTGCACCCTGCGTCACGCGCGCTGCTCGTCCGAGTCCGGCGGGTCCAAGCGGGACACGCACGTCCAAGCGTGTTCATGCGTGCGTTGGGCCAGCGACCGAGTCGGTTGCAGGGTCGAGTGCCGCACCGAGACTTGATGCCCGCTGCCTATAAGAAAAGCACCGTAGGGCTCCGTTGTTTTCTCGACACCAGCGTTTTCCAGCTCCGCCAGAGACAAGGAAAATAAACCCTAGCGCCGGTAGAGAGAAAACCATAGGCTGCGCCAGGAAGAAAAGAGAAGAAAATAAAGGGAGAAAGAAGAAGAAGAGGAAGAAGGTGTGCTGTCGTCCGTCGGAGATAGTCGCGTCGCCGTCGTCATGGCGCCGGAGGACCGCTGCGCCATCTACTGTTCCGCGATCTTCGAAGCTGCCGCATCTACGGTAGGTTTTGTTTTCCGATACAAATTTTAGCGAACGTATTAGATCTAATTGCCGGAATTTAATCGTAGTTGCACCATCTATTTAATTTCAGCAACATTAATTCTCACTAACACCCCCATAAACTCGCATGAAAACATATGAACTAGATGCATCTAATTAATAAACAACTATAGATAATTAATTATCAAACTTTGCATGCGTTCATGTCATTGCATATTGATTAATGTATGTGCATATTATTGATTGCATTGTTGTTGGTTTGTAGATGTTCTTTATTGTGAGTAGAAGGGTACACTAAAGAGGTTACGACAAAGAAGCGAATACACATGGATCTTCGTGTACAAGACTTCATTTTGCTTGACCATCAAATTGCAGAATATTAAGGCAGGTGTCCTTGAAGCATATTGATCCTGTTTTTAAAATAAATGTTTTGTTTGCAAACTGCATGCTTGTGTCAATTTTATAGGAATCCTATGATAGGAAGTTTACTAGATTTGTTTGACCACCCTTGTCACCTGGAATATATGGTAGAGTGTCGGGATGGGCTTTTTACCCTATTTGCTTTGCTTAATTAATTGGGATGGGAAAACAACTATACCACTTAACTTAATTATGTATTTATGAGATTATGATTGACATGAACTGGTTAATATGATTTTGTAATGGGTGATCTAAGCAAGCCTGGTATGTGGATGAGTTGGATGTTATGGTGGTTTGCTTGCTTTAGATTTAAGGACCGGTTCATGCGAGAATAAGAGAGGACTACAGTGCCACCATGAGGCCAAGTATGGGTGCAGTGTAGCTGATTAATTAGGGCTTTGCCAGTGCTGTTTGGACCATTAAGGATGCTCAAGGAAGGGGTAGTCGGATTGGGTTTGTTGATGATTGGTGGGACTACCCTAGGATCCGAATGGCTCAAGAGGGGGCCCTTGGTTGAAGATGTGCTTAGTTGGAGGCATCGCCACCGGTGAAACCTCAGTGGTGTCTAAATAGGCTAGTAATCCCTTTTGTAAAGGCTATTTTGTGATCTCTTGGCCATACACCAAAGGAATTGTAATTGGCATAAGGGAGGTTCTTTAGTTGCCGACGTGTGATGAAATCACAAACATGTGGGTAAAGTGGCACAAACTCTGCAGAGTCTAATAAAACTATCATGATAGTCGTGCTCTCGGTTATGAGTGCCTAGATGACCTACATGATTTTAGGAAATGTGGGATTGGGATCGTTTGGTAATGGTTATGGTTGATAATTTGGTTATGGTTATGGCTGGTTATGAATTAAATTCTGGTATTGGATATGATTAATGGTAATGGTGAAATCTGGAATATGGATGATGATAATGAATTATGGACTGTAATATGATATTACTTATGATTTAGGATGGGTTACTTTACATACATTTAATACACTACCGTTCAAATGTTTTAATGTACTTTTTAGCACTTAGCCTTTATTATATTCGTCATTTAAATCAGATACATGTCATACTTTACACACTTGCTGAGTACGACATGTACTCACCCTTGCAATTCTCCCACCAACAGTTGCAGGTCAGGATTGGGAGTTTAACGATGATAATGCGGAGTTCTAGGCCGTGTCTACCGTCGGCTTTGCCTGTGGAGTGTTGGAGTTGCGCTATCCCTTTTGCTTAGTTTGCTCAGTTGAGATGATTTCCGCTGAATTAGTTCAAACTTGTCATGAATATTCATTAGTGCTTGTATTTGATGATATTATGAGTTGTGTAATAAAATATGGTTAATTAATCTTGTTATGTGGTAATTTTCTGTATATCCTTTTTTGATTGCACTCGTGTATGTGTGTTGAACGTCTTGGGCACACATATTCGTTCACTTGGTTCATTTTCGGAACCGGGTGTCACACAAGATTTTATCCCGAGGTTCGATTCCACGGAGGAATCAAAGTCCCCGTTAAGGAGTCCTCGGAGGATCGGGTATTAACTAACCTTTCCCTCGTTGAATCACCACGGAGGCTGATTCTCAATCACTAACCACACAGGGGGTAAATAACTCGTTCAAGGGGCCTTCTCATAAGTTGAGGGCTCCCCAATGATTACAGTGAATGAACACCAACAAACACACTCAAAAGATGTACAATAATCAACGAGAATGTGCGAGAGATCAAACCCAAGAGCTCAAGATCGTGTAGAACAAGTTCTCTCCTTTGTCCAATCCCTAATCTCAAGGATTTGATCCTTTTAGGTTTAAAATGAATGAAGAGAAGTATTTTTGGGCTCTTGGGAGGTTTGACGGCGCAGGGAGTCGAGAGTGATTGTTGTGTGGTCGTGCACCTCTTTTTATACTAGGGTTTCCAAAAGTTACCGTTAGGTTTTCCGAGGTCCGGACTAGTCCGTGTTGGACACCGGACTAGTCCGGTGTGCGTGTGTAAAAAACCCTAAGTGTTGATGGATACCAGACTAGTTCGTTGAGGTGCGGACTAGTCCGTTCTGGATCAAAAAGTTTTCGGACCAGTCCAGTAGATATCAGACTTGTCCAGTGTGGTGGAAAAGTGTAGAACTGAGGACAAGTCCGCACTTGGAGGACTTGTCCGATTTTTACTCAGGAGATTTTCTGACTGGTTCGGTTAATATCGGACTTGTCCGCTCAGGTGCAAATGTGAAGAACTGAGGACAAGTCTGCACTTGGAGGACTTGTCTGTTTTCTACCCAAAGAATTTTCGGACTAGTCCGATCAATATCAGACTAGTATGCTTTTGTGCAAAACATGAAGACCTGCTGACAAGTCCGAATTTGGAGGACTTGTACATTTTTATGCAGAGAGATTTCGGACTAGTCCGGTCATTATCGGACTAGTCTGTTATTTCTGAAATTTGTGCAGTGAGTGCGATCTCGTCACTTGAACTCTTGGGGTGTGTTTCTCCAACACACTCCTTACAAAATAAATCTATTCTTTTCAAATCTTGAGCTCTTTTCCTTTTGGATCATCATTCTCCTTTCTTTTTGTGATTTCCTTCTAATCTCTTTAAAAACTTTGCCCATCTCAACAATTTTGTTAGGATCTCATTTGTTTGTCATTAGTCAACCAAAACCCACAATGGATGCCTAGATGCACTTTCAATCTACCCCTTTTTGGTGATTGATGATAACCAATTGAGATTACACAAATATGATGAAAAATTCATATTTTCATAAAGTGTGCACATTAGAATTTTGAGAAAAATAGTAAATGTAGAAGTAATACACATATGTGCACTCTTTAAGTTGGGGTGCAAAACTATGTGTGTGTGAGCATAATATTGATGTGAATGAGGTAAAAAGCATAATTATAACATCATCAAGATTATCAAGTACACATAACAACTTTAAAGCATAAAACATTGATCATAGTAAAGCATAATCATACCTTCGTAATACATGTCCAAAAGCATAGTGAGAACATAATATATGTTTTACAAGACCAATGCATGACAGAGTCTAAAAGAAAAATAAGAGCAACGGGACACAAAAGAGATCTAGGACTCTCTCTCTCTCAACCTAAGCTACGACCTAAGACACCCCCAAATTCTCTCCCCATTTGGCATCAAGGCACCAAAAAGGAAGAGGAGGGATCTACTCGTTGTCGCCAGCTCCATCCACGTTGTTGGTCCTTTCTTCATCTTCCTCATGAGGCTGAGGAGGAGAGGAACCACTCGTCGTGCCCCTAAGGCCAAAGTAAGCAAGCTCGGATTTGGTGAGAGATGGAAGTTCCGAGAAATCAGATCCAGAGTCCTCTGAAATAATAGTAGACCCAACAGGCTCAATCTCCAGTTTTTGGCAAATGGCTTTGACATTTTCCTTCATGTACCGCATTTGCTCCTTTCTTGCCTTGTTCATCTTGTGTATCTTCACCTCTTATTTGTGGCAAGAACCAAAGATAGCAGCCAAATACTTCAATATCCCGCTAGCGGACCCTTTGCGAGATGGAGGGGCTCTTGAGCTAGAGGGAGGTCTTGTCTCTTCTTGTGCTCTCCTAGGAGGCTCTTCACTTGACGCAGGAGCGGGATCTGTTGGGAGAGCAGCTTGAGGCGGCTTCTGAGGCCTCAAAGCAGTATGCTCCACATCCTTCACAAACTCAATTTCTGTGACCTTCTCAATCATGAACATAATGTATGGCGCATAGCCACAGGAACAGTTCGGAGTGCAAAATATGTTCAGCGTATCATTCCAAATGTAGTTGAACTCATCAAATCTTCTCCTTTTGCTTATCACCTTCATCAATGTTCTCAAGTAGCCTTGGACGCTGTCTGCATCCCCATCCTTAGGAGCAATCATCTTCTGAAGCACTCGATTGAGGACAATGAAGAATGGCTTCATGTTCTTGGTTGATGGGGGATCATAGCGGAGACGAGTGTCATAGAGGAACTTCATCTTGTCCTTCTCCAGAGGGTTGTCATTGTGGATCACGATCTCATGGTTTTTTGTACCTCAATGTGTAGCAGCTTGGCAAAGTCAACATAAGTGATGGAATAGATAGAACCATGAGTCATCGAAGTTACTCTTTCTTCACCTGTCCTGATAAAGTGGCAAGTGACGTAAAATTGGGATATCACTTCATCATTCCAGTTGTGTCTAAAAGAACACAGATCCTTTGGTCCATGCCTCTCTGCAGCAGCCACTACCTCATCAAACGCAGCACAACTCTTTCTTCCAAAGTAGTTCCAGTCTATCCATTGACTGCGTACCACTGGGGTCTTCATGTTGTGGTAGACGCTGCTGTTGTAATCCTAGTGGAAATCGCTCCAAAACTTCAGATCGGCAGCTACCTTCCCACTGTTGTAAGCATCGACATCGCTGCCTTTTCCAGTGAATCTCTCCTCTAAGGAAATTTTTGTTCTCTGTCCTGGAGGAGCCATCTTCAGGGGGCCAATCAGGCCATATGCAATTCCTTTCCCTTTACCCTTAGCTTGGCGAGGAGCCGCTGAGCTGGATCCAACTACATCTTTACCCTTGGAAGGTGGTTTCTTAGTTGGGCCATTTTGCCGCACCCGAGGTGGAGCGGGAGAAGGCTCAGCAGCACGCTGTTGCCTTTTGTTGGAGCGAGGCTCCGAAGCATGAGGCAATGTCTCTTGATCCATTTCAGTCACAAAGTCAGAGAGATTCTCGTTTGAGCTCGACATTATCCTGACAAGGAAGAGATACAGGACATAGATAAGAATTGGTGACAAGGGATTGCATTGAGTTGAGATACACTAGAGATTTGATCAGTACACACCAGACTTGTCCGTAGATCATGTGTGGACTAGTCCGTAGCACTGAAGTTGTCCGCACAGATAATGAACTAGTCCCGTATGCGGTTGTTCAAACCGTAGCTAAATGAAATTTTGGAGCTTCTCAATGCAAAAGTGAAATATAGTATATGGAATACATCAAGGAAACATGTATTGGCAAGAGAAATCAAGCTATTTGAGCAATACCAAGGAAAGTTGAAGAGTTAGGGTTTGGTGAGAAAAATTACCAAATCCTTCGATTCGAGGAGTTTGAAGAGTTGTTGTTGCGGATTAGTCTGGGGTCTTCGAACTCCTTGCAATGTAAATCGATTCCCACGGAGATTTTAGCAGATTTGAGGGAGAACTCACAAAATTGCATTGGGAGCACTTGAATGAGGAGAGAGAACTTGAGGGAAGTTGTGAGGAGGAAGAAGAAGGGTCTGCACCAGCCTAGGGGGTCAAGGTGTCGATACACCGGACTAGTCCGTGGTCATACCGGACTAGTCCGGACAAGCGAACTCTTCGTAGACTAATCCGCAGTGTGCGGACTAGTCCAGAGTAACCAAAGACTAGTCCATGGTCTCCTGGACAGGGAAATATAAAAACCTTTCCTATATATGTCCGAAGGTTCCTAATAAAGAAATAGGGGACAAAGACACACAAATATTCTTGATGGATATGATCAGTAAACACACAACAATCAAGCGATGACCATAATTCATCAAGATCTAATAATTGACATAGTTTTTAGGATAATACACGGAAAGATGAGTTTTCAACGAAAAGAACTTGATTTTGAAGATGGCATACAAATATGCAAGATTTCAAGCCACGTTCCGAGCATCAAGGATATTTAGTTCATTTCGAAGCTCACAAAAACGTTTTTCATCAAGTGGCTTGGTGAAGATATCGACTAGTTGTTTCTCAATTTTGAGATGGGAAATGGCTGTCTCCTTTCATTGAATGATCTGTCTAAAAGTGATGTTGGATATCAATGTGTTTGGTTCTAGAGTGCTCAACAGGATTGTGTGCAATTTTAATGGAACTCTCATTATCACATAGGAGTGGAATACAGTTCATATTGTAACTGTAGTCCCTTAGAGTTTGTCGCATCCAAAGGAGTTGTGCACAACAACTCCCAGCTGCAACATAGTCCACTTTGGTTGTGGACAAGGCAACAGAGTTTTGATTCTTGGAGCACCAAGAAACTAGGGACCTACACAGAAATTGGCATGTATCGGAGGTGCTTTTTCCATCTACCTTGCATCCAACATAATCCGCATCGGAGGATCCAATGAGATTGAACTTTGAACCTTTAGGATATGTGACACCCAGTTCTGAAAATGAACCAAGCGAACGCATATGTGTGCCCAGGATGTTCAACACACATACACGAGTGCATCACAAACGATATACAGACAATTATCACAGTACAATATTAATTAACCACTTTTATTACAGAATTCAGAATATCCTCAAATACAAGCACTAATGAATATTAATGACAAGTTTCAACTAATGAGGCAGAAATTAACTAATTAAGCAAACTAAGCAACTAGGCAAACTAAACAGCTAGGCAACATAAGCAATAGGGTAGCGCAGCTCCAATCAACACCACAAGCAAAGCTGACGGTAGACACGGCCTAGAACTCCGTATTATTATTGTTAAACTCCCAATCCTGACCTGCAACTGTTTGGGGGGGGGGGGGGGGGGGGGTTGCAAGAGTGAGTACATGTCATACTCAGCAAGTGTGGAAAGTATAACATGTAGCTGATATAAATGACGACAATAATAATGGCCAAGTGCTGAAAAGTACATTAAAACATTTGAAAAGCAATATATTATATGTATATCAAATAAACCCATTATAAGCCATGTAGTTATCATAATATCAGTCCATATTCCATATCCATCATCATATACCAATATTCATATTCAATACCAAAATTTAATTCATAACCATCCATAACCATACTACCAACCATAACCATCCCAAATCCCAATTTTCTTCTAATCATGGAAGTTGTCCAGGTGCTCATAACCTGGAGCACAGCTATGATGATAGTTTACTAGACTCTGCAGAGTTTGTACCACTTTATCCACGTGTTTATGATTTTACCACCCGTCAGCGACTAAAGAACCTCCCTTATGCCAATTACACTTCCTTTGGTGTACGGCCAAGAGATCACAAAATAGCCTTTACAAAGGGATTACTAGCCTATTTAGACCCCAATGAGGTTTCACCGGTGGTGATGCCTCCAACTGAGCACATCTTCAACCAAGGGCCCCCTCTTGAGCCATTAGGATCCCAGGGTAGTCCCACCAATCATCAACAAACCCAATCCGACTACCCCTTCACTGAGCATCCTTAATGGTCCAAATAGCACTGGCAAACCCTTAAGTAATCAGCTACGCCGCACTCGTACTTGGCCTCGTTGTGGCACTGTAGTCCTGGCTTATTCTCGCATGAACCGGTCCTTAGATCTAAAGCAAGTAAACCACCGTAACATCCAACCATCCACATACCAGGCTTGCTTAGATCAGCCATTACCATATCATATTGACCATTTCACATTAACTATAACATCTGTCGGTACCCTCCATACCGGATACCCCTTGGGATCGCAAAGATCACAAGGAAACTCCATCTACCAGATTTGAAGACCTCCGAAGGCCCCACATGTCAGGCATAGCTGGACCTGCTTCACCGACATGGTTAGTCCCAGGGCCGCCACGTGTATCACAAGACCGGAGCTATCACCCACACATGGGAAGCTCCGGTCAGAATATTAATATGGCACCTCCAGACCTAACCCCAGACAGAGGGAAGCTCAGGTACTGACACGTGTCCAATAGCACCGGACCTACCCGTCCACGATGATAAGCTCCAGAGCTGCCACGTGGCAACCGCCGGACCTTCAACTTCAACAATCATGCTGGTGGACCTCCCAACGGCTCCGGACCTTCAAGGAGCAATCAAAGACTTCAAGAACCGATTAAGTGTCATTAATACCATATTAATGACACACGATCGGATGGCCCTTAATACTGGTAACGACACTGTTAAGTCCCGTTACCAGGCTATTAAGGGTAATTAACTCCATTTGTTTTGTATCAAGCATGTGTAACCGCCGGGGCCACCTGTCGGGCCAGGCTAATGTTGTAACGACCAGTCCTTGTACTATAAAAGGACTGGTCGATGATACACAAAGGACGATTCCAGACCATGATTGAACTCCCTGAGCTAGACGAGCTTCTTCTTTTGGAGCTTCTTCTAGACTCACAAGCTTAATACATCACCAACACACCCCCGTGGAGTAGGTTATTACGCTCAGGCGGCCCGAACCACGTAAATCTCTGTGTACACGTGTCTTTCACCTTCTTGAATCTTTGCGTGCCCATTACCAAACTACAACTCCTTGATCTACCAAGGTAGTGTCGGGAGATCTGCCGAATCCAAACACCAACAGTTGGCGCGCCAGGTAGGGAGTGCCTGAGATTTCGAGTATGGTGAACTCAGCTGCTGGATCATCCAACGGCAACCCTGCTGTTCAACCCGCTGGAGGCAATCCCTCCAACATGCAGCAACCAGCAGATGTCGTGGCTCCAGCAAGAGTCATGCCTCCATCGCCACCGCCTGCACCAGCACGTCAAGCTAAGCAGCGTGACAATGCATCGATGTCGGTCACTGCATCGGTGAATAACAACAACCCTGAACACGAGCTTCATGCAGTGCGTGCTCTCCTTCAACGTCCACCACCTCCAGGAGCATCCCAGGGTGCAATGGAGTAGTGGAGGGCCGATGTGGAACATCTGGTGGCAGCAGCAGCCGACTGCATCAGCAACCAAGGTCCTCCTCCTTCAGGGCGGGCCCCATCGCAGCGCCAGACCGTGTCTGGCAGACTTGGTCCGCATGCTTCCAAGAATAGGAGGCGTGTTGTGTCACAGCAAGTCATGTCGCTGCCTTCTGGGGCGCGACGTACTCATATGGTGACCAGGCTTTCAACTCATGACCTCTGGGCGGAGCTTGATCGCTGTTACCGTCAACAGGACGGCCGTGTCCATATCGAGCGTGTCGCGAAAGGCGAGAGGCTTGAGATAGTCCTGCCCCCGAGGGAGTAGGAGGAGGCTGTTCTGCACTGTCCATGCATCTACGCATGGTCAGATGGCCACAAAAATTCCGGCCTCACATTCCGGAGAAATTTTACGGGACAGTCAATCCCGCCGAGTTTCTCCAAATTTACACCACCGCAATCCTTGCGGCCGGAGGTAACGAGGTCATAATGGCCAATTACTTCCCAGTGGCTTTGATTGGGACCGCCAGGTCCTGGTTCATGAGCCTTCCTCACAACTATATCAATAGTTGGGAGGAATTGTGCCAACAGTTCACCGCCAATTTCGGGAGTTCCTACACCCGACTAGGCACCGAACTGGACCTTTTTGCAGTTGTGCATAAGGGGGTAGAATCCCTGCGCTCATTCATCCAGTGGTTCTCCCAGGTACGAAGCACCATTCCTTCTATCTCTAGCGCCTCTGTTATCGTGGAAATTAGACAGGGCATACGAGATAAGAAGATGTTGGAGAAGCTGGCGGTCAAGGAGATCACCAGCGTCACGGAGCTCTTAAGCTTGGCAGACAAGTGTGCCAAAGCTACGGAGGGCCGTGAAATGCACTCCAAACCACCTCCGGAGGATGGCAAAAAATCCTCCAAAGGTGAAGCCACTACCTCCGGGAGTGGAAAAAAGAAGAAAAAGTCCAACGGCAAGAAGAAGTCGTCGGCCGGCACATCTACTGCTGCAGCTGCTGTAGCTCCGGGTGGCCGGGGGCAACGCCCCGAGAAACGACCTTGGCCGTCCTCTGAAGACGATGGCAACTCAAAAATGTGGTGTCCTATCCACAAGTCGAATGGTCACAACTTGGAGGACTGCCGGGAGGTCCAAAACCTTGCCGAGCGCTACAACAAGCGTTGGGAAGAAGTTCCCTTTCGTCAAAGGGAAGGAAAATAGAAGGTCCATGAAGCTATGGCTGAAGAGGAGTTTGGCTTCCAGGACCCTAAAAAGGTCCTGAAGGCTGTTTACACCTCCGTCGACGACGACTCCGACGTCTCTGACAATGAGCGTCGGAAGACCATGAACACCATCTTTGGTGGTTCGTGGGACATCACCTCCCGCCGTGTCCTCAAGACCATGCGGCGGGACATGGCCTCAGTAGCTCCTACAGCCAGGGCGGAGCCTCATCGAAAGTGGATGGACACTACCATCGCTTTTGATGCTTCAGACTGCCCTCGGAACATGATCAGAGCTGGCCAGCTACCTTTGATGGTATCACCTACAATCAACAACATTCAACTCCACCATGTAATGGTGGATGGAGGTTCGGGGTTGAACCTCATAAGCTTCAAAGCTATTTGTCAAGCTTCAGCTCCAACCTTCGGACCTTCGCCCCTCCCGACCTTTCTTTGGAGTAGGTCCGGGGGCCATAACGCCGCTCGGTGCCATTACTCTCCCCGTGACCTTCGGGACTCGGGAGAATTATCGCACTGAGAAGTTGATATTTGACGTTGCTCAAATCAGCTTGCCTTTCAACGCCATTCTGGGCAGGCCCGCCTTGTACTAATTCATGGCTGCTGCTCATTGTTGCTACCTGGTGTTGAAGATGCCAACAGCAGCTGGCGTTCTCCGGATCCGCGGAGACCATACTACCGGAGTGACTGCTCTGGAGGAACTTCATGCGCTTGCTACAGCGCAGGAGGAAGAATCCAGGGAGGAGCAAGCTCTGAAACCCCCGAGCATTCGTCAACGAGGCTCAACCTCCGCACCTCGCGTGAAACCAAGCAGCGACACTGACATCCCCGTCAAAGTCGTCCAAATCGGTTCCGATGCCGCTCAGACCACCCGTATATCAGAAGGTCTGAATGACAAATAGGAACTCGCGCTCATCACTTTCCTCCGGGCTAATGTCGACGTGTTTGCCTGGCAACCATCGCAAATGCCTGGGATCCCTAGGGAAGTGATCGAGCATAATATGAAGATCTATCCTGACTCTTGACCCATACATCAGAAGCCTTAGATGCAATCCGTAGAGCGACATAACTTCATACAACAAGAAGTGAAAAAGTTGCTCGAAGCTGGATTCATCCAAGAAGTCTTCCATCCAAAATGGTTGGAAAACCCAGTCGTTGTACCCAAGGCCGGCGGGAAGCTTCAGATGTGTATTGACTACACAACACTAAATAAGGCATGCCCAAAAGATCCATTCCCACTACCTAGAATAGATCAGATAGTGGATTCCACCTCCGGGTGTGAATTACTGTGTTTCCTAGACGGATATTCTGGGTACCATCAAATTAGGATGTGTAGGGAAGATGAATAACATATTCTTTTATCACAGTAGATGGATTCTACTGTTATACTGCCATGCCATTTGGTCTCAAGAATGCAGCTTCAACATTTGTACGAGCTATGTACAAAACCTTTGGAGAGCTCATCAGAGACGTAGTGGAAGTGTATGTTGATGACATCGTCGTCAAGATCAAGGACAAGGAGTGACTCCTTGACACCTTGCAAGCTGTCTTCAACAAGCTATGAAGCTAAACCCAGACAAGTGCGTCTTCAGGGTTAGCTCCGGAAAGCTCCTCGGTTTCCTGGTAAACCACCGGGGCATAGAGGCAAATCCGGCGAAGATTAAAGCCATAGAGGAGATGCAGCCACCAGCCCGCATCAAAGATGTCTAGAAACTAACTGGATGTCTAGCCTCCCTTAGCTGGTTCATCTCAAGACTGGCGGAATGGGCGCTACCCTTCTTCAAGCTCTTGAGGAAGTCCAGACCATTTCAATGGTGTGAAGAAGCAGAAAAGGCTTTCCAAGAGCTAAAGCAGCTCCTCACCACTCTACCAACCTTGGTAGCTCCGAACCCTGGTGAGCCCTTACTGCTTTACATTTCAGCAACCGACGAGGTTGTCAGCATGGTCCTGGTCGTGGAGAGACCAGAACCATCCCAAGCTCAAGAATCCAGACACCTCCGGGAGGGCCCGGAGGTTCCTGAAGGTGAGTCTGGGTCCTAGCCCCCAGACTTGGATCTACAGGGAGTTATTTTAGAAGATCTGGGCCCCTCCGGGAGGGTTCGGGTCACTACAATAGAAACTCCAGGTTCCTCCAGCGAGGACCCAGAGGTCCCCGAAGCAAGTCCGAACCCCTCCGGGAGGGTCTGGGTCGATGTGGAGGAAGCTCCGGGCCCCTCCGGGAGGGTCCGAACAGTCCAACGCCCAGTGTACTTCATTAGCGAAGTACTAACATGATGCCAAGACTCGATACTTAGAGGTGCACAAGCTGCTCTACGCAGTTCTTATCACATCGAGGAAACTTCGCCATTACTTCCAAGCTCACAAGATCTCAGTGGTGACCTCTTACCCACTGCGTGCGATCTTGCATAATCCTAACTCTACTGGGAACATTGCAAAGAGGGCAGCGGAATTGGCCGAATTCGATCTTGAATTCGTCCCAAGACAAGCGATCAAGAGTCAAGTATTGGCAAACTTTGTGGCGGAGTGGACCCCCTCTCCATCAAACCCTTGTGGCCCTAGTGAGCAGAAGCCGGAACCTAAGGCTCCGGTCTTCACTGAACCTCACTGGACCCTCTACTTCGATGGCTCCATGCAAAAGCAGGGGGCCGGAGCTGGAGTCCTTCTCCTTGCTCCAACCGGGGAGAAGGTAAAACACATGGTCCACCTTGACTTCAAGGCAACCAACAACATGGCTGAGTATGAAGCACTCGTTTATGGACTAAAGGTGGCACTATCATACAGTATCAAGCAGTTGTTGGTCAAGGGAGATTCGCAGCTCATCATTAAACAGGTGAAGGGTGAATGCTCCTGTAACAATCCCCAACTAGCTGCTTATCTCCTTGAAGTCTAGAGGCTTCAGAAGGGCTTCGAAGTCCTGGATCACCACCATGTCCAGCGTGTCCATAACGCTGAAGCTGATGAACTCTCAACGAAAGCATCAACCGGAGCTCTGGCTCCTGACAGAACCTTCGTTCGGAGGATGTCAAAACCCATAGCTCAGCCCACCGAACTGAGCGAAGGGGGCGAGACCAGCATCCCGAAGCTGGCGGTCCCGATGGCCCTGTTACCATGGAAGCCATCAAGGGTCGTAGGTGCTGCCGGAAGCTCCGAGAAACCCTGCACGCAAGACTCAAATGCTCAAGCAAGCTCTGATGCATGGATCTCGGAGATCCTGAGTTACTTGAAAGACAATATCCTTCCTGACGATGATGTATCCGCTGACCGGATAGTAAGATTGGCTAAAAGATACACGCTAGTAGAAGGGGATCTCTACCGGCATGGTGCCAACAGCATCCTAATGCGGTTCATCACAAGGGAAGAAGGCTGCGAGCTCCTCGCAGAAATCCGTGGAGGCGAGTGTGGGAACCACACGTCTTCCCGCACGCTGGTCGGTAAAGCCTTCCGACATAGCTTCTACTGGCCTACATCGCTCTAGGATGCAACTGAGCTAGTGAATAAATGCAAAGCATGCCAGTTCCATGCAAAGCAAATTCACACACCGGCTCAGCCTCTACAAATGATACCTCCTCCATGGACTTTCGCCGTGTGGGGGATGGACATCTTGGGACCTTTCCCAAGAGCCGTCGGAGGTTACAAGTTCCTGTATGTTGCCATTGACAAGTTCACCAAACGGCCGGAAGCAAAGTTGTGACAATAAAAAAGCAATCAGCTATCAACTTCTTGCAGTCCATTGTATGCAGATTTGGAGTCCCGAACAAAATCATAACAGATAATGGGACCCAATTCACAAGCTCTGCTTTTCAAGGATACTGCGAAGACCTCGGCATCCAAGTCAGCTACACCTCTGTAGCTCACCCGGCAAGCAATGGCCAAGCCGAGAGAGCAAATGCAAAAATCCTGAAAGGACTCAAGATGCGCACATGTGAGCGCCTGAAAAAACATGGAGCCAACTGTATTGAAGTGCTTCCGCCCACTCTATGGGCCAACAGGACAACTCCAAACCGGTCAACTGGAGAGACACCCTTCTTCCCAGTGTACGGAGCTGAAGCAGTCCTTCCTCCGGAAATCACCTTGGGGTCGCTCCGGGTCCGGACCTCCGACGAAGCCACGCAGGACCAGCTCCAGCGTGAAGACCTTGACCTCCTTGAAGAGGAAAGGTGCCGAGCAGCTGTTCGGAATGCCCGATACCGCCAAGCTCTCCGACGCTATCACCAACGGCATGTTCACAGCCGACAGTTCGAGGAAGGCGATCTGGTGCTACGGAGAATACAATCCAGAGAAGGGTTAAACAAACTCTCTCCCAGCTGCGAGGGACCCTTCCGAGTGATCAAAGTATCTTGTCCCGGATGCGTTCGCTTGGCAACCGAAGATGGGACACCTCTCCCAAATCCTTTGAACATTGAGCACCTCCGTAAGTTCTACGCTTAATATCACGGAGGTGAGTCTGCAATTACATGCGGTGTATGTTATAGAGTCATTGTACAGAGTCGGGTAGCTCCTCCGGGAGGGCAGCCGGACCTACCCTGTTAGGTCCGCAACGTTCATGCGACACTTGTCACAGTCTCAGAACTAAAAGTGCAGCTAGCTACCTTGGGTCAAACGAGAAATGAAACACACTTAGCCTGGTTCCGTACCCTAAGAGTGTACTTGTTTCCCCTGTACCCCGGATCTATAATGAAAGACATCATTGTGTGAAAACAAACTCCACGTGCATTTACTTTGTACAAGCTCAATATTTTTTATTTTTCTCTTTCTTGTCTATAACAAAGTTGTGCAGTTCTTAAGAAACTTTAGATTGACCAGTTCATGTACAATTCGAGTTGCATTTTCCATCGTTTCAGGATCAAACATTGTTGATGGCCTACTTGTCTGAATGCCACCAAGCCAATCTAGGTCCGGAGTGAGCTATCGACTTAGCCTGGTCATGCACCCTAAGTATGCCACTCTACCTACACCCCGGTAGGCCGAAGTAAGACGAGTCCAGAAATGATCGGACCTGAAGGAAGCAAGACGACACTCTTGGTTGTATTTAGGATTGTGTTCGACCTAAACTTTCTCGGGAACAGTAAGTCGCAATGAAGTTATAGATAGGAAACAAATTTTACTGTTTTTCTTAACTTTAGTGTGCAGGAAAAATAAATAAGATCCGACATCCTCTAAGCGACTTGTGTTCGATGTTCAAACATTGACATCGAGCATCTCAGGAGCTACTAAGTTCTGGTAAATCTAGGGGGCGAGCTATCAACATGAAGATGGTGGAAAGACTCGAAAGTGGAGTCTGCCGTTGACACAACACGTGTTGACGGAGGTCACTGCCGGAGCTGCCAAGCTCCGACACCCCATAAGGCTAACCATTGATGTTTTACGCATCGATGGAGACTACTGCTGTAGCTACTAAGCTCCGGTGATGGTCAATACCGGAGCCACTAAGCTCTGATAGCCTCAGGGGGCCTACAGTATCGAGGACTTCAGACCTACATTATACAAGTTCGAATCATGCAAGTCTTTAACAACTGTTACATCCTCTTGGTACATGTTCACAATCAAATTGTGTACATCTACCATGGGGCCAAGTGAGACAAAGGTGTTGAAGACAAAAAATGAAATTTGAATCTGCAAAAATTTGGATTTCATTCATCTGGAGACAAGAGATTACAAAGTTGGAGAAGAATAAGAGAGAATACAAGCGGGAGCTACAGAGAGATGGTCCTAGACCCTATAGAAGAACTGGGCGACCTTCTGGGCCACCTCCGACACGTTGGCTCGGGTGGCTTCACCCTCTCCTTCGATGGGACCTTCAAGCACTGGGTCTAGAGGGAATTGAGGGTCTCGGCTGGTGTAGCACGTCAGCACAAACTCTGCGACGTTCTTCGCCAGGGACTGACCCTCTATTTCTAGCTGGTCCGCGATGACATCACCCATATTGGAGAGCTTGTTGCTTGCTGAACTCAGCGCCTCAAACGCCTAGTCCAGCTCCGGCTCCGGATCATCCGGGCGCACGGGACTGAATCCCATTGGTGTCAGTGCGTCATTGGCCTTGCCCAGGATGTCCCAAATTGTTGGGATTCCGCAACCCTTGCACCACGCATCTCTTCCAAGGATCTTTTGGCTGCCACCAGCTCCGAGCTCTCCCGATCAAGATTCTCCACCTCTTTGGCATTTTGTTGAATCGTTTCAGCAACCTGCCTTTCGAGCTTGCTGAGCTCTTCCTCCTGGAGGTGGAACTCATTCCGGCGGTTGACCATGTCCTTCTCTTGGCCCCGTACTTTCTTATCCCTGGCAGTGATGGCATTCTCCTGCATGTAGAGATCTTGCCCTCGCTCCCAGGCCTTCTTCTCCTCCTCCTTGCAATGCTCATCAAATTTCTTGGTGCGTTCTTCGAGGCTCTTGTTAGCCAGAGCTATCTTTTGGACAAGCTCCTCCTCCCTCTTTATGAGGTCGTCCCGCAGCTCCAGGAATTTCTGCTCTTCATCATCGAGTAGTCTCTCCCGAGCTTCAAGAGCCTCCCGGCGCTTGATGAGACTATCATGGATGACGGAGAGCCTTTCCCAACATTCATCCACCACACTATTTGCAGCCTTGGCCTACTCATAGATGGCCCGGGACTGGTTGTTGAGGGTCCGCGTCATGCTTTCCCTCTCATCCAACAACTTACCCCAATACTCGAGGTGGACTTTCTCCGTTTGCACCCACTCCTTGTCTTCAGCCAGCCTCGACTGCGCCAGCTTGGTCTCGAAATGGAGTCGGTTGCGCCACCTCCTAAGGGTTTGGCGCTCCTCCTCGAGGGTCTTGCTGTCGTGGTGGAAGGCCAGCTGGAGTTGGCGAAGGCTGGAGCAGGCGTTATCGATAGACAACGATAGGGGGATCGGGTCCGGACCTGCCGGGGTCATCTCCGCTGGTTCTAGCGGATCTTTAGCAACAAAAATTGGGTCCCACTCCATGAGAGCGGTCCCCTGAGCTTCAACGGCACTAGGGCCGTCCTCCGAGATAGCCTCGGCCGCCGTAGAGGAAGTACTTGCAGCCGAAGTTCCAACCTCTGGAATTGGCTCTGAAGGCCCAGCCGCCAGGTCATCAACAACTGGCCCCTCCGGCGGGGGGCCAACAACTTCATCTTGGCACCCTGGCTCAGCAGAGGGCACCTCTGGGATCACCGCTTCCGGAGCGGGTGTTGAAGGTTCGGTCGGAGCAGAAGCCACTTCTGGCTCTAGCGCAGGCGCTTCCTTTGCCTGTGGCTCAGGTGTTGGCGCTTCAACCATCATGGGCTCGGACGCTGGCGCTTCGACTACCAAAGGCTCAGGCGCCGACACCTACGCAGCAACTGGCTCGAACGCCGGAACCTCTTCAACGGCCGGCTCCACAGCCGGAACTTCTGCAGCAACCGGCTCTGCCGCCAGAGCTTCCTCGACAACCGGCTCAAGTGCCGGAGCTTCATCAACACCTGACTCCACTGTCGGGACCTTATCAACCAGAGGCTCGAATGTCGGGGCTTCAACAGCATCCGGCTCTAGGGCTGGAATCGCAGCTTCCTCCGACTCTGCGGCCAGAGCATCCAACATCACAGCATCCAAGCCCGGAGCTTCAACCTCCGAGGTTGGCGCTGCTGGTACATCTTCAGTCCCGTGGTCCAGCGCTACCACGGGAGCTTCTGGGGATGAGTCGTCCAAAGACCACGACAACCGGCGCCAGGGCTGCCGCAGCCTCAACAACCACTTGGGGCGGCGCTGGAATCGGAGCTGGAGCTTCAGCCTGCACATCCTCAACCACTGCTGCAGGGACCAGAGCTTCAGCCCTTTTCTTGGGCACGCTATGAATGAAGTACAAAGAGACTCAAAATACAGTTAACAATAAAACAACAAACTGAGGTAAAGGATCAAAGATTATCTCGGAAGGCTTCCGCACCAGTTACCACGGAACCTCTTCTCCGGACGCTCCGGACTGGTCTCGACCGCCACTGGCGTGGTAGTCCTGGAGGGTCCCCTGGAGCTTGATGCTGCTACCGGCGTTGCTCTGGTCGAGGCCCCCCTCGACCGGGAAAGACCTCCGGACCTAGAGCCCTCAGCTGGTCCTAGAACTGGAGTCACTTGGCCGGAGCTAGCACCCTGGGAAGACGCCGCTACTGGAGTAGATGCCGCCGTTGTAGATCTCCCCCTCCAGGGAGAAGGAGACGCCGCGGAAGAAATATGCCTGGCGGACCTTCTGTCGGCATCCTTCCTCTTACAGCTCGAGGGCTCGGGCAATTCCTTGCCCTTGCCGACGACTTCGGTTCTTGTCTTAATGGCGAGAACGGAGCCACCATCCGAAGCTTCAGAGATCACCAACCTGGTGGTCGAGCACCTCTCAACGATACCAAGGTCGTCAAGCACCGGCATCGTCCGCTGGAGCTCCCTGCTGAATTCTGCCTCCATGCTCAGAGGGAGGAAAGCTGCCGGCGGAGCCAAGTCGTCGCCCTCAACGTCGATGCCGTGCTGGAACTTCTTAAGGTGGAACTCCAAAGTTTCACCCTCCATGTTGGACTTCAAATCGGTCTCGATCTGGTCGTTGTCCAGCACACTGTTGAGGGCCCAAGCCAACTTCTCCCTCCTCTTCAACGGATCCCAACTGTTGGTTAGGAAGTTGCAAAACACCACCTAGGAAGTCACCCCTTCTTCCACGCACAGGCGGATCCTGGCAAGAGCAGGGTTGAAGGCATCCGACAGCACCGGAGCTTCACTCCAAACTGCAGTGTCGATGTTGGGGAGGCCTTCCGGCAGCTCCAGCTTCTCATGCTCCTCCACCCTGATAACAATCCAATCCTTCTTCCAGTCGTCCCACTTCCCAGAAGGGAACGACCGCAAGTACTTGTACGGGCACTTCTTGCACTTCACAAAATAGTAGAAGCCAAGGTACTCGTCGCTCCGACCTGTGGTTTGGACAGTGAAGAACATGCGGAAAAGCTCAATGCAGGGGGGAATGCCCACCCACATCTCGCAGAAGTGGACAAAGATGGACACCAACAGAATAGAGTGGGGGCCAAGGTGGTACAGCTGCACACCATAGAAGTCTAGCAGCATCAAGAAGAAAGAGGAGAAATGTGGGATCAGTCCCACCATGGCGTACGCGGAGAAGTACACCATGTTGCTGGCGTGTTCCTTCTTGAACGGAAGCTTGCCGGCGCGGACCAAGTGGTTGAAGAAGTCAGGGGACCATCCCATGAGGGCGCGGACCTTCATCAAATCGTCATCGGTCTTCAGTCGGCTCTGGCGGAGACCCAACTCCATCACGACACAGCGAGGCAAGAGAGGAAAGGCAAGCAAAAGTTTGGGAGGTTTGAGCGCAAGAACGATTGAAAGGCGTAAAGAACCCCAAAGGATGCGTGCTTTCCTTCTTATGTAAGTCCCCACAATGCCTGGATGGGAACCGCAGAGGAGCCGATGATACCAGTCGAAAATTTCACCCTGCAAATGACAAGGGGGCCCAGGGCCACCCTGACGATCAAATCGAGGTTATTACGCCAGGCGAATAGTTGTCATCATTAAAGGCGGGAAACCCAAAGGCGGCGGCCTGACAAGGCGCGCGGAACCGATCCAATTTTCGTATCGGGAACCGGCGACCTTCAATTGCGTGAGATCCGCACGCTGAGATCTCACCTGCCGCCTCGTAGATACGCCACGCGGCGGAAGTTTAACTGCGAACTATCGCCAACGGCACGACCAAAGACCATTGAAGACACGATTTAGAAACCGAAGAATGGACCCACCTCCGGTGAAATGACTTCATTCAAAAGATCTCTCCCGGAGGTGAGTCCCGAGGGCCACTGTCGGTACCCTCCGTACCGGATACCCCTTGGGATTGCAAAGGTAACATGGGAACTCCATCTACCAGATTTGAAGACCTCCGAAGGCCCCACATGTCAGGCATAGCCAGACTTGCTTCCCCGACATGGTTAGTCCTAGGGCCGCCACGTGTATCACAAGACCGGAGCTATCACCCACACATGGGAAGCTCCAGTCAGAATACCAATATGGCACCCCCGGATCTAACCACAGACAGAGGGAAGCTCCAATACTGACACATGTCCAACAGCACCGGACCTACCCATCCACGACGATAAGCTCCAGAGCTGCCATGTGGCAACCGCCGGACATTCCACTTCAACAATCATGCTGGTGGACCTCCCAACGGCTCCGGTCCTTCAAGGAGCAATCAAAGACTTCAAGACATGATTAAGTGTCATTAATACCATATTAATGACACACAATCGGATGGCCCTTAATACTGGTAACAGCACTGGTAAGGCCCGATACCAGGCTATTAAGGGTAATTAACCCGATTTATTGTGTATCAAGCATGTGTAACCACCGGGGCCACCTGTCGGGCCAGGCTAACGTTGTAATGATCAGTCCTTGTACTATAAAAGGACTGGTCGACGATACACAAAGGACGGTTCCAGACCACGACTGAACTCCCAGAGCCAGACGAGCTTCTTCTTCTGGAGCTTCTTCTAGACTCACAAGCTTAATACATCACCAACACACCCCGTGGAGTAGGTTATTACGCTCAGGCGGCCCGAACCATGTAAATCTCTGTGTACATGTGTCTTTCACCTTCTTGAATCTCTGCGCGCCCATTACCAAACTACAACTCCTCGATCTACCAAAGGTAGTGTCGGGAGATCTACTGGATCCAAACACCGACAACCTCATTAATGCATAATTAAATGTGTAGTCTTGTTTTACCATCCCAATTAATTAAGCGAAGCAAAAAGGTAAAAACCCATCCTGACTCTCTACCATAATTCTAGGTGACAAGGGTGGTTAAACAAATCTAGTAAACTTCCTAACATATGATTTCCCATCAAATTGACACAACATGCAGTTTTACAAAAAAAATATTTATTTCGAAAAAGGATCAATATGCTTCAAGGACACTTGTCGTGCTCTTGGGATTGATTAGGATCAAAGACTTCAAACTCTTGGTGTTGTAGATCCTCCGCGGCACTCTCTAGCGCAAATCCGTCTAATCTACACAATAACCATACAAAACAAGAAACACAATCAAAGAGTGCACAAATATTACTCAAGATGAAATGACATGCATGATTAATGCAAATTCAAGGTGGATCTTGTTAATAGATTGCTTTTAATGATCACTAATTAGTTCTAACAAATTTTAACAAGTTTATACGGGTTTGGATTTGACTAGATCAAATTTTAGAATTAATTCAACACAATTTAACCAGGAAAATCGGACTAGTCCGCTATGGACCGGACAAGTCCGCACTACGCGAGGTCAGTAGATTAGGGTTTTCTAGATCGATGTGAATTTGGAGAATTAGGATTGAATTCTCGTAAGGAAAAGAGAATAGAAGGTATACAAGGTGTTTTGGACTCCAATGAATCAAGGATCTTGGAGGCAACACTTGGATCTTGACGATCTAGGGTTGATGAAGAAGTTGATGGTGAATTGGTGATGAAGAATTCAAACTTGATGGATATCTTGATCCTCTTTCATTTCCTCCTCTTCTTCTTCTTGCTTGGGATCTCCTCCTCCCTCCTTGATGGTGGCTCTACATGAACTAGGGTTTGGGTGGGGTGGAAAAGTGGCAAATAGAGGTCAAGCCAAGGGGTAGGGTTGTTTATATAGAGGTGGAGGCTAGGGTTAGATGGATTTAGAATTTGAGATGAGTAGGGCCGGTTTAGAGTACACATGGGCTCTAAAAGAGTTAGGCACGACGTCCCTAGGCCCAGAAACAAGTCGGAGTCACAAAACATCAGACAAGTCATAAAACAAGTTGTAAAACAAAAGATCTATTCGGAGTCGCAAAATATCAGACAAGTCCAAAAAGGACCGTACGAGTCCGAAGTTGTCCAGAGAGAAATCGGACAACTATGGCCAAAAATCGGACAAGTTCGACTTTAGTCAGAGAGGAAAACGGACAAGTCTGCTGGAACACTGGACTAGTCCGGACAAGTCCAAGGACTTAGAAAATTTTCAAGGATTCTTGGAACACTGGACTAGTCCGCATAGGACCGGACAAGTCCGAAAGTGTCCAGAGGCAAAAATGGACTAGTCCGCAGCAAAAACGGACAAGTCCGATTGAAGCCAGAGAGAAATCGGACTAGTCCGCACCAAAATCGGACTAGTCCGCACTTTCCAGAATTTTTAAGTGCGATTTTGTTCCAAATCAATTTTAAACTTATTCCTCTTTATGTGGATTAATGTTAAACATGTATATGAATGTATGCAGGGCATGATGCATGAAAATGAGGGTGTTACAAACCTACCCCCCTTAAAATGAATCTCACCCTCGAGATTTGATGCAGAAGAGAAGAGATAGGGAAATTCCTTCTTGAGATCATCTTCTAGCTCCCAAGTTGACCTTGATTCTGTGTGATGCTTCCATTGAACTTTGCACCATTAAATCACCTTGTTCCTTGTGACTCTGTCTTTGGTTTCCAAGATTTTGACCGGTTGTCGGGCATACGTCCAATCTGCCTCTACTTCCAATTCTTCCATTGGCACTCGTTCCTCCGGTACTCTCAAGCACTTCTTGTGCTGGGAAACAGGAAACACATCATGGACATCTGAAAGATGAGTTAGTATCTCCAACTTATATGCTACCTCTCCCCTTTTGTCCAAAATCTTGAATGGCCCAATATAGCGATCTGCAATTTCTGCCAAAATCTGGAGGTAAATTGAAAACCTCTATCCGAGACTATCTTCTTCGATACTCCGTGTCGACATACAATATGCTCCATAAAATGAGCTGATTTGGTCAACCGATCCACAATTACCCAAATTGAGTCATAACCGGACTGAGTACGCGGAAATCCAACTATAAAGTCCATACCGATCTCTTCCCACTTCCACTCTGGAATCTTCAATGGCTGCAATAATCCGGTTGGCCTTTGATGTTCCTCCTTGACTCATTGACACACATCACATAAGGCGACATATTCGGCTATGTCCTTCTTCATGCAATCCCACCAATAGCAAGTCTTCAAGTCTTTGTACATCTTCGTACAACCAGGATGAATCGAGTATGGCGAGTCATGTGCCTCCTTTAATATTGTCTCTCGAATATGCTTCACATTAGGCATGACATTCCTTTTTCCAAGCCATAGGTACCATGTTCATCCTCATTGAATCTGAATTCTCTCCCTTCTTGGGTCCTTTCCTTAATTTCTTGTATTTCCTTATCCTTCACTTGGCCCTCTCGAATTTCTCGCTCCAAGGTCGGATTTAACTCCATCATTCCCATCTCCTTTACAAGTCCAAGGTTCAACCGTTCAAACTCCTTACATAACTCAGATGGTAACTCTCGAACTGTGAGTTGATGACTTACTCCTTTTCTACTCAAAGCATAGGCCACTACATTGGCCTTTCTTGGATGATAGTTGATCCCCAAATCATAATCTTTGATGAGCTCCAACCATCTCTGTTGGCTCAAATTCAGATCCGTTCGTGTGAAAATATACTTAAGACTCTTGTGATCCGTATAAATTTTACACCTATGTCCAAGGATATAGTGTCTCCAAATCTTCAATGCATGTACTACGGCTGCAAGTTCCAAATCATGAGTTGGGTAATTCTGCTCATGTTTCTTCAATTGTCTTGATGCATAGGTGACCACTTGACCTTCTTGCATCAATACACATCCAAGTCCTTGTCTCGATGCGTCGCAAATAAATATCAAAACTCTTGCTCACATCCGGCAGTACCAAAACTAGGGTTGTTGTCAACCTCTTCTTTAACTCCTCAAAACTGTTTTGACAAGCTTGAGTCCATTGGAAAGCCTTTCCCTTCATTAGCAATTCTGTCATTGGTTTGGCTATCTCGGAAAAGTCCTTTATGAATCGACGGTAATATCCATCCATTCCAAGAAAACTCCTTATTTCCTTTACGTTTTGCAGTGTCCCCATTTCAACACATCCCTCACCTTTCCTGGGTCAACCAATACTCCTCCTCCTGAGATTATATGATCCAAAAATGACACATCTTTCAACCAAAACTGACATTTGTTGAACATGGCATACATTTGATGCTCCCTTAATTTCTGTAGCGTAAGCCTCAAGTGTTCCTCATGTTCCTTTTCATCCTTCGAGTAGATCATAATGTCGTCTATGAACACCACTACAAACCTATCCAATTACTCCATGAAGAACTTATTCATGAGGTACATAAAGTAGGTAGGCGCATTTGTCAATCCAAAAGACATCACGGTGTACTCATAAGATCCATACCGTGTCCTAAAAGCTGTCTTGGGTATGTCTGATGGTCTAATCATCATTTGAAAGTGTCCCGACCTCAAATCTATCTTAGAGAAGACACAAGCACCCTTCATCTGATCAAACAAGTCTTCTATGCATGGCAAGGTGTACCTGTTCTTGATTGTTACCTCGTTGAGAGCTTGGTAATCTATGCACATCCTTCGGGATCCATCCTTCTTGTCCACAAATAGAAAAGGGCGCTCCCCAAGGTGAAGAGGTTGGGCGAATGAAACCTTTCTCTATTTGTTCTTGAATCTGTTTCTTGAGCTTCGCTAATTCCATAGGAGGCATCTTATACGACCTCTTAGCTATAGGTGCAGTTCTAGGTATTAAATCAATAACAAACTCAATGTATCGATCAAGTGGCATACTTGACAACTCGTCCGAAAAAACATCCAAAAATTCACACACCACCAGAATATCCTCAATTGCGGCACCGTCCATATGATTCAGCTCCAATCGCTTCGGTGCAGTTTGAGATGCTTCAAATTCTACGGTGATCCCTTCTTCATTGGTCAACTTCACTGTCTTCGTGGCACCCTCAATAACTCAATTGTGCTTCCTCAACTAGTCCATACCAAGTATAGTGTCCAATCCTTGAGAATCCAAAACAATGAGGTTGGCAGAGAAGTCTACCCCCTTATTCTAAGGCTTACTTTTGGACATACTATATTTGTCCTCATCTCTCCTCCAGGAGACTTAACCAATAGAGTAAACTTCATATGAGAGATAGGCAAACTATACTTCGCAACATACTTTGATGCAATGAATGAATGCGATGCTCCAGAATCAAACAACATAGTCGCGGGGTTGGAGTTGGCGAGAAACATACCAATCACCACGTCATCCGCTTGTTGAGCATCTTCCGTAGAGACATGGTTCATGTTGCCACGAGCAAAATTCTGCTGTCCCCAATTTTCTTGTGGTTGTCCTCCATTAGGTCTTTGGTTTTGCCTCGGTGCATTGCTTCCTTGACCAAGGCCTAACTTAGGACATTGATGCGCAAAGTGCCAAGCTTCTCCACCAGTATAACACTTCTTAACTCCACCAGAATTATTGGGCGAGCTTTGTTCTGAACATTTGCACCAGGAAAAGTAGCACGAGGTGCAAAAGGCATTGGAGGCCTAGGTGCTTGCATAACAGGGCGCTGCTGCACAAACTGAGTTGGGCACAGTGCATAACCAAGGCGCTGTATAGGAGTAGAGGAGCTGTAATATGGCGCATTAGGAGGCGCAAAGCGGGGGCGCACATTACTTCCTTGTTGCTGTCCTTGATATGGCGCTTTGCTCTTGTTATCTTGCTCCATCTCATGGACCTTATTCTCCACCACAATTGCTTTGTCCACAAGCTTCTGGAAATTTGCATAGTCACAAATGAGCAATTGCACTTGGATTTCATTGTTCAAACCCCTCATGAACAAGTATTGCTTTCGGCTGTCACGGCTAACATCCTCAGACGCATATCTTGAGAGTTGAGTGAATTTGTTGAGGTATTCATCCACACTCGGTTTTCCTTGCCTCAAGTTCTCAAATTCATGCCTCTTCAAGATCATCACTCCTTCCGGCACATAATGAGAGCGGAAGCTCTCCTTGAATTCGGCCCAAGTGATCCTCTCCCAATTCTCATGAGCATTGCAATAAGAATACCACCAATCCGCAGCTGCTCCGACTAGTTGATGAGAAGCAAAAAGCACCTTCTCCTGATCGTTGCATTGGACAATAGCTAGCTTCTTTTCCACGAACTTGAGCCAATCATCAGCATCCATAGGGTCGGCGGCTTGTGCAAAGGTCGGTGGCCTAGTCCTCATAAACTCTCCCAACCGGTTATGAGGAGGTGGGGTGGCGTTGGAGGCATGTGGGGCTGATTGCTGATGTTACCAGCCTGCAACTGTCCCATAGTCTGCATCATGGTCTGCATGAGCTGGTTTTGCATAGCCAAAAGCTGCTCAATGTTGATAGCTCCATGAGCAGGTCCTTGCCCATTGTTCTTTTGAGGTGCTCCATGGTTCTCCTCCTCATCATTAGCATCCCTCTGGTTGCGAGTCCTCACCATCTAGAGAAAAGCAATAGGTAAGAATTACGAAATGTCCCCAACTATATGCATCAAGGGATACGAAACTAGACAACTAACTAGCCTACGTGGACATGGCAATGCTAAAGCATCCCAAAATCATTTATTAAGCACACAAGCAAACAATATATATAGCAAGCAGCACACCAAGCAAGAACACATCGATTCCTGAGTGTTTCTATGTGCTCTAAAGTGTCCATTCTATCTAGGATGCGTCCTACGGTCAACTTGTGGCTCTGATACCGATCCGTGACATCCGGTTCCAAAAATGAACCAAGCGAACACATATGTGTGCCCAAGATGTTCAACACACATACATGAGTGCATCACAAACGATATACAGACAATTACCACAGTACAAGATTAATTAACCACTTTTATTATAGAATTCAGAATATCCTCGAATACAAGCACTATTGAATATTAATGACAAGTTTCAACTAATGCAGCGGAAATAAACTAATTAATCAAACTAAGCAACTAGGCAAACTACACATCTAGGCAACATAAGCAATAGGGTAGCGCTGCTCCAATCAACACCACATGCAAAGCTAACGGTAGACACGGCCTAGAACTCCGCATTATCATCATTAAACTCCCTATTCTGACATGCAACTATTTGGGGGGATTGCAAGAGTGAGTACATGTCATACTCAGCAAGTGTGGAAAGTATGACATGTAGCTGATACAAATGACGACAATAATAATGGCCAAGTGCTGAAAAGTACCTTAAAACATTCGAAAAGCAATATATTATATGTATATGAAATAAACCCATCATAAGCCATGTAGTTATCATAATACCAGTCCATATTCCATATCCATCATCATATACCAATATCCATATTCAATACCAGAATTTAATTCATAACTAACCATAATACCAACCATAAACATCCCAAATTCCAATTTTCCTTTAATCATGGAAGTTGTCCAGGTGCTCATAACCGGGAGCACGACTATCATGATAGTTTATTAGACTCTGCATAGTTTGTACCACATTACCCATGTGTTTGTGATTTCTTCACCCATCGGTGACTAAAGAACCTCCCTTATGCCAATTACACTTCTTTTGGTGTATGGCCAAGAGATCACAAAATAGCCTTTATCAATGGGATTACTAGCCTATTTAGACCCCACTGAGGTTTCACCGGTGGCGATGCCTCCAACTGAGAACATCTTCAACCAAGGGCCCCCTCTTGAGCCATTCGAATCCCAGGGTAGTCCCACCAATCATCTACAAACCCAATCCGACTACCCCTTCCCCGAGCATCCTTAATGGTCCAAATAGCATTGGCAAAGCCTTAATTAATCAGCTATGCCGCAACCATACTTGGCCTCGTGGTGGCACTGTAGTCCTGGCTTAATCTCGCATGAACCGGTCCTTAGATATAAAGCAAGCAAACTACCATAACATCCAACCCATCCACATACCAGGCTTGCTTAGATCACCCATTACCATATCATATTGACCAGTTCACATTAACCATAATATCATTAATGCATAATTAAATGTGTAGTGTTGTTTTCCCATCCCAATTAATTAAGCGAAGCAAAAAGGTAAAAAGCCCATCCTGACTCTCTACCATAATTCTAGGTGACAAGGGTGGTTGAACAAATATAGTAAACTTCCTACCATATGATTTTCCATCAAATTGACACAACATGCAGTTTTACAAACAAAACATTTATTTCAAAAAAGGATCAATATGCTTCAAGGACACTTGCCTTGCTCTTGGGATTGATTAGGATCAAAGACTTCAAACTCTTGGTGTTGTAGATCCTCCGTGGCACTCTTTAGCGCAAATCCGTCTAATCCGCACAATAACCATACAAGACAAGAAACACAATCAATGAGTGCCCAAATATTACTAAGGATGACATGACATGCATGATTAATGCAAATGCAAGGTGGATCTTGTCAATAGATTGCTTTTAATGATCACTAATTAGTTCTAATGGATTTTAACAAGTTTATACAGGTTTGTATTTGATTAGATCAAATTTTAGAATTAATTCAACAAATTTTAACCAGGAAAATCAGACTAGTCTGCTAGGGATCGGATAAGTCCGCACTGCGCGAGATCAGCAGATTAGGGTTTTCTAGATCGACGTGAATTTGGAGAATTAGGATTCAATTCATGTAAGGAAAGGAGAATAGAAGGTATACCAGGTGTTTTGGACTCCAATGAATCAAGGATCTTGGAGGCAACACTTGGATCTTGACGATCTAGGGTTGTTGAAGAACTTGATGGTGAATTGGTGATGAAGAACTCAAAGTTGATGGAGATTTTGATCCTCTTTCGTTTCCTCCTCTTCTTCTTCTTGCTTGGGATCTCCTCCTCCCTCCTTGATGGTGGCTCTCCACGAACTAGGGTTTGGGTGGGGTGGAAAAGTGGCAAATAGAGGCCAAGCCAAGGGGTGGGGTTGTTTATATAGAGGTGGAGGCTAGGGTTAGATGGATTTCGAATTTGAGATGAGTAGGGGCCGGTTTATAGTCCACATGGGCTCTAAAAGAGTTAGGCATGATGTCCCTAGGTCCACTTAACGTGAAACCCAAGAAACAAGTCGTAAAACAAAAGATCAACTTGGAGTCGCGAAATATCGGACAAGTTCGAAAAGGACCGGACTAGTCCGAAGTTGTCGAGAGAGAAATCGGACAGCTCTGGCCAAAAATCGGACAAGTCCAACTTTGGTCAGAGAGGAAAAAGGACAAGCCCACCAGAACACCGGACAAGTCCAGGACTTAGCAAATTTTCAAGGATTCTTGGAACACCAGACTAGTCCACATAGGACCAGACAAGTCCAAAAGTGTCCAGAGGCAAAAACAGACTAGTCCGCAGCAAGAACGGACAAGTCGGATCGAACTCAGAGAGAAATCGGACTAGTCCGCACACAAATCAGACTAGTCCGCACTTTCCAGAATTTTTATGTGCGATTTTGTTCCAAATCAATTTTAAACTTATTCCTCTTTATGTGCATTAATGTTAAACATGTATATGAATGTATGCAGGGCATGATGGATGAAAATGAGGGTGTTACAAGATACCAGAGGCCTAGGTTGGGTGTATGAACTAAATATCTCGGGACCCTTTTTACGATGATCAAATGACATTTCTTAGGATTGGCTTGAAACCTTGCACACAAACATATACTCAACATGATATCTGGCCTAGATGCACATAAATAAAGTAGAGAGCCAATCATGGAATGATATACCTTTTGATCCATGTTTGGTCCATCTTCATTGAGGTCTAAGTGTCCATTTCTCACCATGCGAGTCATTATAGGCTTTGCTTTGTCCATGCCAAATTTCTTGAGAATGTCTTGGGTGTACTTTGTTTGGCTTATGAATGTTCCATTCTTTAGTTGTTTCACTTGGAATCCCAAAAAGCATATCAGCTCTCCCATCATTGACATGTCGAATCTATCTGTCATGATTTTACTAAATTCTTGACAAAAAGATTTGTTAGTTGAACCAAATATACTATCATCAACATAAATTTGACAAATAAATAGATCATCATCAAAGTGCTTGGTAAACAAAGTGTAATCAGCTTTACAAATTTTGAATCCATTTTCAACTAGAAAATCTCTAAGGCACCCATACCAAGCTTTTTTTAAGGCCATAGAGAGCCTTACGCAGTTTGAATACATGGTCAGGGTACTCTTGATCTTCAAACCCAGGGGGTTGCTCCACGTACACCTCCTCCTTGATCGGTCCGTTGAGGAAGGTGCTTTTGACATCCATTTGATATAGCTTGAAATCACGGTGAGTAGCATATGCAAGTAATATACGAATTGATTCAAGCCTAGCTACGGGGGCATAAGTCTCGTCGAAATCCAAACCTTCGACTTGTGAGTAGCCTTTGGACACAAGTCATGCCTTGCTTCTTGTCACCACTCCGTGTTCATCTTGCTTGTTGTAGAAGACCCATTTAGTGCCGATGACGTTGGACTTGGGTCTTTCAAAAAGTTCCCATACTTCATTACTCTTGAAGTTGATCAATTCTTCTTGCATCGCCATCACCCAGTCAGGATCTCTTAATGCATCTTCAACTTTGTATGGTTCCAAAGAGGATACAAAAGAATAGTATTAACATAAATTATCTATACGAGACCGAGTTGTCACTCCCTTTTGGATGTCACCAATTATGTTGTTGACGGGGTGATCTCTTTATATGCTTCTGTGTACTCTTGGATGTGGCACTTGTGGTCTTAAATCCTCATGATCATCATCTTCTTCGTCTCCCCCTGGATAGTTGCCCTCATTAATGTTTTGATTATCTTGATCTCCTTGAGATTGATCTTGTGTGGAAGCTCCCCCTTGATCATTTTCCTCCGTTTGTGGTTCATCTTCTTCATTCGGATTTTGAGGTGATGCTTGTGGTCGAATATCGCCCAGTGACATTCTTCTCAATGCTTGACATGGAGCTTCTTCTTGATCTAGCACACACTGGTTAACTTGCTCTACTTGAGAGCTGTTAGTTTCATCGAACACTACGTCACATGCTACTTCAACAAGTCCAGAGGCTTTATTGAAGACACGATAAGCGTAGGAGTTCGAATCATAGCCAAGCAAGAAACCTTCATTGGACTTTGAAGCAAACTTCGAAGCCGTAGGCTTCTTTTTTAGAATATAACATTTTGAACCAAAAACTCTAAAGTATGAAATTTTTGGTTTGTTACCGGTGAGTAGTTCATATGAGGTTTTCTTGAGTAAACGATGAAGGTATAGTCGGTTTATGGCATGACAAGCAGTGTTAACCGCTACAGCCAAAAACCAGTCCTAAGTCTTGTATTCATCGAGCATTGTCCTTGCCATCTCAATGAGTGTTTGGTTCTTCCTTTTGGCTACCACATTTTGTTGAGGAGAGTAGGGTGCTTAAAATTCGTGCTTTATTCCTTCTTCATCCACATACTCCTCAACTTGAGTATTCTTGAATTCCATTCAGTTGCCACTTCGTATGTTCTTGATCGTCAGTGAGAATTCATTTTGAGCTCGCATGAGAAACTTCTTGAGTGTTCCTTGAGTTTCTGTCTTATCATGCAAAAAGAAACCCAACGTGAAGCGTGAAAAATCATCGACAATGGCTTAATCATATTTATTACTGCCGATGCTTATGTAAGCAATTGGACCAAATAGGTCCATGTGGAGGAGCTCAAGCGGTCTTGTTGTAGTCATGACATTCTTCGCGGGATGGGGTGCTCCTACTTGCTTCCCGGCTTGGCACGCACTACAAGGCCTGTCTTTCTTAAAATAAACATCCTTCAATCCTCGGATGTGATTGCCTTTTAGAAGTTTTTGTAGATTTCTCATACTAACATGTACTAGCCGTCTATGTCACAACCAACCCATGTTAGTTTTTGCAATCAAGCATATGTCAAGTTCGGCTTTATCTTTGTTGAATTCAACTATATAAAGTTTTCCCTTTAACACACCCTTGAATGCAATAGAGTTATCACTCCTTCTAGAGACGGTCACACCCTCATTAGTGAATATACAATTATAACCTTTGTCACATAGTTGAGATATGGACAAGAGGTTATAATCTAAGGAATCAACATATAAAACATGGGAAAGTGTATGCTGTGATGAAATTGCAATTTTACTAGTACCTAGCACCCTTCCTTGACTATTATCACCAAAATAGATGCATTCGCTTGAGTCTTCATTTTGTCATACTCCACGAACATTTTTCTTTCTTCGGTCATGTGATTTGTACATCCACTATCTGGCACCCATTTCGCTCCACCGGATAAGTATGCATGCAAAAAGAAATCATGCTTTGGTCTTAGGTACCCAAGCTTCTTGGATCCTTTGAGGTTAGTCACAAGTGATTTGGGCACCCACACACGAGACTTGGTGTTATCATGGCATGGCCCAACATATTTAGCATAAGTTTTTCCATTACCATTTTTCATAAGCACATATGAAGCATCAAAGGTTCTAAACAAGATTTGTTGTCCATATGAGTTCACAATGTTCAATTTATCAATGTTGTCATGTTTTCCAACTTGGGAAGAGTTTCCCTTGACAAAACCAATGTGATCCTTGTCATTCTTGTGGCTTCTAGCATTTTGCCTTTCACCATGAGAATACCCAATGCCATATTTAACATTAAGAGGTCTTGTGACTGAGTATGCACTGCGTGCATACTTGACCTTCTCCTTGTCAAATATGCCACTTTGGGAGGGATGCTTGTCTTTTGTGAAGTTGGACTTTTCTTTCAAGTTGGTGTTATTTTTAGCACATGAACAATTAATAACAGTTTCAGATTTGATATGTTGAGAAGGTGAGCTTGAAGAGGATGAAGAACCACTTTGCTTGAGTGACTCAACTTGTGTCTCAAGGATTTTGTTAACTTTGGTTAAGTTAGCAAGTTCATCCTTGATTGTCTTGTTTGAGTCTTTTAACTTCAAAAAACCTTTCCTTCCTTCAAGCTAACTCAAGTTCTAGTGATTTACTTCGCTCCTTTTCAAGCTCAAGGAGCTTTTCAATCTCAAGATATTCCTCGTTTTGGAGAATGATCATATCTTCTTGGCGATTGACTAGATCCTCCTTATCAACAATCTTATTGAAAGTGCATCTAGGCATCCCTTGTGGGTTTTGGTTGATTTATGACAAACAAATGAGATCCTAACAAAATTGTTGAGATGAGCGCAGTTTTTAAAAAAATTAGGAAGAAAGCGCAAAAAGGAAGGAGAATGAGGATCTAAAGGGAAAAGATCTCAATAGCTGACAAGATTAGATTATTTTGTATGGAGTGTGTCGGAGAAACACACCCCAAGAGCTCAAGTGAAAAAATAATTCAACTCACTGCACAATTCACAGGAAAACCGGACTAGGCCGATATACACTGGACTAGTCCGATATCTCTCTAACTAAGATTGGACTAGTCCCCCCAAGTGCGGACTAGTCCTCATCACTTCACATTTGCACAAAAATGGACAAGTCCGATATCTATCGGGCTAGTTCGATATCTTCTGACTAAAATAATACAAGTCCTCCAAGTCCGGACTTGTCCATAGCCCCACAATTTTTTCACTACACCGGACAAGTCCAATATCAGTCAGACTAGTCTGAAAACTCTCTGACTAAATTGGACAAGTCCCTCTATGTGCGGACTTGTCCTCAGTTCTTCATGGTGTTCACTACACTGGACTAGTCCGGTATCAAACGGACTAGTCCGAAAAGTTTCTGACTGAAAACGGACTATTCCGCACCAGTAACGGACTAAGTCTGGTATATCTCAACCCTTAGGGTTTTACACACACCGCACACCGAACTAGACCGGAGTCCACCACGGACTAGTTCGGACATCGCGACCCTAATGGTAACTTTTGGAAATCCTAGTATAAATAGAGGTGTACGGCCATACAACCATATCTCTCGACCCCTTGCACCGTCACACCTCCCAAGAGCCCAAAATACACATCCTCTCCACACATTCTAACCCTAAAGGATCAAATCTTTGAGGATTAGCAATTGATCAAAGGAGAGACTTGTTCTACACATCTTGAGCTATTGGGTTTGATCTCTCACACACTCTTGTTGTTTATTGTATATATTTCGAGTGTGTTTGGTGGTGGTCTTCATTGTAATTCTCGGGGAGCCCTCAACTTCTGAGAAGGCCCCTTGAATGAGTTATTTTCCCCTTTGTGATTAGTGGAAGAGAATCGGCCTTCGTGGCTATTCGACGAGGGTAGGGTTCGTGGAGACCCAGTCCTCCGTGGAATCCTCAACATGGATGCAGGTTTCCTCTGTTGGAATCGAACCACGGGATAAAATATTGTCTGGCACACTTTTGTTTCATCGTTCATCGTATTCTAGGGTTTACATAATCTTGAGCAATTCATGTTGAAACATTGGAGTTAAAGTTGATCTTTGCCATACGTTGTTTCATTGTTTTAATACATCCAAGTTGCAAATTACTTTCTGTTGCATACGGTACTAGAAGTGAATTAATCGATCAATCTTGATCTTTCTAGTCCACGCATACCGGACTAGTCCACATAGTACAGGACTAGTCCGATCTCCCTGTATTTGATAAATCTGTTGAGTGTTTCAAGGATCGACAAAAGTTCAAAATGTCGATTCACCCTCTCTAGTCTACATTCAATTAGTATCAAAGCCAAACTCTTCAAAAGAGACTCACCGCTCGAAGAGTCGATGTTGGACATCAAGGATGTAAACAAGAACTTCAACAACAAGAAGGATGATGATGAAAAGACACAAAAGCTGGGGAAGCTCCTCGATACAATTCAGGATTGTGAGGACGATGATGAGGAAATGCTTCAACTCAAGGCTCTTCTACGGAAGAAGGAACTCTCCCTAAAAGGGAAGAAGAAGATCGACGATGAAAAGAAGAAGGGGGGTGGTCACACCGACTACTCCTGATATCCTTTTGACTATGAACGTTTGAATTCTAACAATAGTCATTATTTATATATTCCTTTAGAAAAAGCGCCTTATTTTGATGGCAATGATTATTCAATGTGGAGACAAAATATGAAAATGCACCTTATATCGCTTAACCCAAGTTTGTGGCATATAGTGTGTACAGGAATAGATATCCCGCATGATGATCAAGAGCTGACTCCAAGACAAGAACAAGGCATTCATCGAAACGCCCAAGCCACAGTTGTGATCACCTCTTCATTGAGTTGAGATGAGTTCACCAAGGTGGATGGACTTGAAATTGCCAAGGAGATATGGGACACTCTACAAACCGCACATGAAGGTGATCTTCATGTACATGAAGCCAAGATAGAAATGTTTGAAGGTGAATTGGGAAGATTCACCATAGAAGAAGATGAATCACCACAAGATATGTACAATCGATTGAAGAATCTTATCAACAAACTCCAAGCATGTGGCAGCAAGAAGTGGAATGATCATCAAGTCGTGAAGTTGATACTTAGAGCATTTAGGCCTCGCAACATGACCATTTGCTTTATGATTTGGGAAAGCCCCAGTATCGGAAAGTTACCCGGGATGAACTTCTTGGCAAGATTATCAACTTTGAAATGATGGAGAAGCAAGCCAAGCATGTCAAGGAAATTGCCGATCTTACCTTAGCAAAGAAGAAAGGAGTTGCCTTAAAGTCAACTTGTAAACCCGTATCAAAAGAAGCTCGAGAAGCTCATGGAGAAGATGACAACGATGATGAAAGCAGTGATATCGATGAAGAAGACTTGATCTTGTTCATGAAGAAGTTCAAGAAAATGATGAGAAGAAGAAAGGGTGGTAACTCAAATGAAGGAAGACAAAGGGACAAACAAAGACCCAAGATGAGACGGGCCTGCTACAATTGCGTAGAATATGATCACATCATAGTAGATTGTCCACATGAAGAAAATAAGAGGAAGACTAAGGACAACAAGCCTCGACCGAAGAAGATGTTCAAGAAGAAGAAGCAATATGGCCAAGCGCATCTAGGGAAGGAGTGGGACTCCAATGATGGATCCTCATCCGAAGAAGAAGAAGAGATGGCCACGATAGCCATCAAGAAGACTACCAAGAAATTTACTCTCTTTCCAACCATGGGCACATGGAAGGACAACGACAACACATGTCTAATGGCCGAGGAAGGTAAAAGAAAGGTAAGAACCAAATCTTCCTCCTCACATTCATTTACTAGTGATAGAGATATTTCTAGTGATGATGAAGATATGTTTAGAGGTTTAGATAAGAAAACTGCTGCTAAGATGAAATTTCTAATGGATAAGCTTGTTGATAAGGAGGAGCTAGTTGATCGTCAAGAAGATATGATCATCCTCCAAAATAAAGAATATCTTAAGATCAAAAAGCTCCTTGAGCTTGAAAAGGAGCAAAGTAAATCACTGGAACTTGAGTTAGATTCAAGCAAGGAAGCTTGTTTGAAGCTAAAAGACTCAAACGTGGCTATCAACGATGAACTTGTCAAATTAACCAAAGTTAACAAGATCCTTAAGGTACAAGTTGAGTCACTCAAGCTAAGTAGTTCTTCATCCTCTTCAAGCTCACCTTCCCAACAAATCAAATCTAAAACTGTTGTTGCTTGTACTTGTGCTAAAAGTGACACATACTTGAAGAAAAAGCCAAACTTGACAAAGGACAAGACACCTTCCCAAAGTGGCATATTTGACAAGGAGAAGGTCAAGTATGCACGCAGTGCATACTTGGTCACAAGACATCCTAAAGTCAAATATGGCATTGGGTATTCTTATGGTGAAAAGCAAAATGCTAGAAGCCACAAGAATAACAAGGATTACATTGCCTTTGTCAAGGGAAACTCTTCTTAAGTTAGAAAACTTAATAATGGTGATATATTTAACATTGTTAACTCATATGAACAACAAGTTTTATTTAGAACATTTGATGCTTCATATGTACTCATGAAAAGTAATCTCGGTAGAGTTTATGCTAAATATATTGGGTCATGCCATGGGAACACCAAGTCTCATGTGTGGGTGCCCAAATCACTTGTGACTAACCTCAAAGGACCCAAGCAAGCTTGGGTATCTAAGACCAAGGCATAATTTGTCTTTTGTAGGCATATTCATCCGGTGGAGCTAAATGGGTGTTAGATAGTGGATGCACCAATCACATGACCGGAGAAAGAAGAATGTTCGTGGAATATGAAGAAAATGGAGATCCAAGCGAATGCATTTATTTTGGTGATAATAGTCAAGGAAGAGTGCTTGGTACCGGTGAAATTGCAATTTCATCACAACATATTTTTTCTCATGTTTTACACGTTGATTCCTTGGATTATAACCTTTTGTCCATATCTCAATTATGACAAGGGTTATAATTGTTTATTCACTAATGAGGGTGTGACCGTCTCTAGAAGGAGTGATAACACAGTTGCATTCAAGGGTTGTTAAAGGGAAAACTTTATCTAGTTGACTTCAACCAAGATAAAGCCGAACATGAAAAGAACTTGTGAGTAGCATGATTGCAAAGACCAGCATGGGTTGGCTGTGGCATAGACGGCTAGCACATGTTGGTATGAGGAATCTTTAAAAACTTCTAAAAGGTGATCACATCCGTGGTTTAAAGGATGCTGTTTTTGAGAAAGACAAGCCTTGTAGAGTGTGCCAAGTCGGGAAGCAAGTAGGAGCACCCCATCCCGCGAAGAATGTCATGACTAAATGAGACCGCTCGAGCTCCTCCACATGGATCTATTCGGTCCAATTGCTCACATAAGCATCGGTGGTAATAAACACAGTTTACACATTGTTGATGATTTTTCACGTTTCACTTGGGTTTTCTTTTTGCATGATAAGAAAGAAACTTAAGGAAGCCTCAAGAAGTTCATCAAGCGTGCCCAAAATGAAATCTCATTGAAGATCAAGAACATACGAAGTGACAACGGGACAGAACAAGAATACCCAAGTTGAGGAGTATCTAGACGAAGGAGGGATAAAGCACGAATTTTCAGCACCATATTCTCCTTAAGAAAACGGGGTAGCTGAAAGGAAGAACCGAACACTCCTTGAATTGGCAAGGACAATGCTCGATGAATACAGGACTTCGGACAGGTTTTGGGCTGAAGTAGTTAACACCACTTGTCACACCATAAACTGACTTTATCTTCATCGTCTACTCAAGAAAACATTGTACGAACTACTCATGGGTAACAAGCCGAATATTTCATATTTTTGAGTTTTTGGTTCAAAATGCTATATTCTCAACAAGAAGTCTGGCTTCGAAGTTTGCTTCGAAGTCCGATTAAGGTTTCTTACTTGGTTGTTACATCCTAGCTCCAGACTTAATAGGATTGATGGAATAACTCATACGACCAAGGTATACCTTCTTTTCCGGAAGCCCACCTGCAAAGAACTCTGAGGTTAAGCGTGCTTGGCTCGGAGCAATTTGTGGACGGGTGACCGACCGGGAAGTTTCCTCGGGTGCGCACGAGTGAGGACAAAATGCATAGAAAAAACTAGTGTTGGTCTGTGGGGCTATTCCGTGATCCTATAGAGTTGCCAGAAGTAACGACCGCAAGGCCAGTAGTGGTTGGGGTGTTATAGCATGGTATCAGAGCCTCATTGGGAATAGTGTACTTGAATAGAGCATATTTTTGAAAACTTAGGATTATATGAGTGAGGAATTACCTATATGCCCATATAAGGAGTATTATTAGTATAAGATATAAAGGTGGTAAACAAACTTATGTGTTATTATTTCTGTAATGACGCTCCAACGTCAGGTAAGAGGTATGGTACGCCATCGAGAGCGGATCAATCTTGGTAAGCTCAACATACAAGGAGTGGTATGTGATATTTCCATGGCTTTGCACGGAAAGTTAATATGAGTCTTTGAAACCATTCATGTTTCTGAGAACATATGACACGGTACTCCAGTGTGACACAAAATTAGTGGGAGCCCCCGTCGGGTGGTGGATAACCCGATAGTATGCATCTATAGAACTATTCATGTTCTATGGGAGCATGTGAAACACGTATGCCCGAGCGTGTATAAGCCGGTTCGTGCGAGAGTCATTGCTGTACAGACGTAGTACAACTATGTACCTCGAGACATGACTTCGCTCGAGGGCGACTCAAACCAGAGTCGTATGCATTTACTTTCATATATATTATTGTGACTGTTTATCATGTTTCCCCGAACCGTTCTTGTGGTGTGCAGGTGTGAAAGGGGATTGTTTGTCTTTTGCAGCTACACTGACTACGGTATCAACCTGTGTAGAACACGTTTGCGAGTGAACGATACTAGGGCCACCTATAAACGTATCTGGATATACCGTTTAGAATTTTCTTTGGTGAGGCACGTAGTACCGTCGTATCACATTTGATACATTGACCATCCCCCACAAAAGAATGGATGCATTGTGTTTTAAAGTCCGACTATCGGTTGCTGGTAGGTTTTGGACATCGCAAAGTGAATTTCAATCATAACTAGTGAAGAAACAATGTTCTTTATTTCTGGCAGAAGTTTTCTCAACTTCGCCAGGTTGAAACCTTGATTATTTTACGGAAAACATAGCCTTATGCTATATTTATGGAAACAACATCCCGTCCACTACAAAGTTTATTATGGTCATTAGGACTGAAAATGATCCTACCTTGGTGTAAACTGAACTCCACAAAAACTACTACAAATGTCTTACCCAACTACACAGTCTCTGTATTTTTACCATAACTTCTTGTAGAAAAATCTTCTGCCCTATTGTGATAAATATCTGGAGAGGGTAGAAGTATCAATACAACTTTGTAAATTGAAGTGTTTTCTAATTCGACACTAAACCAATCAAAATTCCAGGTTGAAACTGGTACTCTGCTGAGCTGCTGGCCGAAAACAAGTCAGCTCATCTGTCAATTTTAGAAAGTCATATGTCCTATTATTAAAACTTGACATAGTCATATATATACATTTCTGGAAAGCCTAGGAAGTTCTCTATCAACTTTCTATTCAACTCCGGGACTGAATCTTTCATTAGAAGTTCCTAATTTCAGTTGTCGCAAACACTGTTCTTACAGTCCAGAACCAGAAACCATTTGTGCATAATTTGTGATTTGTGCGCTTTGACCTGTATAACAACTTCGTAAGCTTGAAACAATTTATTTCTGGAATGTTAACATGATGTGGTACCATATTTATTTTGTTGTTACCTCAAAATATTGTTTTGATATACGTGTATAAATTGTGGGTGATAACCACATATAAAGGAGAGGTTCTGTCAAAATTTTCAGGAAATTTTAGTCAACTTCAACCCTGTATAACTTTTAATGCAAAGCTCACCTGGAGGTGTTCAAGTACAATCTGTAAAGTAGCAAAAGGTAAAAATCCCTTCCCGACTCTCTTCCATAAATTCCAGGTGACAAGGGTGGTCAATCAACGCTAGTAAACTTCCTACCATAGGATTGCCATCAAATTGACACAAGAATGCAGTTTGCAACCAAAACATTTATTTTAAAAACAGGATCAATATGCTTCAAGGACAGTTGCCTTGCTCTTGCGGTTGATTAGGGTCAAAGCCTCCAAACTCTTGGTGCTGTAGATCCTCCGCGGCACTCTCTAGCGCAAATCCGTCTAATCCACACAATAAACATACAAGACAAGAAACACAATCAAAGAGTGCACAAATATTACTCAATATGACATGACATGCATGATTGATGCAAATGCAAGGTAGAACTTGTTACTAGATTGATCTTAATGATAAATAACTAGTTCTAATAGCTTTTAACAAGTTTATACAGGTTTGGAGTTGATTAGATCAAATTTTAGAATTAATTCAATAAAATTTAACCAGAAAGGTTGGACTAGTCCGCTAGGGACCGAACAAGTCCACACTTTGCGAGATCAGCAGATTAGGGTTTTCAAGATCGACATAAATTTGGAGATTAGGGGTTGAATTCACGTAAGTAAAAGAGAATAAAAGGTATACCAGGTGTTTAGAACTCCAATGAATCGAGAAACTTGGAGATAGCACTTGGATCTTGGTGATCTAGGGTTGGTGATGTACTTTGGGATGAATTGGTGATGAAGAACGAAAGCTTGGTGGAGATCTTGGTCCTCTTTCGTTTCCTCCTCTTCTTCTTGCTTGTGATCTTCTCCTCCCTCCTTGATGGTGTCGCTCCGCGAACTAGGGTTTGGGTGGGGTGGAAAAGTGGCAAATAGATGTCAAGCCAAGGGGTGGGGCTGTTTATATAGAGGTGGAGGCTAGGGTTAGATGGATTTCGAGTTTGAGATGAGTAGAGGCCGGTTTAAAGTCCCACATGGGCTCTAAATGAGTTAGGCAAGACGTCCCAAGGCCCACTTAACGTGAAACCCAAGAATCAAGTCGTAAAACAAAAGATCAACTCAGAGTCACGAAATATCAGACAAGTCCGGAAAGGACCGGACTAGTTCGAAGTTGTCCAGAGAGAAAATCGGACAAGTCCGACTTTAAACAGAGAGGGCATCGGACAAGTCCGCTGGAACACCGGACTAGTCCGGAAAAGTCCAGGGACTTAGCAAAATTTCAAGGATTCTTGGAATATCGGACTAGTCCGCACAAAATTGAACAAGTCTGAAAGTTTCCAGAGGCAAAATCAGACTAGTCCGCAGCAAAAACAGACGAGTCCATTTTTAGTCAGAGAGA
This sequence comes from Tuctoria greenei, assembly GCA_036927565.1. Taxonomy (NCBI): domain Eukaryota; kingdom Viridiplantae; phylum Streptophyta; class Magnoliopsida; order Poales; family Poaceae; genus Tuctoria; species Tuctoria greenei. Next base: position 192,483,803 of record JAYESD010000001.1, read on the forward strand.
AATTGAACTAGTCCTCAGTAAAATCGGACTAGTCCGCACTTTCCTGCGTTTTAAGTACAGTTTTGCTCCAAATCAATTTTAAATGATCCGAATCAATTTTAATCTCGTTCCTCTTTATGTGGGTTGATGTTAAACATGTATATGAGTGTATGTGGGGCATGATGCATGAAAATGAGGGTGTTACAAAAACCATAGGTCTAAGGACAAGTCCGGACTTGGAGGACATTTCCGGTTTTAGTCAGAGGATTATCGGATTAGTCCGGTTGATATTGGACTAGTCCGGTGCTGTGTAAATGTGGAGTGCTGCGGACAAGTCCGCTCTGTGGAGACTTGTCCGTTTTTAGTTAGAGAGATATCGGACTAGTCCAGTGGATATTGGACTAGTCCGCACATGTTGATTTTTGTGCAGTGAGTGTAATCTTTTTCACTTGAGCTCTCAGGGTGTGTTGCTCCAACACACTTCAAACAAAATAATCTAATCTTTACAGCTCTTGAGCTGTTTTCTCTTTAGATCCTCATTCTCCTTCCTTTTTGTACTTTCTCCTCATTTCTTTAAAACCTGCGCTCATCTCAACAATTTTGTTAGGATCTCATTTGTTTGTCATTAATCAACCAAAACCCACAAGGGATGCATAGATGCACTTTTAAGATCCAAGGCAAGCAAAACCACCATATCATCCAACCCAATCCACAAACCATGCTTGCTTAGATCTCCCAAGTCCCATGTTACCAATTAACCATGTTCATCAATTCTCATCATATACATGCTCATTAATTCATAGTTAAGCAATTTGGTTATTTTCTCATCCCAATTAATTAGAGCAAAGAAAAAAGGTAAAATAACATTCATGACTCTCTACAACATATTCCAAGCGACAAGGATGGTCAAACAAGACTAGTAAACACCTATCTTGGGTTTCCTATCAATTTGACACAAGCTTGCAGTTTTGCAAACAAAACATTTACCTTCTGGAGCAATACCTTCTATTCCACGCAATAAACATACAAAACAAGCATTACAATCAATAGATGCTCATATATTACTCAATATATCATGACATGCATGAATGATGCAATTATGTTGTAATGCATGTTATCAAGTTGCTATCATTTCTTACTAACTAGTTACAATTAAGTTTTATATGTTTGAGCAAGTTTCAAGTCATTTTGGATATTATTAAAGAAGTTCTAGTAATTTCCAGAACTAAAGGAGCGGACTAGTTCGCACCTTGGCCGGACATGTCCATTCTGGACCAGAAAGGAAATTGGACTAGTCCGTACCGGACTGGGCAATTCCGCTATTGCTAGGGTTTGGGCGAATTTTCAACTAGAGCATAGTCTGAGTTAATATAGAACCATAATTTACATAGAAAAGATGAATCTAAGGTATTTAACATGAATCCTAGGGTTCAATGGTTGAGGATTCGACGAACTCGAGATCTAGACATCTAGATCCAAAGAAGACAAAGAATCGATGGAGGGAAACATTGACGATGAAGTGTTGATGAAGATCGCAACAACGACGATCTTGGTTGATCCTCCTCATTCTTCCACCGCGGTGAATGCTTTTTGATGGCGGCTCTCATGAACTAGTGTTAAGGGTTTCTTCTAATTTGGCAAAGAGATGAAAGGGTGGGTTGTGGGGTGTTTATATAGGGTGGAGGCAGTAGGGTTTGGGTGGAACATAAGTATAGGGCACTGGGGGCCTTGGTGGGGTCCCACATAGGCTCCATAGGGGTTGGGCACGACGTTCTTGGGCCCACTTAAGGAAATTACCCAATAACTTGTCATGGAGGACAAACAGAATCCGAGTCAGGCACACCAAAGTAGTCCGCACAGGGGACGGACAATTTCGATCAGGTACAGAGAGGTAGAATGAACATGTCCGTTGTAGATCCGCACAAGTCCGATATGGACCAGAAAGCAAAATGGACAAGTCCGGTAGCTTGTCCAATTTTCAAAAACCAAACCAAACTGAGAAATTTCCGAACCACTCCAAAAAGATCCCAGTAACGAAGATCGGACTAGTCCATACATGGGAACGGACAAGTACGGACAATAACAAAAGAATTTTTGAACTAATCCATAGCAAATAGCGGACAAATCTGGAAAACAACAGAGAGTAGATCAGACTAGTTCGGGCTCCATTTCGGACAAGTCTGCACTGATACAGGTTTTTAATTTATGTTTTGGGTCTAATTCATTTTACACTTGTTCCTTTTTGTGTGGTTTAACATTAAACATGTATAAGAATGTATGCAATGCAAGATGGATGAAAATGAGGGTGTTACAGAATGGCCCCTTCTCCATCTATAAATAGGACCACCTACCCCTCACTTCAACACACACAACTTGAGCATCATTCTATTGTATCCATTACTGCCAATAGTGTTTAGAGGAGTTAGGTTGTAGAAAGGAGAGTCTCTAGTCTCAAGTCCAAATTGGGAAAGGAGTAGCGGGAGTCTCTCTTCCCAATTCCAAATTGGGAATGGTATGGCTCATGTATTCCATCTTGTATTTGTGACTTTATTCATAATAAAGATGTTATCTTTAGTCTTCCATTATACATATACTTGGATGAAGCGTTTCTTGTTTGATTGTGAAATCCATGTATGTGGAAGGTATAGTCTTCATGGTTGCACTATAATGATATCATCTTATCATCATAACACTATAAACCCACACAATGGTATAACTAATTATGATATAGTTATGTTAATATGAATAACTATCCTTTGTATCAACAGATGTTTCGTGATGATTTAGTTCATTGTGTTAGGATGGTTTGTGCCTAGGCTTGTAAGGTATTTACTTAATATGCTAGCATGGAGCTAGGATAGTTAAGTAGTGTTGAATATCTCGTAGACCCACGAATTGAAGAGGTAAGCAGTAGGTGGTGACATTCCTATCTGTCTTTTGTAATCCTCCACGTTCGGCTATGCCCTAGGCTCTTGGATAGAATCGTCCTTGTATTGCTAGGAGTAAACCCGTGCCCGATGTGTTGAACAACATAGCATAAGAATTCAACATTAACATGATTCATTAGTATTTGACTTAGGCTATGTATATGTACAATATAGAAGCATTGTAGGAGTAACTCGCTATCCCTTAGTCTAATCTCTCTCTAGGATCCATTTATCCCCCTTAGAATTGAATGCTCTTGTGTGTGTCAGACTACCTCCAATTATCCATTATCCATTCTCACTAGAGCCCTACCTAAACCATTCTACCCTTACCATTTGATGATTGTTGCACTTCCACCTAGCCTTCCATTGTGATAAAATAAATAAAACCCTTGGAATACTCATTTGGAGGGGAAATGCTACATCGATAGTTTCCGTGCGCTTGTAGAATTTATTACGTGATCCTAAGGAACCATCAACAAGCATTTCTAGTGCACTAGCCAGATATGAATTGTTAGTGATGCATAAGAAATATCAACAAGCATTTCTGGCGCCATTTCCGGGGAAGGCAGCTGAAGTATTGCATGATTGAGTGAATAGGATAGGAACCTAATTAGGTTTTAGTAGGATAAACTTTCTTTGTTTTCACATTTATATGTGAAAATAGGGTAGTGTATGTTTGGTTTCTGCTTGCTAGAAAACTTTGTTGAAGATCTAGAATACCGTCTGAGAGATAGACCTCGTGTTGTTACTCCTTAGTAGCTTCGCGTGGCAAGACAAACCTGCATTCTTGCACCGACAATTGAAACACCAATGGCTTAGAAGACCCTTCATGAGTTTTTAGCTCCCTCTACTGACAATGTTCCTATGGGGCCCACTTTTAACAAGCAAGACGCGACCTTTCAAATCAAGACTGGCCTAATCACTATGATGAAAGCCAACCCATTTTGTGGGAATGCTAACGAGGATGCAAATGCTCACTGACAACAATTTCTTGAGATCTGCAGCACTTTTAAGATCAAGGATGTCTCTCCTGATGCCGTCCGTCTTAGACTATTTCTGTTCTACCTTCTTGGGAGAGCGAAGCAGTGGTTCTATGCGAATAGAAGTGTTGTAGACACTTGGGAGAAGTGTTCAATGGCATTCCTTGCCATGTTCTTTCCGTTGGGCGAGACCAATGCCCTACATGAAATAATTTCAAGTTTCCAGCAAGATCGTAAGGAGTCTACTCTCGAGGCTTGGGAAAGGATGCAAGATTATGTTCTATCCTGTCCCCAACATAGGTTGGACGACTGGCTCATTATCCAAAATTTCTACAATGAGCTGATTCCTTCCGCCCGTGACCATGTGAATGATGATGCTGCATGAGTCTTCTTCTCATTGACGGTGCCCATAGCAAAAGATTTGATTGAGAAGATGGTATCTAATATGGTTATAGTGACGAGTGTCTCCAGACCCGTCAGCGAGGCATACAGACCTTGAAAGAGGTCGACATGATCGCTGTCCAATTGGACCTCCTTATGAAAAAGATTTATGGAAAAGCCAGTGGTGAAACATGTGGCATTGCCTTGGCCTTAGACAGTCACATCATATGTGAAGTCTTTGGCAACACGAGTCATATGGGCAATGACTGCCCAGAGACTCGTGAGGATGCCTTATACGTAGCAAACAATGGGAACTTCAACAAGAATAACTATCGTCCAATAGGTCAAGGGTGGGGCCAACCATGCCCTTTCTTTCAAAGAGGTAACACCAACAATGGAAACAATGGCAATCAGCCCAACTTGAGAGAGCTTGCCATTAGCCAGCTAAAGATTAATGATGCCTTATCTAAGATTCTATCATCTAATGACAAGACCCTAGAAAACATCAATGCAAAGATTGAAGGACTATCCTCAGGTTTCAAGAATCATCTGAGCTTCAACAAGATGTTGGAAACTCAGTTGGCTCAACTTGCTGTTGTTGTTCCTCTGTTGGAAAGTAACAAAATTCCTGGATAGTCAGAAGCCCCGGTGGAAAATGTGAATGCAGTGGCTATGAGAGGTGGCAAGACCACTCATGACCCACTGTATCCCGTACAAGAAAAGAGGACAACTAAGAAGGAGAAATATAAAGATGATGTACCAACTAGCATAAATGAACCACTTAGTGAGAGAATGGCCAAGCAATTTGAAGACAACAATTTTATGTCGTTCCCTCACTGACAAATGAAGCTAGCAGTGGATGAGCAATTCAACCACTTTGTTGAAGTTATTCAAAAATCCACATCAATGTGCCCTTTATAGATGCAATGCAAGTACCCACTTATGCTCGCTATCTCAAGGACATATTGAATAAAAAGCGTCCATTTCCCACAACTGAGATTGTCAAGCTTACGAAGGACTGCAGTGAAAGCATCCTCAATAGGCTTCCGCTGAAGAAGAAGGACCCTGGATGTCCTACTAAATGTTGCTCAATTGAGGCTCACTACTTTGAAAAGGCACTTTGTGACCTTGGAGTAATTGTGGGTGTTATGCTCAAGGTGGTCTTTGACCAGCTGAATTTCACGGAGCTGACTCCAACACCAATGCATCATCAACTGGCTGACTCTTCAATCCATTATCCAGCAGGTATCGGTGAAGACGTTTCAGTGAACATCCATAATTGCTTCATATCCGTGGATTTTGTGGTGCTCGACGTCGATGTCGAGAAGCATACACCGCTCTTTCTAGGTCGCCCGTTCCTTAGCACTACAGAAGCTCGCATAGATGTGGGAGCTGGAGAAATCCACTTCCATATCAATGATAAGGAGGAGAAGTTTTACTTCGCCCAAAGCTGAAGCAATGCTCCATGATCCGGATCAAGTATGAGTCGGATGTTAAACACATTAAAGAGGTCGAAGTCACACCTCGAAAGTTGGATCTGCTCATTGCATTCATGAGAAAATTAATATATGCGAAGACCCCGTCTTTTTCTCCACGTCGACATCCCGAAAAGACGAAGAAGCACAAGCCTTCCAAAAGGCCCAAGTCTACAAAACCATCAAAGAAGAAGTGGCGGAAGAAGCAAGACAAGCCATCTGAGCCCATTCCTTCAGGCCCTGATGCCATGAAATGAAGATGAAGGAAAAGTCCATCTCATCGGACATTGGTGAGACCTAGCCAATAGGATAATTGGTAGTTATATTTTATTTGAATTTTCTTTTCATCCCATTTTATTTTTCCCACTTAGTTTGATTTTCCCGCTGCATATTTGTTTTTTTCCTAGCAAGTTGAGAATCTAATATTCTCAATCATCATTTTTATTTCTTTATTTTTCCAAAAAAGAAATTTTTTGTATTTGAAAAATAGTTTTTTTTCAAAAAACAATTTTTCTGAGCTGCAAATGTGGTAATTCACCAACGGGCTAATTTTATAGCCGTTGGAAAGCCACTTGCCAAAGGAGGGACCAAGGGGGCCCACCTACAAGGTCGGCCGACCACCTTGGTCGGCCAAAGTGGGGAAAGGTCCAATGAGGCTCTCTCTCCAACGGCTACATTTTGTTAATTTTATGACTGTTGGGAGGTGCACACTATAAACGGTGGCCGTGAGGAGTACCTCTCTCCACACTTCACCTCATTTTTCACCTCCCCAAGTCTTTCTCTTGCTCACTTTGTTTTCTTGCTCTTCATTGAAGCACTCTTGCTCAAATCCAATCAAAAAATATTTGCTTTCATTTGCATTTGCAATTTGCCCTCAGGAATTCAAGGAGAAAATTCATCGAGGATTTTGTTTTTACTAACATCACCTCTTTTCGAGTTTTGCCTTGGTGTTCTCTCTTGTTGTAGCCATGAAAGGAATGAAAAGGTTGTTCGAGAAGAAGAAAGGGGCTGCAAGCTAAATCCATGGTGAAAACTCAAGTGCATACCTCTCCTCCATTGCTACATGAAGTCCACAAAGAAGGAGTGTGTATTAAGACACCCCCATGGAGGAGGGAAGCAACCCGCATCAACTTCTCCACGACAATGACATCAACATAAACAGTGAAGTTGAAGATAAAGCATGCAAGCTCCTTCAAGATCGTGAGTTTTATTACACTAAAGCTTATGATCCAGATTTGATCTCCAAATAGGAATGGATTTCGAAATCTCTTCTATATGGCATGCATTAGGATGGGAAAATTTTGCTCACATAGAGGAGAAAGGTTCACGCCTTCTCACTATACAATTCCTATGCACCCTAAACATAGGATTTGATGGTATTACTTTCGGATTATTTCAAAAAAGAATGCAACATCCTTTCAGAAATGTTGTTTGCTAGATTTATTCACTTTGCCTAGATTTAACAAACAAAGTTTTTTGCATGAAATAACTAGTGAGGTCACATGTAGGGCTCCTAGAAATAGCCACTTGCAAAATCCTACCTTGCGCTTCATGCATAGATGGGTGGCTATGACTATGTTCCCTAGAGGAGATGTTAAAATAATTCATAATGATGAATTGAGAATTCTTTTTGCCTTGGTTAAGAAAGTAAAAGTTGCTCCAGTTAAGAACATGAAGATACAATGGTTAGATTACATTCAAAGATAGGGACAATTGAATGTACTTCATTGATTACCCGTATTGCTACTAGGGTAGGGGCACTAGAATATACTTCATTTGAGTACATTGAAACTAAACGGGTATTGATTAATGAAGATTATCTAGTGCAAGGACATACTTTTAAGCTTGATCATGTTGGGTCTTTGTATTTTTCTATACCGACTTTGTCAATAAAATTCTATTACCTAACCTGGATTTTCATTTGTTCAAATACCGGGGGCTAACCATTGATATTCTTCCCATCAAGGAAGCTAGAAGAAGCAATATCTCTGGCAGGATAACAAGGAACCGTGCAAGGAGTGCGGCCGTGGGTATATCTCCGACAACTTCCCCGGTCTATGAGTACCAAGAGGAAGAGAACCCAACGGGTGATGCACTCGGATGGACTCTACCTCAACCGTATGAGGTCGGAGGGTCGTCTTGGCATGAATGGCCGAGTACCGGATGAGAGCCATCCCTATCCACTTCAAGCTCTTGCAGCTTGCCTCCTACGTCAATGAGAGGATGTCGTTCCTTTTTATCTATACATCATCATGACTATAGCCAAGGAATGACAGATCTCGCTAGACGTATGGAAGACCTTGAAGTGAGGCTAGGAGACATCTACAACACACTCCAAGACCATGTCCAAGGAACTCAAGACTGGCAACAACATATATACACTCAGTTCACCAACTTCAACTCCACACTACAACAATAGCAAGTCGATCTCGCATCATACTTCCGACACCAACGGTTCAACCCTTATCACGGATGTAGTTGAAGAACAAGCTTGGGGGAGGACCCCCACTTGAGTTAACTTGTATCACACCCATTCCATATTTATTTTCCATTCATCCACCATTTGCCTTGCATAAAAAATTAAAAACTCAAAAATAAGTAATGTAGATTTGCTTTCCATCAAATAAAGATGTTCGGTAAGAATGATTTAGAATTTGCATAGATGAAATGATAAATAGTTGCCCTCTTTATTTTTCCTAAGTCCCTAGTTTACAACTTGATACTCCCCAAATATTGCTTTCATTGGCTTAAATTAACTTGATCTAATTCTAGGTTGTTATGAAATTTGAATTAGTAATAGGGTTGCTATTCATAGTTTGAAAGTAAAACTTAGATTTCCGGAGAAAATTCTAAAAATATTCAAGTTCTCCTCATTTGATTGGAGATACCTACCAAAGCAATATGATGTTTTACATTGATAAACCTTATGCATATGCTATTTACTTTCACGTTGAGCCTGGTCAAACTAGTATAGTCCTATGTGAGAATTAATTCATTTCTATTGAATTCGAGACTTCACTTGCACATGTTATACTTCTACACTAGAAGATAGCAAAACTCCATCATATCATCATTCCATGATAAAAAGAGAAACTCCATGCTTTTCATGAATAATACTCTCTTCAAGTTTATTTCATAAGAAGGGAGTAGAAAACATGGCTACAAGAAAGAGAGAATGCATGCTTACATCAGAAGCATGAGAAAAAAAGTAGACATGTTTCATCCCTACAATAAAGAGAGTCCACATCAAAAGTAGTCATCTCAGCTTTCCACATCCACTTCCACATCCACTTCCATCACACATGCACAAGTCTTGATTCAAAAGTTTTGAATTGATTTCTCCTAAGGCTTACTCTTTGGACCTAGCAATACTATGTGTTGCAAATATGCCTACTTACATTCCCTACCAAGCTCTACATGTATGCATTATTTAGTGTTAGCATTGGTATAGGCAAATGACATGGTGAGGATATATTTCCACTACAAAAAAATGAGTGATTGAGAGAATCAAATTGAGGTACTTAGAATCTGAACTGAAACTCTCCGGAATTTAAGTGGAACTTGCTATCTATGATATGCTTGCTCCATTTAATATTCTGTTTGTCAACTACCCATGCATATGAAAAGCATAAGCCCAATAATGACTTAAGAAGGGTAGAGTACCATAGCCAATTTTTACAATACTAGGTAGAGTATTTTTTTGTGCACTTGGTACTTTTGAAAGGTAGAACATTGTAGCAACTCCTGATCATCAACCTAAGGCATTGACTTTGCTCGGGACGAGGAAAGAATAAGCTTGGGGGAGTTTGTTGACAGTTGTTATATCCCAATTTCACCCGTCAATATAATTCAATTATGTGAGGGATATGTCATTTCTTGCACACGTCACCTTTCTACTTAACCTATTTGCACTTGTTCTTGGAAAAATAGTGCACGCAAACTTTTTATACAGAAATTGAGGTGAAAGAGGGGGAGCAATCCTAAAAAGTATCACCCCAGCCAATAAGGCAATGACACATGGCATCACATGGATCAAATGGCCCACAAATAGACGTATCCGAGGAGATCCGACGGTGTATCATCCATATTAGTCAATGGGACCCACCTGGAAGTCACCCTGAGGAAGCACACACTGAGAGGATAAAAGACCAGCTCGACCAACCTTGTGGCTCGGTTGACCACGTCCTGGCACCAAACGCAGTAAACTTCCACGTGTCACTCACTTGTGGTGCTCTGATAACGATTACGATTGATTCACTCACATTTGATGGCGGGAACCGACTCTTCTCTAGCTATAAATAGGACCACCTACTGCTCACCTAAACACACCACTTGAGCTTCATTCTATTGTATCCACTACTTTCCATAGTCTTTAGAGGAGTTAGGCTGTAGAGAGGAGAGTATCCAGTCCCAAGTCCAAATTGGGAAAGGAGTAGAGCGAGTCTCTCTTCCCAATTCCAAATTGGGAACGGTATGGATCATGTATTCCTTCTTGTATTTGTGACTTTATTCATAATAAAGATGTTATCTTTAGTCTTACATTATACATATGCTTGGATGAAGCATTTCTTGTTGGACTGTGGAATCCATATATGTGGTAGGTATAATCTTTATTGCATTATAATGATCTCATCTTATCATCATAAACACTATAAACCCCCACTATAGTCTGACTAATTATGATACGGTTATATTAATATGAATAACTATGCCTTGTATCAACATTGGATTCAATGATGATTTAGTTCCTTGCCTTAGGATGGCTTGTGTCGAGACTCTTAAGTTATTTACTTAATAAGCTAGCATGGTGCTAGGATAGTTAAGTAGTGTTGAATGTCTCGTAGACCCACAGATTGAAGAGGTAGGCAATAGGTGTTGATAGCCTTATCTGTCCTTTTTAATTCTCTATGTTTGGCTATGCCACAGGCTCATGGCGGGAATCGTCCTAGTATTGCTAGGGTCTAAATTGTGCCCGATGTGTTGAACAACATAACATAGGAATTCAACATTAACATGATTTATTAGTAATTGACTTAGGCTATGTATATGTACAATAGAAGCATTGCAGGAGTAACTCACTATCCCTTAGTCTCATCTCTGTCTAGGATCCATTTATCCACCTTAGATTGGAATGCTCTTGTGTGTGTCACACTACCTCCAATTATCCATGATCCATCTTCACTAGAACCCTACCTAAACCGTTTTACCCTTTCCATTTGATGATTGCAGCACTTCGACCTAGCATTCCCTTGGGATAGAATAAAAGACACCCTTGGAATACTCTTTTGAAGAGAAATGCTACATCGATAGTTTTCGTGCGCTTGCGAAATTTATTCTGTGATCCCAAGGAACCATCAACGAGCATTTCTGGGGCACTAGCCAGAGATGAATTGTTAGTGGTGTGTAAGGAATATCAACAAATGCCTTAGTCTGTTTGGGCGACAAAGCACTCACGGGGGTGCCTACTTACCTTGATTGTGTCATCGGAGTCACAGTTGCCATCGTCGGTTTCATCTGGGGTGCGCTAGAGAGACGGGACATTATGGTTGATCATCCCGATGAAAGAAACTGCTAGAGCGTTGTCGGTGTGGATGTCGCAGATTCTCCAGTGGATTCTGGCATCATCGGCGATGAAATCCAGGCTTCATAAGTGGAAAGCCCGGCCTTGGGCAAAGATGGAATCGGCCTTCAGCCCCCTGGTGCTGTCGGTGGGGAACTCAAAGTCTTGGGCACGAACCTCCTTGTTGGGGATGAAGATAGGTGTCTATGAAGCCATACGAAGCTGATGAGAACGTGGAATAGCGTTCCCCTATCTGGCGCGCCAACTGTTGACGTTTTGTAAACCGACTAGTGGAAACTTATTGTATCACATTCGTCTCTGTATGGCTAGCCAGCAAAGAACAAGTGATTTAACCTAGTTTACCCAAAAAAGACCCTTACATCCGATGAGAGTCTTCCGTGATCATTGTAAGCTCAAAAGGCGAGAGAACAGATTACAAGCGGGCCTTGCTTGAATATATGAACTCTAAGAATGTAAGAACATTTATGAAAAGTAATCCATAAGTGTAAATGCACATAGGCCTAAGAATGTAAATCACGAACACAAGTGCGTCAAAGGAAAAGGGTGCAAGGGAACCAAATAGAAAATAGCGTCAGTAAATGCTTCAGGTAATGCGGAAAGTAAAATGTGTATGGTAACCGCGAATACAGAGTGAATTCACCCCACTTGGCTGGAGGCCTTGGGGGTCTTTTATAGGGAGGCGAGGAAGCGCTATCTATATGATATTCCTCATAGTAGGGCCAGTTTTACAGTGTTCGTTCTATGTATCTATTCCGCCGGAAGCTTCCATCTTGGCTTCTTCATGATCTCCAAGGCACTATCTTCAGGGTGAAGTTACCTCCCTTCTGACGATGGATGGGACGGATGTCAGTATTATCCTTCAACAGGTCACATCGCGGGTGCTTCCCTCGTGCCGAAGTTACCACGCCTACAATCCATTAAAAAAGCCCCCAACTACCCACCTCTCCTGGGCTCGAGCCCGAGGGAAATCGTTCACCCGTCCTCTCGACCGGAACTTCAGTGGGTAAATACCCTAACCTCGTGTGGCCGTGGCATTGGTGGCAGGCCCTCCTCGACTGGAGAGCAGCTTCAGTCCATAGCTACGTAGTGGTCAAGTACCATCAGGTCCCTTATGTTTGGTACCCCGGGTACAAAACTCTGTCACCTATCCACTTTTCTTGCGAAACATTAGAATAGGATCATATGGCGTTGGAGAAGCTTTAGAATCTGAGTACCCAAAGCGACTTAGAATATTCTCCACATAATGAGATTATTTTAAAGTAATCTCATTCTCCCTATTAATTAGTTTGATGTTTAGAATAACATCGGCCTCTCCCAAATCCTTCATATCAAAATTTTGGGACAGGAATGATTTTATATCATTTAGCACATTGATACTAGTCCATAAAATTAATATGTCATCAACATACAAGAACAATGTTACTCCTTTACCCCAACCAAACTGATAGTAAAAACATGTGTTGGCTTCATTTACCACAAAGCCCGCTGAGATCATAGTTCTATCGAACTTCTCATGTCACTGCTTATGTGCCTGCTTCAGGCCATAGAAGGAATTTGCAACTTACACACTTTGTTCTCTTGCCCATGCACCACAAAACCATCAGGCTGCTCCATATAGATCTCCTCATCGAGCTCGCTATTTAGGGACGTCCTAACATCTTTTGATGGATGATAAGATCACAACAGGCAAGAAGTGCAAAAAGCACACAACTGTTGTTAGCCTAGCAATAGGTGAATAAGTATAAAAAATCCTCACTTTCCTATTGTGTAAATACCTTGGCTACAAGTCTAGCCTTGTATTTATCGACTGTACCATCTGGTTTGAATTTCTTTTTAAATATACATATACACCCAACATGTTTGCACTCAATAGGACAGTCACATATTTCCCAAGTTCCATATGCTAAAACGGACTTCATTTCATTATGTATTGCCTCCTTCCACCTCTCTGCATCTAGTGATGCATATGCCTTGAAAGTGTTTTGGGTGTATCATCAATGAGGAAGACAGTAAAATCATCACCAAAGTACTTTTCAATCCTTCGTCTCTTGCTCTTTCATGGAGCAATATTTGTAATGTCATCCTCAGTGGGGTTTTCAGTTTAAGAATAATGTACGGATATTGGAAAGGAATGAGGAGTAAAACTAGCAGATGCCTCACTATGACTTGCAACACCATCCGTCATTGGAAAAATATTTTAAAAAAATTTGGCATCACAAGATTCAGTCATGGTGTTAACATGCATATCAAGAATCTCGGATTTAATCACTAAAAATTTATAGGCTGCACTATGTTTTGCATATCCTTGAAAGACACAGGCAACAAATTTTATCCTAATTTTCATTTCTTATAGGCAGGCACATTAACTTTGGCCAAATAGTCCCATGCGCGTAAGAAACTGAGAGCAGGCTTTCTTCATTTCCATCCTTCATATGGGGTTATTTCACCTTTGGATAATGAAATTCGATTCAGCACAAAACATGCGGTCAAAATGACTTCCCCCACCATGAGTTGCATAAACCTGAACAATCTAACATGGTGTTAACCAAGTCTAGAAGTGTTTGCCTTTTTTGCTCAACCACACCATTAGATTGGGGTGAGTAGGGAGCTGTTGTCTCATGGATAATTCCATGTTTTCCAAGGTATTTGCCGAAACCATTAGAAAGATACTCTCCTCCTCTATTGGACCTAACACGTTTGATTTCCCTTTCTAATTGGTTTTCTAACTCAACCATATTGGTTTTAAAACGCTCTAGTGCCTCATCATTCATTTTGATAAGATAGAGTTGAGGGTATCTTGTAGCATCATCAATAAAAGATATGTAATATTTCTATCTTGCTCTAGTCAAAATTCCATTCATTTCACACAAATCAAAGTGAATAAGATCTATTGGTGACAAGCTCCTATCTTCCACACTTTTAAAAGGTTTACATGGCTGCCTAACTTGCACACACGTATGACACTTAGATCTTCTTTCAATAGGAATTTTCAAAATCAAATTAAGTTTGGACAATCGAATGATGTGATCATAACTAATGTGACAAAGCCGAGAGTGCCAAACAGAAGCCTCTTTTCCATTGCATTCGGAATTAGGACAAGCAACTGAGGTCACAAGATTATTACAATCTTCAACAACTGAAAGGCGGAACAAACCTTTGCTATCATAACCTTTTCTTATAAATAAACCAACAACAACAACCAAGTATTTGTCCCAAACAAGTTGGGGTTGGCTAGAAACGAAACCCAACAAATTTTGAAGAGAAGTAATAGAAAATAAGATGAGTGTAAAAAATACAAAAAAAATAAGATTCTATATTTTATTTATTAGAAATGGATTAATAAGAAAGAAGATAAGAGTAACAAAATACGAATAAACTAAGATTCTGGAACATGAATTGCTAATTTCCATGCAGTCCTATCATGAGCCGAATCTCTTGGTATGTCCAGCTTCTTTAAGTCTCATTTTACCGCCTCTTGACATGTCAACCTTGGTCGACCTCTATCTCTCCTAAAATTTTCTCTCCTCTTTATAATCCCACTGTTAACCTGTGCTTTTGGAGGTCTCTGCTGGATATGCCCAAGCCACTGTAGGCGATGTAGGACGAGCTTCTCAATTGATGACGTCCCTACCCTATCACGTATCACCTCGTTCCTAATTTTGTCTCTTTTTGTGTGACCGCATGATGAGTAAAA
This sequence comes from Tuctoria greenei, assembly GCA_036927565.1. NCBI lineage: Eukaryota > Viridiplantae > Streptophyta > Magnoliopsida > Poales > Poaceae > Tuctoria > Tuctoria greenei. The sequence continues at coordinate 192,498,820 of JAYESD010000001.1, forward strand.
TTGGTCCCGATCTTCCGAAAGGCAATGGATAGGTCAATTGATGGAGAACTCGACGTTGATGATCCGCGGCACTCGAGCGGTTCGAGTACCCCTGCAATCACTACACCACGGCTCCGTTGGTTATCAACCGTGCTGCACACGCTTTACCTCGCCAAGAAGGCTAATCCCTGCAAGTGCAATCGAGAACACGAGCAAGAACGTAGAAGACACAATCGGAAATCGCAAAATTGGGGTCTCACAAACCGTAGAACGGCGATATTATTGATCTAAGCAAAACCCACCGAATATGACCGGCGGCTGCAGTATTTATAGGCTAGGGTTTGACCAAAACACGATTAGACGCGTCCCTAATGGACTCTTACGGGATACAATGCCCAAAGGCCCGATTCGGTGGTGCAGCACCGGACAGAAATATGGACTCGACTTGTTTCGACGATTCCCAACGACTCAGGAGGAATTTTGATGTGGGACCAGAACCATTGTAAAGTTTATCTTCTCCTCTTTCCGTGCATATGTAGAACGTCGAAAACGGAGTCCGTATGCCTCCTGGGCGTCTGTTTTAAGTTGGACTGCTCCTGGACTCCGAGTTGAACTCGAGTCCGAGTTGTAAACTGTTTCCATCTACTTGTGGACGTCCCAGGTGGTTCTCCACGCTCCCAAGGCCTCCTCCTTCACTTGTTGATCTTTTCCATTATTCCTAATAACAATTAAATCATCACATAGCAATCTATTCTCAAACTCACATGCAAAAGAAGTTAAGAACGAATTCACCTGCTGATTTAATAACCGTGCCCGTGCTCTTGTGATTGGTCCTTGCAGTTCAAATTTATAGTTTCAGAAGGAGGCAAAGGTAGTAAATCAATAGGAGCACGGGGATTGAAACCATACACTACCTGAAATGGACTTACCTTTGTCGTGGAGTGAACGGATCTGTTGTAAGCAAATTCAATATGTGGTAAACACTCCTCCCACAACTTCAAATTGGTTTTCAAGACAGCCCGTAACATAGTGGATAAAGTACGATTAACTACCTCGGTATGTCCATCCGTTTGTGGGTGACATGTAGTTGAAAACAACAACTTGGTTCCCAATTTATACCACAAAGTTCTCCAAAAATGACTTAAAATTTTGCATCACGATCAGAAATAATGGTATTTGGCACACCATGTAAACGAACAATTTCCGTCATAAATAAATCAGCAATGTGTGAGGCATTATCATTCTTATGACAAGGTATAAAGTGTGCCATTTTGGAAAAACGATCAACAACTACAAAAATACTATCCCTCCCCCTCTTAGTCCTAGGCAATCCCAAAACAAAGTCCATAGAAATATCCTCCCAAGGTACACTAGGAACAGGAAGAGGCATATAAAGACCATGTGGGTTAAGACGAGACTTAGCTTTGTTGCAAGTAGTGCATCATGACACGTAGCGCTCGACATCACGCCTCATCTTTGGCCAAAAGAAGTGTGTGGACAGCACGTCTTCAGTTTTCTTCACTCCAAAATGTCCCATCAAACCTCCTCCATGTGCTTCCTGCAAAAGCAATAGACGAACGGAGCTAGCTGGAACGCATAGCTTGTTAGCACGATAGAGGAGACCCTCTGGCAGCACATATTTATTCCAAGTTCTTCCTTCTCTACAATTTTCAAAAGCAACTTTGAAGTCCAAATCAGTAGGATATAATGCTTTAATTGTTTCCAAACCAAAGATTTTATGATCAAGTTGGGAAAGCATGGTATAACGCCTAGATAATGCATCGGCAATGATATTTTCCTTCCCTTTCTTATGCTTAATGATGTATGGAAATGACTCTATGAACTCAATCCATTTAGCATGTCGTTTATTCAGATTGGTTTGACACTTAAGATACTTCAATGATTCATGATCGGAATGTATGACAAACTCCTTAGACCAAAGATAATGTTGCCATGTTTGTAATACACGGACTAAGGCATACAATTCCTTATCATAAGTGGAGTAATTCAGAGAAGGACCATGAAGTTTTTCACTAAAGAAAGCAACAGATTTACCTCCTTGTATGAGAACGCCTCCAATACCAATGCCGCTTGCATCGCATTCTAGCTCAAAGGTCTTGCCAAAATCAGGAAGTTGTAGTAATGGTGCTTGTGTAAGCTTCGATTTGAGAGCATCAAAAGCTTGTTGCTGCTGTTCGCCCCATCGAAATGGAACTCCCTTCTTCGTTAGCTCATGTAGAGGTGCTGCAATGGTGCTGAAATCCCGCACAAAGCGCCGATAAAATCCTGCAAGACCAAGAAAACTACGAACCTGTGTGACGGTAGTTGGGGCTGGCCAGCTGGTGATTGCTTCAATTTTTGCCTCATCCATCTCAATTCCCTGCGAGGAAACGACATAGCCAAGAAACGAGACTCGATTGGTGCAAAAAACGCACTTTTCGAGGTTACCAAACAAACGTGCATCTCTCAAAACAGTAAAAACAGCACGTAAATGATCAAGATGTTCATCATATGACTTGCTGTAAATGAGGATATTATCGAAGTAAACCACCACAAATTGTCCAATGAAAGCACGTAAAACCTCGTTCATTAATCGCATAAAGGTGCTGGGTGCATTAGTTAAACCAAAAGGCATGACTAACCACTCATAAAGTCCAAACTTGGTTTTAAATGCAGTTTTCCATTCATCTCCTAGTGCCATTCTAATTTGGTGGTAACCACTACGCAAGTCAATTTTTGTGAAGATGATAGCACCACTCAATTCATCAAGCATGTCATCCAATCGAGGAATAGGATAACGATATCGAATGGTGATGTTATTAATCGCTCGACAATCAACACACATGCGCCAACTACCATCTTTCTTAGGAACCAAAAGAACAGGAACGGAACAAGAGCTAAGGCTTTCACGAATGTACCCGCGGTCCAAAAGATCTTGGACTTGTCGCTGAATTTCCTTAGTTTCTTGTGGATTCGCCCTGTATGCTGCACGATTTGGCAAACTTGCTCCTGGAATCAAATCGATCTTGTGTTCAATGCCTCTCATCGGTGGTAAACCAGGGGGTATCTCGGAGGGAAACACATCCTCAAACTCCTGCAAAAGGTTAGCAACAGCAGGGGGCAATGCAATAGACAATTCATGAAGTGAAAACATGGCTTCTTTGCAAACTAAAGCATAGCACATCCCCTTAGCATCGAATAAATCAGCAAGTTCAGATTTAGTTGCGAGCAATGATGGTGATTTTAACTTAATAACTTGCTGTTTTTCAGATTCTAATTTAGTTTCTTTGCCCTCACGAATTTTACTCTTCTCAAAATGCACAATTTCAGCAGGAGTCATGGGGAGCAAAGTGATTTTCTTTCCCTTATGCATGAGAGTATATTTATTGGTTCTACCATGATGAATAGCATCTGTATCAAATTCACAAGGACGACCCAATAAAAGAGAACAAGCATCCATAGGAACAACATCAAAATCAGCAAAATCATGGTATGAACCAATTGAAAAATGGATTCTCGCTGTTTGTGTTACCCGAACCTTACCGTTGTTGTTGAACCATTGAATGTGGTACGGATGAGGGTGTGCTCTTGTTGTCAAACCGAGTTTCTTGACGACGTCCGTGTTTACCAAGTTATTGCAGCTACCTCCATCAATTATAGTGTGTACACGGCAGTCCTTGATGACGAGAAACATGTGGAAGAGGTTGTGTCGTTGTAGCTTGTCGTCGGTCTCCACTTTGGAGCTCAAGGCACGCTGCACAATGATGCTCCTATAGTTCTCCGTCGCCGTTGTACCAAGTACCTCTTCTTCGGTGTGTTCGTCATTTGGATCTGTTAAGTCAGTAGCAAGAGAATATTCATCTTCAACATCCGAAGTACTATCATACCCGCCATCGTCGCGTGCTATGTATGCTCGTTTGCTCGGGCAATCTCTCATCATATGACCAAGTCCCTGGCAGTGGTGACACTTAATGTCGGAAGTACGACCCATAGAAGGAGTGGACGACGAAGGCTTGAATGATGTCGCCTTGCTGCCTTCCGGCACGCGAGAAGGTGGAGCAGCAGGAATAGTTCGTTGGCCGCCATTGGGTGGTGTAGTCGCTGCACGGGGGGGCGAAGATGGTGCTGTTTTGGATGGTGTAGTTGCTGCACGCGGTGTGAAGTTGCTCCTCGTGCGTTGTTGCTGTTGTTGTCGGCCCTGCAATTCTTTTTCTGCCAACATAGCAAGATGAAACAATCTGTTAACAGTATCATATTCTTTGTAATCAACAATGTCCTGAATTTCATGCCTCAACCCCCCATAAAAATGAGCTATTTTATCATCCATGTCCTCTACTACCCCACAACGCAGCATACCCTTTTGTAACTCTTGATAATACTCCTCTACGGACATGTTACCTTGGTCTAAACGCTGCAATTTTTTGCGAAGGTCCCGCTGAAAAGATGGAGGAACAAATCGAACACGCATAGCTTCCTTTAATCTATCCCATGTTGGAGGATCAGTTCTAGTTTTAACAAGTTCATTCCACCATATGATAGCAAAGTCCTTAAACTCACTAGTGGCTTGACGAACTCTATGTTGTTCAGGAACAAGATGGGAATTAAATTTTTGCTCTACTGTCATCTCCCAATCAAGATAAGCCTCAGCATCATAAGCACCAGAAAAAGAGGGTATAGTAAATTTCACTTTAGCAAAAGGATCATCAGGAGGGCGGTTATAATTGTTATGATTATTACCTCCCATACCTCGACGATAAAGTGGCAGTCTTGGCTGATTACTGTGATCTTCCAGTTCATCATAAGCATTGTCTTCTTGTCTTCCAGCGAGAGGCAACCGAGCCTCAAAAGTATTCATCCGAAGAGCAAGGTCATCCAGTTTGCGAGTCAAGTTCGCCAATGACTCCTCCGTTGATGCGTTGTATTTGGCGAACATATCACGTAACTCAACATGTTGAACACATTCGTCATTATTTTCTTCTCCTGCCATTGTTAGTAGGAAACAAAAGATAACAAAAAAAATGTTATCCCTATCAACTACAGTGACAATGTGGAAGGTGGAAGAAAACAATCTCTCTCGCTCAAGCGTCTTACCACGCTCTTACAAGTGTTCTTACCGATACAGCAGATGGTGTGGACGGTGAGATGAACCAAAGAAGCGTGGGGTGATTGCAAAGGTACCTGTTATGCTCAAGAGAAAGGTGGATCTTGGATGGCACAATATGGTGGCTAATAAGCAGAAAATCGTTAACAGCTAAACAAAGTTGAATAAGTATTCAATGTAGGAAACTGTTGCTGGTCAACTGAGTGCCCTAGAGCCTAGCACAACACAAGGAAGTATCAAGGCAAAAGAAAGACAGAATGATATAACCAAATAAACAGCACCAAGTGGTATAGGCCAATTGCTTTAATATGCGTGCTCTTCACTATTTTTTTCTTTTTTGTAATATTTTTTTGATATTTTTTTTCTTTACTCAGTAGCACAAATATAGGAAGCACACAAATTTGCAGCTCAATTGGATGTAATATGCGGCCTATAGAAAATCAAGAAGGTTCTATAAAATTCGTGCTGAAACTTCGGAGGCCGGATAGCCTATCTTCCGAGGGGAATTTGGGCAATCTAATTTCGCCGAACGCGGCTATGCCGCGGAAAATCAGATGCGAAATTTCGCGTAGATGAATTTGAAAAAAAAAATTCGCCCGATTTCGAGCTCGTATGCGAAAGTTATGGCCGTTTTAAGGTAGACTGTCCGAGTTACGTTTTTTTGGATGTTGATTCCAACTCGGTTTGAGAACAGAACTCGCAAACGGATACGAAAACGATCGGGAATTTGCACAGCAACTAATGGGGTGGTGTGTGATGATTCAAGGATGAATGGCACAAAGATTTGTCACCTAATCTAGGGCTGGCGATGCGGGAGTTCACGCAAGGCGGCTAGCTAGGGCAAACCGATGAACGTGGCGGATCGGTTTCTTATTTAGGGATTGTGGAATAGGTGTCGAATAGCAAGAAAACAAGGACGAAACATGATAACTAGGACCAAAAAACACAAAGCTAAACCAGCAACAAGACTCAACCACACAAATGCAAACTCAACAATGCAAACTGAAAAACGAAACTGCAGGCACTATAGTCTGGGAAGCGGTAAAAACGATCTAATTTTTTTTTTGTGGCTTTTTTGTGGACTCTAGGTACGAAACAAAATCGATCTAATGGAAGGAAGGAAAACAAAGATACCTCACGGGCAACCTGGAAATCTGATACCAGTTGATGAGTAAAATTGGTCCCGATCTTCCGAAAGGCAATGGATAGGTCTATTGATGGAGAACTCGACGTTGATGATCCGCGGCACTCGAGCGGTTAGAGTACCCCTGCAATCACTACACCACGGCTCCGTTGGTTATCAACCGTGCTGCACACGCTGGACCTCGCCAAGAAGGCTAATCCCTGCAAGTGCAATCGAGAACACGAGCAAGAACGTAGAAGACACAATCGGAAATCGCAAAATTGGGGTCTCACAAACCGTAGAACGGCGATATTATTGATCTAAGCAAAACCCACCGAATATGACCGGCGGCTGCAGTATTTATAGGCTAGGGTTCGACCAAAACACGATTAGACGCGTCCCTAATGGACTCTTACGGGATACAAGGCCCAAAGGCCCGATTCGGTGGCGCAGCACCGGACAGAAATATGGACTCGACTTGTTTCGACGATTCGCAATGACTCCGGAGGAATTTTGATATGGGACTAGAACCATTGGAAAGTTTATCTTCTCCTCCTTCCGTGCATATGTAGAACGTCGAAAACGGAGTCCGTATGCCTCCTGGGCGTCTGTTTTAAGTTGGACTGCTCCTGGACTCCGAGTTGAACTCGAGTCCGAGTTGTAAAATGTTTCCATCTACTTGTGGATGTCCCAGGTGGTTCTCCACGCTCCCAAGGCCTCCTTCCTTCACTTGTTGATCTTTTCCATTATTCCTAATAACAATTAAATCATCACATAGCAATCTATTCTCAAACTCACATGCAGAAGAAGTTAAGAACGAATTCACCTGCTGATTTAATAATCGTGCCCGTGCTCTTGTGATTGGTCCTTGCAGTTCAATGCGCGTCTCTGCTGTTGTGATGTCCTCATCACCGCACATCCACCATAGCATGTGCATCTCAGCAACACTCATTTGTTGGACATGCTGCCTTTTTGTTTTCCAACATTTTGCTGCATAAAGCATCACAGGTCTGATAATTGTCCTATAGAATTTTCCTTTCAATTTTTGTGGGGCATTCTTATCACATTAATATTCCGGATTCTTGCCGCCACTTCATCCACCCTATCTTGATCCTGTGGTAAACATCTTCATCAACATCATCATTGCTTTGTAAAATTGATCCTTAAGATCAAAATGTGTCCCTCCTAGGTACTATTTGTCCTTGTAAACTAACATTTCCCTCATCGCACCTGACATCACTAAAGTTGCATCTCATATACTCGATCTTTGTTCTACTGAGTTTAAATCCCTTGGACTCTAAGGTCTGCCTCCATGGCTCCAATTTTTTAATCAACACCATCTCTAGTTTCATCTACCAACACTATATCATCAGCAAAGAGCATACACCAAGGGATATCCCCTTGTATATCCTTCGACACCTCATCCATCACTAAGGAAAAGATGTATGGGCTTAAGGATGATCCTTGGTGTAGCCCTATTGTGATAAGAAAAGTATCGGTCTCAATATCACTTAAGCGCACACTTGTCACAACATTATCGTACATATCCTTGATAAGGTTAATGTACTTTGTTGGGATTTTCTATTTCTCTAGCGCCCACCATATGACCGGCCTTGATACCTTATCGTATGCCTTGTCTAAGTCAATGAAAACCATATGTAGATCCTTCTTTTGCTCTCTATATCTCTCCATAAGCTGACGGAGTAGGAAAATCACCTCCATAGTGGACCTTCCAGGTAGTGACATTGGTCACTTTCCTCAAGCAGTGTTCAATCACTCTCTCCCAAAGCTTCATAGTATGACTCATAAGCTTTATTCATAGGTAGTTAGTACAACTTTGAAAATCTCATTTATTTTTGAGGATGGGTACTAAAACACTTTTCTACCACTCTTCAAGCATTTTGTTTGACTAAAAACTGCAGTTGAATAGTTTAGTGAGCTATACTATTGCTACATCCTCCAGACATCTCCACACCTCAATGGAGACATCATCGGGGCCAAGGTCCATTCCTTCTTTCATCCTTTTTAAGGCATTCCTAACCTCAGAATCTTGTACCCTCCGCACAAATCATTTGTTGGTGTCATCAAATGAGTCATCCAACTCGAACCTAATGCTCTCATTCTCGTCATTGAATAGTCCATCGAAGTAGTCCCACCATTTTGCCTAATCTCTTCACCCTTCAATAGAATTCAATCTACCTCATCCTTAATGCATTTGACTTGATTGAGATCCCACAACTTCCTCTCGTAAAGTTTCGCCATCTTGTATATATCCTTTTCGCCTTCCTTTGTCCCTAGTCTCTCATGTAGCGCATCATAGGCCTGTCCCTTGCTTTACTCACAACACGCCTTGCATTTTTCTTAGCCTCTTTATACTTCACCATTTCAGTTGCGCTTCTCTCATGATGTCAGCTCTTATTAGACTACTTCTTCTCCTTTTTCTTATAAATAAACTAAACTTTGAAAAAATAAATTTCTTGATTTAAACGCTAACTTGCAGCTATCATGAGAGAAAAGAGAACCTATAATCAGGTTCTTATCTATTCATGGGACGTGTTGCACATTCTTCAAACAAAGAGTATTTCTGAGGTCTATGTCAGATAGACTCTTCTAATTCCATGTACAACAGTCCTAGATCCATTGCCCATCAAGATATGGAGCAACTGTCGGTATCCTGATAAGAAGAAAATAAATGATAGTCACAATACACATACACATTAGCTACTGTTTCTAACCACCAATCAGTGAAATGACATGCTAGAAGAACTTTTGGAACATACCCTGGACCAGATGCTCCTCCAGCCTCGCTAATAGTGACATTCACATATTTCTGACCACCACCTTTATTGCCTTTTCTATTGTGGCATTTCCTGGCTATATGGCCAAGCTCACCGCATACAAAGCAAGTCAGGTCCCCTTTCATCGTCTTCTTAAAGCTAGTATTTTGTTTGGCTTTACCTTTCCAATTCTTGTTGTTCTTATTGCCACCACAAGATTGACATTCAACGAAATTGGCATTAGAGGGAGTCCCTTCCTGCAGAACAGAATGAGGCACATCCTTGGATCTTACCTTCTCCCCGACATCAAGAGTTTAGATAAGACTTTTAACAATCATAATCTCTTTCTTGTGCTTAAGGCTTGTGGAAGAACTCCTCCAAGATGGAGGAAATTTGTAAATAATTCCACCAACCAAGAACTTGTCAAGTAAGACAGTATCAAAATGTGCAAGTTCCCCCACCAGAAGCTAGATCTCATGAGCCTGTTTTATGATAGATCGGTCATCAACCATCTTGTATTCGTGGTACTGGTCATTAATATACAGTTCATGTCCAACATCTAATTCCGCATATTTGCAGTCTAGGCGTCCCATAATTCGTTTGCCGAGGTGTGGTTCATGTAAATATCATGGAGTTAATCTGACAGGATTGACAACAGGTAGCCAAGACAAGTGAAGTTCTCCAAGTTGCAGTTATAGTTCTGCTCCTCAGTGAGAGGAAGAACTGGGGAAATCGCTGACCAGATCTTCATCGATATGAGCTAGAACAAATGTTTCCATAATCTATTAAAATTGTAACTTGCGGCAAATCGCTCAATTTTCAACGCATCAATAAGTCCAGCCTTGCTAATCCTATCAGATTTCAAGATTGTTGAAAATACACATGACATGCAATTAATTTGATGAACTAAAATAAAACAATTGGAACAGATCTACTAGCAGTCAAAATAAAAGTGCTAGTATACATAAAAATTAATTAAACAAGTAAATAATCATATGCGAACAGATCGCTGAACATGAATGTCATCGTATAAAAATAATCACATACTGAGTGATTATTTATGGAGCATCACGCTGTGAAGCAGAGAATGGGAAGAACACAAAGAAGTAGTAGAGGACGAAGATGCTGAGCAAGATAGAAATTAAGCGAGGGGCCGTTTGAGCGCACATTCCAGAAACCTGACCGCCGGTACCCGTGCTTATCTTCATATCACAGGTGTCGCCTCAGAGACACTGCTTTTCTTCGATCCGCTGCACGGTGGACGAAGAAACGGAAAGGAAAAATGACAACCCATAGCAGTTTCTTTCAGAGGCGTTTTTTTTTTGCGCGTGTGTCTTCTCCGGTACCCATGACATCTCCTTTGTACTCGAGCCCGCAACCGCCTCAGATTTGATCTGCCATAATTTCAAGAAACCACCCCCTGAAACTTCTTGCAACTAATGAGTGCAGTAATGGGGCATTACTCAATGGTAATATGCGCATGCAGTTATGTCTCACATTATTATCCAAGTTTATGTGGCAATCTAGGTGTTGATGGAGTATTCCTTTATACGCGTGGTAAAATAAAACTGATTGGTAGAACACAAGTCGTCTCGATGCAAACACGCAACATCTCGCAAGTCGCTAGTCATGCGTAAAATTGTGAAACGCGCGCGCTCGTTCGTGTGTCTTTATGTCCATAGCATGAGCCTTCATTCTCATCATTCTCATGTTGAGAACTACTATAAGGGCCACTGTATATATTGAGGTACACCCGTCTAGTTGAGCAGTGTGAGACTAAACATCCCAGCAACCTCTCCGCACCACCTTGACTTTACACTAGGAGATTTGGCCCAAAACAATAAGCTCATAAATGGGCTCATGTAGTAGGCCAAGTCCCAACACATCCCCCCTAGAGCAGCTTCATCTCCCTCTTCCTCGCAGAGTTGTGATCGCTTTTAAAATCCTCAAGCGGACTATGGCGAACTTTGCGACTAACCTCACAAGGTTCCTACCTCCCTTGACCCAGCTTGATGATGGTGGTATCCACCGTAGAGCTCGAGCGGTATGCTTCATTGTATGAGCCTCCAGAGGCGATGTGAGGAAATGGCTATGGCTATATCGAATGAGGTACTCTCCCATGCTCAGACAATTAAACTTCTCGATCACATTGCTGCATACATTGTAGACGAGACACATCTTTAAGTGCAAAACTGTGGTAGCCACCCTTTTGGCCTTGTTTATTCCGACTTGGTGATGCTAGAGAGCATGATGCACTGTGTGTGGTGAACCCGTATTGGATTGGCAACCAAAAGATTCGCTTTGTACCGCATGATGAAGCGCCAATCAATTACCATAAGACCACCTTTACTGCCAGACCTCCTTTATCCGGCAAATTTGCTCCTCTTTCGTACAGCTTGTGCAATGGAATGATACTGATACCCATATTTCCCATGTCACTGCTTTAGTGTTGGTTAAAAACCTGCTGGACATCCCTAGGAGTATGGTCATCAAGACAGCAAATGATTTTGGCGGTGATGGGAGATCATGGATCATTCCTGTCTATCCATTCAATTGTTTGTTTATTGATTAATGGCCTTGAGATGAAGAGGAGGCACCCAATTACAACAGTAAACCGCGCCCTTTCTCGAGTCCCGTTGTTCCTGGCTCCGAACCCTTGGAAGGAATGTCCCTGCTGTAGTTCTGCATGTTGATCATCTTCAAGGTGAAGTACCCAATCAACCAGCATTTTAGGTGAATGCAAAGCAAAGTGTCTCTCTGTCTCAAGTGCCTCTCAGGTACTCTCAGCAGCAGGCCCCCTCACTCCTGACGCTATCTCACCCGGTGCAGAACCCCACCTTAGTGGAATCTCATCAGAACTTGGAAACATGTGATACTAACCCTCTATCTGCAGTGGTCGCAACTGAAGTTAGGAAGTGGGTTGGTCAGCAGGGTGAATCGGCAAAATGACTCAGTCAACTACCTTTCTCAGCTCGGATTGATCTGTCTGGAGGACAATCCTGTGTGGTTAAAGTGCTCCCAGCTCCTGCCCAGCCTTCGGCACTAACAAAGAAAAACAGACCAAAAATCATGGAATCAAGAGACGCATGCTGACTAGAGCAATGGCTAAGGGAAAGGGCAAGTCTCCTCGTCAGGACGCCTCTGTCCGGCATAGCCCGAGGCTCACTGCTTTGAGCCAAGGCTGCAAGCAACTGCTCAGGATGATCCAGCTACTCAAGGAGATCAAAGCAAAAACCAAGACACGGAAACAAGCAGAGGGTGATTCTTTTTTTTTTCTACCTCTAATTTTGATGATAATGTTTTTCCTGGTCTAACACAGATAACACTGATGAGAGCTTACCTGAAATTCCAATTCATGTTATATAATCAGTTGCTATAGCTCAGTGTGGCTTATCTCCTTCAGAGATAACAGTTGACATGCTCCTAACACCAAAGACTGAAGATGGAATTGATGATGCTGGTCCTAGCAATGCACCACAGAAGAAGACTGACAAGGCCTCATGATGGTGGACGGACGGTCTGTCGATGGGTCGTTGGATTGCCGGTCCTTTTGTTTCAGTTCTTGTTACTGTGTGTGAGTGTAGTGTTGATTGATCTCTCAAATAGTCTTATTGTGTTTTTAGCATGTGCTTGATTGGGCTATATTAAGATGGCTGGTAGACACCCTGTGGTTTGTTCCGGGTACTTGTAGCGCTCCAGCTTTTCAGATTTTCTCTTTTGCCAACTGGCTAATGATCCAGTCTATGTTATGTTGTTTTTTCCATTTTATGATGCTTGGCCTCCCTGGGTTCTTCCTATGGAAAGCCCGCATCTCTTCTATGTGTCAAGTTACAAATGGATCAGCAAAACATAAATCGAAATAATTGGTATGTGCAGAACTGGAACATTCGAGGTCTAGGGCCCTCTGAAAAGCAAGATGCCCTCAAATCAGTTATAATTGAAACCCACTGTTGTATTTTCTGTGTTCAGGAAACTAAAAATGAATTAATTGACCATTATCTCCTAAAATAATTGATAAGAGATATGTCTGGATTGTATAATGGTTGGATGAATTTCATTGTATATATATAATATAGTGGGATTGATACATATGGCAATCTATCTATCCTAAAAAAATATATTTGCAATATATTTGGCAGTCTATATAGTCTATCAAATATATTTGTTATATATATAGCAGTCTATCTATCATATCAAATATATTTGCAATATATATGTTAATCTATCTAGCTTGCCAAATATACTCTAACATCCCCCGGCAATCACAGTGGGATCACCGTAAATGGTGAGACTAGAAAAGAAGCCAAATGTAGAATCCGACAAGTTAACTCTCCTAGTAATCGCAGCGTTGTATGGTACGAGTGTTGCAACTGTGGTAGAAACCAACGAGTGGCATATGCGGATAATAGCTCTTTGGTGCCGTAGTAAAGTGAACGTGGCTAAAGCCGTGGAGGATGACACTGTTTCACAATCATCTAGGAGAGCAAATGGATGCACAAGATCAGTCGCATCCTACCAAAAGACTCGTGGGATGACAAGCCGACTACGCGATGGAGAAGGTGACGTGGCGCTTGGACGCGTCAACAAGCTAGCCTACTTCAGCTCCCCTGCTACATCTGAGGTTGCGGCATCCTAGAGATAGTGACGGACGGTGCTGTCTTGGACCATTAGCTGCATGATGAGGAGGATCGTGCCGGTATGAGTGACACCACCATCTAACAGATGGTGGATCTAATAATAAATAGTTTGACCACAAGCTAGCATTGCAGCATATGATGCCACAATAACAAATCATCCTCGAGTGTGTCAACGTTCGAGCATCGACAGATGGCCAGCAACAAGCGGAATGATGATGGCGGCCAGATCAACGGAACGACGGCAAAACAAGGGCGCTGCCCCCGGTGGAGAGCATGAAGATCGATCTTCCTATGGGCGCGCGATGCGGAAGTGAAAGCTTGATACAGTTTGATCATAGGATCGTAACCATCTCGTGATACCATGTTAAGCTACTGTGCACTGACCGGTTGCCGTCCAACAAGAATGGTGAAGGTAGACAATTCACTTATACACTCCAACAAGAATGATACCAAAGCTATTCAATCAATTTGCTTTCTCTCCATCTGATGGATCTTCTGGCGATATTCTTATTGGATGGATTGGATCTCAACTCTGTGGTGAAATTGTTGAAACATGCATATTTGGTATAATAATTCAATTCACATCTAAGATTAACAATGATAAATGGGGCCTGATAGTAGTGTAGAGTTCTTGCACATCTCAAAACAGGAATGTCTTTATACAATGGCTATTATCACTACAATTGCAGGAGGATTATGCTTGGATGATACTAGGAGATTTTCAACATGTACCGACCTGAAGAAATCGTAACAAGTAAGGAGGTAATGTGAAAATCATGCGTACCTTCAATGAGAGTATCTTACACTTGGGAGTCCTTGAAGTACCACTTAAAGACCATAAGTGTACATGGAGTAACATGCAAGCAAATCCATTTATAGAACAGTAAGATTGGTGTTCCACAAATGTTGAATAGACAAGTAAATTCCCTCACAAAATTATGCTCCCTTTATCTCGGACAACCTTGGATCGTCTCCCTTGTCCGGTACATATCAGCACGTCCACCCCACAAAGCCAGATATTCTGCTTTGAGAATTACTTGACATAAATGACATGTTTCTTTGAAGTGGTGCGCTCATCATGGATGGTAGATTGTAATTCTGCCAATGTGGTACGAAAGTCTCACACAACCTTAAAAGGCTCCGAGGTACGTTAAAAACTGGTGTAAAACCATGGCAAATATTCCTTGATTATTGAAAGGGAGCCACTTAGTGCTTCAAATCCTTGACACAACTGAAGAAAAAGAGGGCTTTTATTCAAGAATGGAACTTCAGGTTTATTCTCCAAAAGCACAATGACAAGCTGCTTCAATACCAAAATCAGTACAGAAAGAAATGCTATACATTGAGATGGACTCAATTGGGTAACCAATCTACAAATTTTTTTTTTATGCGGCGGCTACTGAATGACATTGAATTAACACTATCATACCTGACGAACCCTTATCTCAGAACATAATGGCAAAGCTCAAGTACTTTGGGAGATCTATAAAAGCAGAATGGACTCGTCCGATAATTTGTAACACCCTAAAATTTGAAAACCTTTGTAAATAAAAGAAACAAAATAAAGTGCATTCGGTTGTGCTTTTTTGTGTGAATGTTTGAATTCAAACTAGTACAATTCACTGGGTTAAATTTGGATTTCAAATGAATAGAAAAGAAAAGAAAAAGAAAAAGAAAAAGAAAAGGAAATAAAATCGTACCTGGGCTAAAAACCTCACCCGAGGCCCATCTTCCCTTCCTCAGCCGCAGCCCAGCAGCCCCCTCCCTCTCTTACCCTCACTGCCAAGCGGGACCAGCTTGTCATCCCCTTCCCCAAGAAACTGCCGCCTCCCTCTCTCTCTTGTGCCGCGCCGGGCCTCCACCCTCCTTATACCGTCGCCTGACCCTAGCGCACCACCATTCTCGGTACGTCGCGCACGTTCTCACTGGCTCAGTGCTTATTCCACACTCCTCTCTTCTCTAATCGATTGGCCTTGATCCTAGGAACCAGCCGGGCAAGGATTCGCGGAGAAATCATCGACGCATTGTCGGAACCGACGGGAGCCACCGCCTCTCACCGCTGTTCCATCATGGCTGACCCCTTCCCACCTATCTTTGGACCGCAAAAACACCGAGGTGCGTTTCTTTTTCTTCCTCTATTTTGATTCATACCTTGAGCGCTTAGTTTTAGCCTCGTTTCAGAGCGGAACCGTTTCCTCAGGCGAGTACGCCGCCGTGCGAGCTCCGCCAGTGTCGCATGTGGCGACGTGGCCACCCTATCAGTCGTTGATTTGAGGCCGATGATCGATATTAGAAGGGGGATACCGGTTCATTTCTATTAAATCAGGTCCCCCATTTCAAAACCAACGACTCCCAATCAAACAGCCTTTCCCATCGCCTTTTTTGCACCAAAGCCCTCAGAATCTTGCAAGCTAGCCCCTCGACTTTAGAATAACATTGTTTTAGTCTCTGTTTTATCGATAACGCCCCTGTAATTCTCTAAAACGGGTTAAAGCAAGGATTTATTGATGTAGGCCCCTGGAATATTAATAAATATTAACTGTAGCCTCTGTCCAGTTAAGGAAAATTGCAAAATAGCCCCTAAACTCATAATTAATTGCTACATATTGTTTAAGAATACATTGAGTGAAGTAGACAATATTTATTAATGAAATAATAAATATAAGAACAGTAGAAAAATTAGTATTAAATATTTTTAGGTTGTAATGAGATTTTAGAGTGCAAATAAATTATATTTTGACCATAGAAAATTCATTAAAAGTGTTTTAGCGTATAAATAAATATTAAAAATAGGATATAAAGATAAATGCATTTATTTGGCTATGAAAAGTAATAAACACTTCGTAGGGACGTATAGGTTTTTATGCTTATGTGCATATTGTGATGTATTGTATTGTGTGATATTATTATTTAGTCTTTATTTGCTTGTTGCCTTGCTTTGGCATTATATTTAGAGTCGTTTAATGACCCGCCTTTTAACCTCCAAGACCAAGTCTTTAGCGACTACCAAGGTTGGGAGGAAGACAACTACCCTTTACCATCTTGCACCTATTTCTACAATGTTTAGTTAGTTGCATGTTTAATAAAATGATATCCTATTTCATGTTATATGCCATGTTCCATATTATTTCGTGTCGTCTGGATTGGGTTGGGTAGTAGATAGGTCTTGGTCACTCTTAGCCACGCTTAGACTTTGGGAAGGATTTCATACACATGAAAAGTATTATAATATAATATTATTATAATCATGATGGACACATATAATAGTAGTTTGTCGGAATCTGGCGGTTGGATGGTTTTGGTATGGTACGGTTTGCAAGAGACTCGGGTTTGGCTTTAACATTGCCGGATTGTAAGGACCGGTTTATGGAGGAAGTCACTAAGCTTAACAGTACCACCACGAGACTGAGATGGGGTGGCTTGGTCAATTAATTAGGTTTCTCCTGATAAAATGCTACTAGTTGGAAGCGGCAGGGAATGATGCTGGGGTACTGCTCTAGGAACCGTATGGCTCAAGAGGGGGTTCTGAGGCAGAGGGTTACTCCGGGAATGCCTCAGTGGTGGAAACCTTAAAGTGCTAGCACTAGTTAGGAGTACCTTTGTAAAGACCATGTAGTGATCTCCCGGCTGCACACCAAAGGAAGTTTGTAATGTGGCTAGCTACCACGGGCATCAAGGACTTTTACTTAGTCCACCTGGGAACAGGGGATGAAATTTCTGCTTGTGGAAAAAGGCTACTCACTCTGTAGAGTTTTGTTCAACTGTCTAGACAGCCGTGCTCATGGACAGGAGCGGCTTGGGGCCAGTTCATAATTAGTTCATAGATGGAAAATGATAGTTTTTTTATGATTTAAGTTTATCTTTAATATCATCATTATGTTTTGGAATATTTATTTAGTATTAAAATTGATAATAAAAGCTAAGGTTAGGTTATAAGCATTGTGCTTAAGCCAAAGTTGGCCTATTCTTGTTCTAGCCATTCATGTCATTCTCTTCCCACACTTGTTAAGTACTCTATGTACTCATGCGCTTACCTCCCCCCCTAGAGTATGAAGAAAAAGTGGCACCAGAAGATTTCTTCGTCAACCCGGAGGACATGGTCTAGGCGGGCGATCCTTCACACAACTGCCTGTCAAGATGGAGCCTTATCTACCTTTTCTTACACTGTAGTCTGGACATTGTAAATAGCTTAGATGATGTAAATAGTTTAGTGGTGTGTATTTGGAGACCTACAAGTCCTTATGTAAGACTTATTATGTAATCTAACATGGCTATTTATCGTCTTGATGACCAGGCGTACAAAGTGGTATCAGAGCCGTGTTGCCCATAGGACGCGAGAATAGTTAGAAATGGCGGAATTAAGGACTATACTATTTTATTATAAAATAGTATTTCCAAAAATTTTGTGTTCCCGACCTCAATCCCTTGTGATTCTTACCTTACTTTACTTGTTGTTTCTGTTTTTAACTTGATTTATTGATTATTGATTAATCTCAACCTTCACTTTTCAAAATTTTGTAGGTGGCACGCACCAAGCAGACAACGCACAAGTCGACCGGTGGACGTGTTCCATGTCACACTTTGGCCAGGCGCTCTGCACATCATGTGCCCAGTAGAGAGACAGTGCTTTTCTCTTCTGGACGTGCCACAGCGGGGATGCGCGAACGCCTGCACTCTCTTCTCCGTGTAGTAGGGTACCTAGTGTACTGAGTAAGCTTTGTCTACCACAGCACGGGGTCACTGGCCCTATTGGGGTGGAGTGGACTTTCCAGCTGTCAGTTTACTACGATTCTGAGGTGTTGCACATGCACTACTTGCCGACCTGGAGGAGCTCTTAGTGTTCTGCCATGGAGGACACTACATAGGAGTCTACCATGTACTGGAGCCATGCCTACAGGTTCCGACTAGAGTACTTGAAGCACGCATTGACCCCTCAGCGCCCCAGTGGTGCAACCGACTTCATTGGATGCGTGGTCGAGGGACCTCTGCACCTCTCTCAGAGCGAGAGACTCGTCGACGATGTCGTGGAGTTGTCCTCACGACTCCAGCATTGTCAGCACGAGCTTCAAGACTACAGGGAGCTCAGTGACCGTTACGAGAAGCTTCCCCGGCGCTACCGGAGGAGCAGTGCGGGTGACCCTGACTCCCTCCGCTATGCATCAGATGGTGAGCCTTGGACTCCAGATTTTCCCGACCGGCGCCGCGAGCAGGCACCGTCAGAGGAGGAACCGGAGGAGGACACCGAGGAGGACTCGGAGGAGGACACAAAGGAGGACTCGGAGGAGGACCCAAAGGAGTGGGAGTAGGTTCCCTACCCCGCTAGGTGACTCAGGACACCTACAAGTAGTATGTAGGAGCGTGTAGCTACGCCACCCTAGTCTTGAGATGTGTTATCTGTATTTATGTATTAGTTGTTTACTTTGTTGTTGTTGTTGTTGTTGTTGTTGTGTGTGTGTGTGTGTGATGTGACTTGTGGAATGCTTCGGCATCCTATCCACATCCACGTGGTTTGTACATAGGCTTGCTAGTGTGTTGTTTGCGAGTTGTGGAATGCTTCGGCATCCTGTCCACATCCACGTCGTTTGTACGTAGGCTTGCTAGTGTGTTTTTTGCGAGTTGTGGAAATCTTCGGCATCCTGTCCACATCCGCACTAGTTAAATAATGGATTTTCTTTATATATATATATATATATATATATATACATACATACATACATATATATATATATATATTCTCCTTGATGCATGTAGTTGGGACAATTTTACCAAAGTGTATTCTTCTATATCTCGTCTATTACTCTAAAGTTTCAGTTATTTCCAATATAGATGGCTGGTAGAGGCAGAGGTCGCGGTCGGGGTGTTCCACCCCGAGATGAAGCACTTGGAGGTTTTCCAGGATGGAATGGTAGAAGTGCTCAAGGAGTCCTAGTAGCACAACAGATGCAACAAGTGATGGCTATTCAGACTCAAGTGCTTAACAATCTCACCGAGTTAGTGACCAATATGATGCAAGCAACACCACCATACAATCCTTCACCACCACCACTGCTTCAACCTAGGTATTCTTTGAGAGACTTTCTTAACACCCATCCACCCACCTTTCCCACGGCTAGTGAGTCAATAGATGCTGATGATTGGCTAAGAACAGTTGAGAGCAAGTTGAGAATTATTCAGTGAAGCAAGCAAAAAGGTATGTCTAGCTTCTCACCAACTCCAGGGATCTGCAACTGATTGGTGGACTGCTTTCACTGAGGCCCATTAGAACCCAGAGAATATCACTTGGGATTAGTTCAGGACTAACTTCTACAACCATTTCGTGCCCCAAGGAGAGGTCCGGGCAAGATATGAGTAGTTTCTCATGTTGAAGCAAGGCAGTATGAGTGTGTGAGCTTACTTGAATATGTTCACACAGTTATCTCACTATGCAACAGTAGATGTGGAAAATGATTCTAAGAAATAGATTTGTTTCAAGAATGGGCTTGACAAAGAGCTGAAGTTTGTCATGTCTTCCAGTGATTACAACAGCTTCCAGAAGATGGTTGACAAGGATTTTGAACTAGAAAGGACCAAGAAAGAGTTATATGATGATGATAGGAAAAGGAAATTGGTTCAAGGGCATACTTCTGGTAGTAATGTGCGCCCCCGCTTTGCCCCTCAACCTATAAACCCTATGAGTTGTCCTATGAGCTCTTACACAGGATAGAGGTTCCCAAACCCCACCTACAGGCCACCTACACCATACAACCAGCAGATCCGCCAACCACCACAACCACCACGCTAGCCAGTGCAATACCCTTGCCAGCATATGCAACCACCCCGCCAGCAGCACCAGCTAACCGTTCCACTGGACAGCCATAGCGGAACCAACCAGGAGGTTATAAGGTTCATAACAATGCTGCTGCAGTTCTGTGTTGCAAGTGTGGAGAAATGGGACACTACTCCAGTAATTGTCCAAAGAAGCAGCAGAACCTACCTAGACGTGTCAATGACGTGACACTGGAGCAAGCTCAGGAAGCACCAGTTGTGTTGATCGTTATGTTTTCCGCTAATTCCCACCCCACCACAGTATTGTTTGATTCAGGTGCTACACATTCATTCAGAGCCAAAGATTTCACAGAGAAGCATGACATGGTAGTTGCATTCTTGAGTCGAGCAATGATAATTAACTCTCCTGGGGGAGAGATGGTAGCAAGGCATCTATGTCATAAAGTGAGTATAAATATAAGGGGAGTAGTCTTTTCGGCCAACCTAATAGTTTTGGAGCCACGAGGACTAGACATCATTCTGGGAATGGATTGGTTGACAAAGAACCAAGGAGTGATCCATTGTTCAACTAGGACAGTTTGCCTCACACATACATATGGCACCAGAGTGGAGTTTATGACAGATCAGACGCAAGAGGCAGTTGTTCAACTAGACTATCTCGAGAGTACAAAAGGCATACGGGTTGTGAGTGAGTTTCTGGATGTATTTCCAGACGAATTGCTAGGTATGCCTCCTGATCAAGAGATTGAGTTCATCATTGAGTTAGTGCATGGGACGGCCCCAATATATAAGAGGCCCGATAGAATGGATGCTAATCAAATAGCTGAGCTAATGGACCATATTGAGGAGTTATTAGGAAAAGGATATATTCGTCCTAGCTCGTCGCCTTGGGAAGCGCCACTTATATTTGTACCTAAGAAG
This sequence comes from Tuctoria greenei, assembly GCA_036927565.1. Classification (NCBI taxonomy): domain Eukaryota; kingdom Viridiplantae; phylum Streptophyta; class Magnoliopsida; order Poales; family Poaceae; genus Tuctoria; species Tuctoria greenei. Next base: position 192,520,123 of record JAYESD010000001.1, read on the forward strand.
GATGGCACCTAGAGATTGTGTGTGGATTATCGTGCCTTGAATGCGGTGACCATCAAGAATAAGTACCCTCCACTAAGGATTGAAGATTTGTTTGATCAGTTGCAAAGAGCATGTGTTTTCTCTAAGATTGATCTTCGCTCGAGTTACCACTAGTTGAAGATTCGACCCTCGAACATCCCCAAGACTGCATTTGTCTATCGAAATGGTCTTTATGAGTACACTGTTATGTCATTTGGGTTGACCAATGCTCCAGCCTACTATATGTACCTAACGAACAAGGTACTCGTGGAGTACTTGGATAAGTTTGAAGTGGTGTTCATCGATGATATACTTATCTACTCCAAGACTAAAGAAGAGCTTGAGGAGCACATTAGGATGGCTCTCCAGAAGCTTCACCAACATCACTTGTATACAAAACTTAGTAAGTGTGAGTTCTGGCCAAATGAGGTATCATTTTTGGGGCATGTCATATCAGAAGGAGGTATAGCAGTAGAACCAGACAAAATGGCAGATCTCCTCAAATGGGAAACACTCGAGAGTGTGCATGATGTACGAAGATTCTTGGGCATGGATGGTTATTATTGTCAGTTTGTCAAGGGATTTTCAAAGATCTCTTGGCTGCTAACCAAGCTGCTCGAGAAAGGAGTTGCTTTCAAATGGACACCCGTGTGTGAAGTGAGCTTCGCCGAACTGAAGAAGAGGTCAACTAGTGCACCAGTACTAGTGATACCTGATTTGTAGAAGGAGTTTGTGGTTTATTGTAACGCATCCGGACAAGGTTTAGGATGTGTGTTAATGCAAGAAGGACATGTTGTAGCCTATGCTTCAAGACAGCTCCGAAAGCATGAGAGGAATTATCCAACCCATGATTTAGAGTTGGGTGCTGTCATCCATGCTCTGAAGATATGGAGACACTATCTAATGGGAAAAAAACTGAGATCTACACTAGTCACAAGAGCTTGAAGTACATATTCACCCAGCCAGATCTCAACCTCAGATAACATCGTTGGTTGGAGTTTATAAATGATTTTGATGTGGGAATCAACTATCATCCAGGAAAAGCTAATGTGGTTGCTGATGCTCTAAGTAGAAAGGCACAATGTAACAATTTGACATTACAAGTTCTTCAACTCTAGTAATGTGACGAGTTTGCAAGGCTAAACCTATGGATGGTGTCTAGTACTGAAGGAGTTGATATGGAAGTGGATTCAACTCTTGAACGTGACATTCGAGAAGGACCAAAGAATGATGACAAAGTCAAGGAGATCATCAATTGATGAATAAAGGAAAAGCTCTGAACTTTGGAGAGGGTGAACAAGAGACCTTATGGTTTGGAAAGAGGATCTGTGTGACAGATGTGAAGGAGATTCTAGAGTTGATACTAAGAGAAGCTCATGACTCGTCATACTCCATTCATCTCGGAAGCACGAAGATGTACCAAGATCTTAAAGATCGTTACTAGTCGCATTTAATGAAACGGGATGCGGCGGAGTATGTGGCTATTTGTGATACGTGTCAACTAATTAAGGCAGAACATCAAAGACGAGTAGGGTTGCTGCAACCAATCAAAGTGCCAGAATGGAAATGGGAAGAAATCAGCATGGATTTCATTGTGGGACTGCCAAGGACTGAGTCTATGTATGACTCTATATGAGTTATAGTGTATCGTTTGACTAAAGTTGCCCACTTTATCCCCGTGAAGGAGAGCTATAATGGTCCTAAGTTGGAGGAATTGTACATATCTAGGATTGTATGCTTACGTGAAGTTCCCAAGAAGATAATGTCAGATCGAGGCACTCAATTTACCACAAGGTTCTGGCAGAAGCTGCACGAGTCAATGGACACTCGTCTGAACTTCAGTTCTGCGTATCACCCGCACACTGACGGTGAGATGGAGCACACCAATCATAATATGGAGGATATGTTGAGGGTGTGTGCCTTGAAGAATAGCAGAAATTGGGATAAGAATCTGCCATACACTGAGTTTTCTTATAATAACATATATCAAGCTAGTTTGAAGATGTCTCCATTTGAAGCATTGCATGGGCAGAAGTGTAGAACATCGTTGTTTTGGAATTAGACCGGAGAGAGTCAAGTATTTGGGCCAGATGTGTTGAATGAGGCTGAAAGACAAGTACAAGAGATTCGCAAGAATTTAAGGGCGGCTCAATGTAGGATCGAAGGGCACGTGAAAAGCTACTAGACGGGGGGTGAATGGTAGAATGGTAGATTAAAACTTTTTCAGTGGAAGCAACAAAAACCCCTCGGCAGAAAAACAATCTGATAAAGAAACAATGTGTGTGACTAATATAAACGTGATAAAACATTACAAAACCAATATAGATTGTGAAGAATCAAGTCACGAAGATGTCACAACAAGAATCACGAGAAACTGTGTCGAAAAACTCAAGTTATGATTCTAAGATTTAACAAGTGTCAATCTGTTCTAGCCGAGTAAGAAACCAGATCTGCAACACTGCAAAGAAACTCGTGTATATCAGAAACCACAAATTCAATGATCGCAAAATTTCAATGATGATAGATAATAAAGCTGAGAAGACAACCCAAAAAGAATAATTTTAATTGGATCTGTAATACTCGAGTTATGATAAAAACACCGACGTAACATAATGGTGTGCAAAAACTCGATGAGAAAAATTTGTCTGAAACAAGGTGGACGAACAAGGCATTAAAGCTCCTTTAAACTATGAATTTTATTGATCTGAGCACAAGAGGAACAGGCCAAAGTCGTCTCACCATGATCTCTGGCCTCCCTTGCTTATATAACCAGCCCTAAGGCCAACCCAATCCAAACTAGGACTCTAATCCTACTTAGTTTCATCTGAAACTTTCCAAAACTGCTCAAGACTCTTGCATATGCAGATAGAAGCAGTCTTAATCCATACAAACACCTTAGGAACGTCCTAAAAATTCCTAAAACAACTCAACTTTGTGACCCACATGAAATCTAACCCAAAACAAACTCGAAACCTTCCATAATGAACCATAACCACCTCAGCCGCAGCCTAGGACATAATCCAGCCGGTTGAACCTTTCTAACCAATTGTTTACGTCCACTTCTCTTCATCACAACTTGGAACCATGTTGCAACGTCCATGCACTCCTTGCACACATGCAAACACCTTCCAAAAACGTCCACGATACCTTCATATGCATTGTTCTTGACCGAAACATGTTGTGTGGCCTCCCGATCAACTCAACCACGATTCCTCCCGAACTTGGTTGTTGAACCTCATCTTCTCCCTAAGACTATTCAATGGATCCCATCACGAGCCATATCTTGACCTCAAGCAACACCTGCACATGAACAAACAACCAATTCTTCTTAGCACAAGTCCTCGACTCGACTATCATTAGTTCAAAAACCACAACACCTTACGTGAGCACCTCACATAAGAATGTTGCAAACCTAGCAAGATAATGTCCACCATGATCAGTCAAAGAACATCAAAAACTTAGTCCGAAAGTACTAAACAAATCTTTCCATAAGTGTAAAGCAAATTTGAAACATTGCAAACGCGAAACATAGATCACACAATTATTAAAGCACATAGAAGGATCGAACAGTCCAAAATAGCATCTATGCATTGTACAAAAAATGTTCGGACAATGCAAAATGTGTTTTTCAAGTATATTCAAAACTTTGCATGTAAACCTACACGTTTAACATAATTGCCAATGCATTCAGCACATAGGTCTCACAATCTCCCCCTTGATGAATGCATTGACAACACCACTAAAAATATGAACATGTGCTTATTCACATGAAAGATTTTAAAAGCAAACCCCCCCTTTTGAAAATGAAATAAGAAAGAAATTTCAAAAACAAATATTCTTATCCCAACTTCTGCTATTTTTCAAGGCACACACCCTCAACATATCCTTCATAATATGATTGGTGCACTCTGTCTCATTGTCAGTGTGCGGGTGATACGCAGAACTGAAGTTCAGACGAGTGTCCATTGACTCGTGCAAGCTTCTGCCAGAACCTTGAGGTAAACTGAGTGCCTCGATCTGACATTATCTTCTTGGGAACTTCACGTAAGCATACAATCCTAGATATGTACAATTCTGCCAACTTGGGACCATTATAGCTCTCCTTCACGGGGATAAAGTGGGCAACTTTAGTCAAACAATACACTATAACTCATATAGAGTTGTACCCAGACTGAGTCCTTGGCAGTCCCACAATGAAATCCATGCTGATTTCTTCCCATTTCCATCTAGCACTTGGATTGATTGCAACAACCCTGCACGTCTTTGATGTTCTTCCTTATTTAGTTGACACGTATCACAAATAGCCACATACTCCGCCACATCTCGTTTCATTAAATGCGACCAGTAACAATCTTTAAGATCTTGGTTGAAGCGTCATGACCCGCAGATCGGAACTCAACATGTAATATAATACCAAGAACGATGTTCGGTACAATATATTACACCACATGTGGAACCAAATCATACAGAGCTTTATTACAGCGGCATAGTCTTGTGAATAAAAACAATAACAGCTAACAACATAACGATAATAGCCAACATAACGGAAGCAACTAGCTCTTCATCACCCATGGTTCCACCTTCAGCCCTTGGGTGCGGATGCAGCAGTATACATGCGATGAACAAATAACAATGCAACCCGATGCACCAGAACATCTCATCCCGAGATATCCATCCTCTCAATCTCACAACAGGTAGCTCTCTAGTTGTTAGGACCACACCGTAACCCATCCTATACCGAGGACACGGCCATTCGAACGGATTTTACACTCTGCAGAGGTTGTACGCTGTACCCACATGCACATAACTGTCCACGATTGTTCATCATAACCGACACCCAGTCGTAACATCACCCAGTCCAGTCGCCCCCATACCCCAGGTCATGACTCAGCCGAGTCTCCACCCACGAACCATCCACCGTGGACGACTCTCGGGCTAGCCACTGGGATTAGGCTACGCCCTGCCCATATAGGATCATGCGACCGCACGAAAAGAAGTCAGGTGAGATGTCAAAACAACTCAGTCCTTAAGGCTCACCAGGGCAGCCACCATACACCAACCACAGTCGTAAGTCTACCACCACGGTAGCCTTATACCAACACTGACCAGTTTGCCCCAGTCTCAACTGATGTATACTCTACCCCAATGTACAACAACATCATCACATAATATCATTATCTCAGTATGCAACCATAGAAATAAGTATGGCTTCTCTCAGTCACTCGAGTCGCAAATACTCATAAATGCATAATCTATCATACGGGCAACAAGGAATAATCCTCACATAGGTGCGACATGAACAAAAAGGGTTCCATGAAACTTGCCTTCGCTACCGTCCGCGGCGTCGAACTCCTGGTCTTGCGGTGGCTCCGGGTTCTCCTCCGGAACTTGCTCTGAACCGCACACGCGTGCAAACAATCGTACAAACAAAGTACAGATATATTAATACATCATTCCCAAAAATAGTTGTAGTAAATAGATTATGAGTGTTTATACTTTTTAGAAGAAGAATTGTTTTAACTGGAGTTCATATGTGAGAGTTACAGATTTTACAATATAGTGATTGGATTAGTTATAAAATAAATGTTAATTTTGGGGCTTGGACTATTGGTTTTGTTCTATGGTTGAACTGTACCGAGATGTTATGGCATCACAGGCCAAGGCTTGCTGTCACCTGGATAATTAAGGTTTAGCTAAATTATGGTCCGGCTAAGATAGAGATTAGCTAACCATGGGCCTGCATATACGCTAGCTACCAGAAGATATACATTGCACGGCCAACAATTCAGAGAAAGGAATGAGGTTTTAAGGCTAATAGGCTGGTCTGCTTGGACTGAGCGTGAGGATCATGGGCTGTGGGCCATCAATGCTGCTAGGTAATTAGTGTATGGACCCACTAATCTAAGTATTAGCTTCCAGGACACCCGTCAGGAGTATTCTACGAAAAGAACGGAGACACTCGTCTTCCTCCTCGATACAGACCCGCATGAACCCTATAGTCCTGCTCGATTCAAGAAAAATGGAAGGAGGGGAGCACACCGAAGTATGGAATCGCGTCTCCAGGCTACAACGCCACCACTGCAGGCAGGGATTTGGGGAAGGGGCGACGGGATTTGAGTTGACTTAAATGAATGGCGGCCATGGCTGCTGCAGGTTGCTGCTAGCTCGGTACAGAGGAAGAACCGACTAGGAAATAGGTCTGGGAGGCGAAATGAGGACCAGGGAAGCTCACCTTGGTAGCAGCTCGGCTGGGGAGGGCTCGGCACCGCAGATCGATGCTCGCCTTGGCTGCCCGGGAGCACGGATGAAACGAGTTACTCTGATATTTCGGCTGGTTTGAGTGAGGGAGGATGAGGACGCTCCGTAGATTTTTATACCGGGCTGAACGCAGTAAGTAGGTATTGGGTAGATGAACGCAGTAAATCAACTAGTACTGCGAATTGGAGCACTGATTGACATTTTGCGTAAGCGTGCAGTGGTACTGGTCGTCGGCACTGAAATTGCTGCATGCGTGCACGCCGAATGGTCGGGGCGGTGCGTCAGCTAGCAGATGGCACGACTCGGCCAATGCGACGATACGGTCGCGGTTCGCGAGGCACAGACTATGAGGATATAAAAAGCGGCGTGCCGAGGGCTGCTGTCGCAAGTGGACAGTCCGCTAGTTATCTATTTAATTGATCTTGTTTTATAGTTTTATTATTTCATTTAGATATTATTTTTATTTATTCATTTGATTATTTTATAAACTCGATTTATTAATTTATGAACGACGGGATGTTACAGATCTACCCCACTTAGATTGAATCTTGTCCTCGAGATTCGGCTAACCTTCGAAGAGATGAGGAAACTCTGATCACAACGCATCTTCCCTCTCCCATGTCGCTTCGGCTTCTGAATGTCTGCTCCACTAAACCCGACATAGTGTGACAGAACTGGTTCTTGTTCCTCGAGTAACGGTATCCAAGATCTTCACTGGCACCTCCCGATAGCGCAAATCATCCTGCAAGTCTAAAGTTTCTTGCACCACTTGGTCTTCAGGTATCCGCAAACATTTCATCAGTTGTGATACGTGAAAGACGTTGTGCACGGTTGACATTTCTTCAGGTAGTTGGATCTGATAAGCTACTGCTCTTATCTTTTGCAAGACTGGAAAAGGACCAATGTACCGTGGGGCTAACTTTCCCCGCACTTGAAATCTGCGTGTGCCACGGATCGGAGACACTTTAAGATACACATGATCCCCAATTTCAATTCAGAGTTCTCGCCTCCTCTTGTCCGCATAGCTTTTCTGGTGTGACTGAGCTGCCTTTATATTTGTTTGAATTTCCGCTACCTTGTCTTCTACTGCTAGAATGAAGTCCAGTCGCTCCATGATGCGATCACCCACCTCTGACCACATGAGTGGTGTACGACATTTCCTTCCATAGAGAGCTTAAAACGGTTACATCTTGATGCTGGTCTGATAGCTATTGTTGTAGGAAAACTCAGCATATGGCAAACTGTCTTCCCAATCTTTACCGTAGGTGAGTACAGCGGCTCTCAACATATCCTCCAAGATTTGGTTGACTCTTTCGGTTTGTCCATCTGTCTGAGGATGGTATGCTGAGCTGAAGTCTAACTTAGTACCAAGTGCTCTCTGAAGACTTCTCCAGAACCTGGATGTGAACTGGGTACCTCGATCTGAGACTATCCTTGATGGCACACCATGAAGCTTCACAACAAGATCTATGTACATCATGGCTAGCTTGTCTCCACTGTAGGTAGTGCGCACAGGAATAAAGTGTGTAACCTTCATGAGACGATCGACCACTACCCATATGGAATCATTGCCATTCTTTGTTCCTGGCAAGCCTGTGATGAAATCCATCCCTATCTCATCCCATTTCCAAACTAGGATTGGTAAAGGCTGGAGTAGACCACTTGGCTTCTGATGCTCAGCCTTGATCCTCTGACACACATCACAGTGGGCCACGAACTTTGCTATGTCACCCTTCATGCCGACCCACCAATACTTCTCTTTAATATCCAAGTACATCTTGGTAGCTCTAGGGTGGATAGAGTATGCAGAGTTATGAGCTTCGTCCATGATGGTGTTCCGGTAGTGGCATTGTGAGGGCACACATAACCGTTTCTTGAACCACAATATTCCATCTCTATCGACTCTGAAATATGGAGCCTTATCTTCACCGGTCTGTGCTTTGATCTCCATCAACTTTTCATCCTCTTGTTGAGCCTTCTTGATTTGTTCATCCAGAACAGGTTGAACACTAAGATTGTAGTTGTAGGAGTGAGGTACAACCCTTAGGTTCAACTTCCACATCTCATCGCACAATTGCGGTACTTGTGTCACTAAGTGATGGCAATAGGCTTTCCTGCTAAGAGCATCAGCTACCACATTTGCTTTACCCGGATGATAATGGATTTCCAAATCATAATCCTTGATTAACTCTAACCATCTTCGTTGCCTCATGTTGAGGTCCGACTGAGTGAAGATATATTTGAGACTCTTATGGTCCGTATAGATCTCACATTTGTTTCCGATCAAATAGTGTCTACAAATTTTCAGAGCATGCACTACTGCACCCAATTCCAAGTCATGTGTCGGATAGTTCTGCTCATGCGGCCTTAGCAGGCAAGAGGCATAAGCTACCACTCGACCTTCTTGCATTAGCACACATCCGAGACCTCGTTTCGAAGCATCAAAATAAATGATGAAGTTCTTATGAATATCTGGCAACACTAGTACTGGTGCTGTGGTTAGCCTTTTCTTCAATTCTTGAAAACTCAGCTCACATGCTTCGGTCCAAACGAACTTCTTGTCCTTCTTTAGCAATTCCGTCATTGGTCTGGCAAGTTTAGAGAATCCTTCAATGAACCTCCGATAATAGCCGGCCAAACCCAGAAAACTACAAATCTGCAAAACTGATGTTGGTTGCTCACAAGATGATACATCTTGAACCTTCTTTGGATCGACTGCAACTCCGTCAGCTGTCAGAACATGTCCAAGGAAGCTAACTTTTCGCATCCAAAAATCACATTTGCTAAACTTGGTGTATAGTTGATGACTTCGAAGTCGTTACAGAACCATTCGCAGATGTTGTGCATGTTCTTCCTCACCCCGAGAATATATCAGAGTGTCGTCAATGAAGACAACGACAAACTTGTCTAGCTCTTGCATGAACACCCGATTCATTAGAGTCATGAAGTAGGCAGGAGCATTGGTTAACCCAAATGACATCACTGTGTACTCAAATTGTCCATAGCGAGTCACAAATGTTGTCTTAGGTATGTCCTCAGGTCTGATCCTCACTTGATTATACCCAGATCTCAAATCAATCTTCGAGAAGAACTTGGCTCCCTTCAATTGATCAAAAAGATCATCAATCCGAGGTAGAGGATACTTGTTCTTGGTGGTCAACGCATTGAGAGCTCGGTAATCTGTACAATGCCTCTTGCTTTTATATTTCTTCTCCACAAATAGAACTGGTGCACCCCATGGTGATGCACTAGGTCTAATGTATCCCTTCTGTTGCAACTCATCTAATTGCATCTTTAACTCCGCTAGTTCTGGGGCTGCCATTCTGTAAGGCCTCTTGGCGGTCGGAGCAGTTCTAGGAACTAGCTCAATGGAGAACTCTACTTCTCTTTCTGGTGGCATGCCTGGTAATTCTTCCAGAAATACATCTGCATACTCTTTGATTACCGGTATTTCTTGAAGTGTTGCATCCTTCAAGTGATTTGTCATTGGTTCCGATAAGCTAGACTGGACATGGCAGGTGACAGTCTTCCCTTCATGGTTGGTCACAGTCACCATCCTTTCTGCACAAGCTATGCTTCCTTTGCACTTGGCCAACCACTCCATGCCAAGGATCACATCTATTCCATGGGAATCCAACACTACTAGATTAACCAAGAATACTACCAAACTTAGGTTCAAAGGGATGTTGTTAACTCCTAAGTGGCGAGGTATATAACCTCCCGGTGATTTGTTTATTAAAGGCCTCTTAAGGGCCACTGCTGATATATCATGTGCCTCTATGAATTGTGATGATATGAAAGAGTGTGATGCACCATAATCAAATAGCACTGAAGCTAAGGCTGATTGAACCAAAAAATCATCGAGTAACACTCCTGGTGTTGCATCTGCCTCCTCAATGTAGACGTGGTTCACCGTGGCTTTTCCAAAGGGTTGCTGCATCCTAGAGGGTGCTCCACAGCTAACTCCAGCTGGCTGCCTTGGTCCATTAACTGAGTTGGAGTAGACTGAGGGAGTTTGTTGGTTCTTGTAAGGACAATTCATAGCAATGTGACCAAGCTCACGACACTTAAAGCAAGTCCTCTGGTCACCCATACGACTTACTCCAGACTGCTGTGGGTTGAAGGACCCCTAGGGCTTAGAAGGTTGCATTGGCTGTCTGAACGTCTGGGTTGGTGCCCTATAGGACACTCCACTCTGGGTCATCTGACCTGAGTATACTGGTTGCTGATGCCTTGGTACTGAGTAGGCAAACTGTTGGGTCCTCTGTCCAGAATAGGAGGACTGAGGAGTCCTCTAAGACTTGGCATGTTGGAACATCTTATTGCTCTCATACTACCTTTTCCTCTCCTGCATCTCATCTTTCATGTTCTTCTCTGTGGTGATAGCCTTGTTTACCATGGTGTTGAAATCATGGTAGACAGATGCTCCAATCAAAGTTCTGATCTCAGAGTTGATGCCACGCAGGAAGGCATCCTGCTTTTTCTCATCTGTGTCCACCGCATTGGGGTCATAGCGGGACAAGCTAGTGAAACTGTGTAGGTACTCTGTCACAGTCATACCCCTCTGCTGAAGATCCCTGAACTCTGCTTGTTTCATCTTCACGACACTGCTAGGGATGTGGTGATCTCTGAACAGTCTCACAAACTCATCCCATATCATTGTCTTGGCATCTGCATTCATGTCCCGGTAACTCTGCCACCAAGCTAAGGTAGGTCCCCTCAGCTGTTGCACTGCCAGTAGAACCTTATCCATCTCATTTGCATGGACCACTTCTAACTTCATCTCTAACTCTCTCAGCCAGTCATCCGCCTCAATCGGGTCATCTGATCCTGCGAACTTGGATGGGTTCATCCTGTTGAAGTCAGCAATCTGGTGGTTGATCTGAGGTGATGGCTAACCGTTGGGGAGGCCATTGTTGCCTTGAGCAGCAAACGTGTTTGCCATCATCTCTAGAAGTCGAGTCTGACGATCAAGAATAGCAGTCAAGTCTTGGGCGGGCGCCTGGGGAATGGGTGCTTGTGGAAGTGGTGTTGCCGCCAGACTGGGTGCAATGTTCACTCACACCTGTGGTTGCAGTGCATGCGAAATCTCTGGGATATCTTGGTTCTCTTCTTGACCAATCCTAAGTCAGTTTGAATGCTGAGACATCTATGACAAGGGAAGATGGAGTTAGCCAACAATTTATTATTAATTTTCCATGTGTAGGTATATGTACAATATTTTAATATATACTATTTTATATTTTATTTATAACATGCAGAGCACACAACATCCAGCATTGCAAGCAACACACCAAACATTCATTCATCAAAGCAAAAGGGTACATGATACATCGGAGCATGTCGTTCCTATGTCCATCCCTTCACGGGTCGGTCGGAACCTCTGCCTCACTATCAGGTCTTACGTTGCGGTCTTCGGGATCTTCATCTTCAGCTCCACGAGGTGATGTCGGGGGAGTGGGCGGCACAGGCTCACAGGTCCTCCTACGAGAGTTGGACAGGTGATACATGGGAACTCTTTCCAGGATAGGCGGTTCAGCAGTTGCACTGACGTGGCGGTCTTTGCGCTTGGCTCGGTCAACAAGGTAGACACCCCTCAAGCTGGATGTGGCGGTCAGCCTCCTCCTTGAGATTCTCTTCAGCCAAAGCGACACGACTTTCAGTGCTGGCAGCACGAGCATCAGCTTGCGCTAGTGCTAGTTTAGTCTTCCTCCAACGGTTCTCCAATTTCTCCGTGCGCTTAATGAGGGTCTTCACATATTGGATCAGTAGGTTGCACAGGTCATCCAAGCTCAACAAAAAGCCAGACATGGCAACAATGGTGGGGTCATCTTCAGCCGACCTGAGTGCTTCCAGGTTGCGAATCCTTGCCATCCAGGCAGGACGACTACTATCCACGGGTTGAAAATACTTCATGGGTGTGGAACCCAGATGCCAGTCAAACATGTGGCACAAGTACTTCAGGGCTTTGCGAGCTACAAGCTGGCAGGTATCCGTCATGCGACATCCTGTAGCAATGACGCTGCATGGCTTCATCTCCAAGAATTTGTCACTAGCACCCACGTGCACTGTGACCTCACAACTTTCGATGCCATGCTCCATGAATTCATGACCCACGTACTCCGGATGGTCCGGAATACCAAGTCGAACGGTGGCGGCATAGAGCACCTTGGGGAAGCCATCTTCGTTGATGCAGAAGGTAGTGATACGGTCGTCGGCCATCTGACTCAGAATAGGGCACAAGGATTAGTTAAGAGCAAAACCTATCACCAAGGCTCTACGATCAAAAGGTTCCTCAGGGAAATTCCTTCTACGGTCTCTTACGGTCACTTACATACTAGGGCCCGCATCCTACAACCAAGTATGGCTCTGATACCACTTGAAGCATCCCGACCCGCAGATCGGAACTCAACATGTAATATAATACCAAGAACGATGTTTGATACAATATATTACACCACAAGTGGAACCAAATCATACAGAGCTTTATTACAGCGGCATAGTCTTATGAATAAAAATGATAACAGCTAACAACATAGCGATAATAGTCAACATAACAGAAGCAACTAGCTCGTCATCACCCATGGTTCCACCTTCAGCCCTTGGCTGCAGATGCAACAATATACATGCGATGAACAAATAACAATGCAACCCGATGCACCAGAACATCTCATCCCGAGATATCCATCCTCTCAATCTCACAACAGGTAGCTCTCTAGTTGTCAGGACCACACCGTAACCCATCCTATACCGAGGACACGACCATTCGAACAGATTTTACACTCTGCAGAGGTTGTATGCTGTACCCACATGCACATAACTATCCACGATAGTTCGTCATAACCGACACCCAGTCGGAACATCACCCAGTCCAGTCGCCCCCAAACCCCAGGTCATGACTCAGCCGAGTCTCCACCTACGAACCATCCACCGTGGACAACTGTCGGGCTAGCCACTGGGATTAGGCTACGCCCTGCCCATACAGGATCATGTGATCCAATGAAAAGAAGTCAGGTGAGATGTCAAAACAACTCGGTCCTTAAGGCTCACCAGGGCAGCCACCATACACCAACCACAGTCGTAAGTCTACCACCACGGTAGCCTTACACCAACACTGACCAGTCTGCCCTGGTCTCAACTGATGTATACTCTACCCCAATGTACAACAACATCATCACATAATATCATTATCTCAGTTTGCAACCATAGAAATAAGTATGGCTTCTCTCAGTCACTCGAGTCGCAAATACTCACAAATGCATAATCTATCATATGGGCAACAAGGAATAATCCTCACATAGGTGCGGCATGAACAAAAAGGGTTCCATGAAACTTGCCTTCGCTACCGTCCGCGGCGTCGAACTCCTGGTCTTGCGGTGGCTCCGGGTTCTCCTCTGGAACTTGCTCTGAACCGCACACGCTTGCAAACAATCGTACAAGCAAAGCACGGATATATTAATAACCATTCCCAAAAATAGTTGTATTAAATAGATTATGAGTGTTTATACTTTTTAGAAGAAGAATTGTTTTAATCGGAGTTCATATGTGAGAGTTACAGATTTTACAATATAGTAATTGGATTAGTTATAAAATAAATGTTAATTTTGGGGCATGGACTATTGGTTTAGTTCTATGATTGAAGATGTTATGGCATCACAGGCCAAGGCTTGCTGTCACCTGGCTAATTAAGGTTTAGCTAAATTATGGTCCGGCTAAGATAGAGATTAGCTAACCATGGGCCTGCATATACGCTAGCTACCAGAAGATATACATTGCACGGCCAACAATTTAGAGAAAGGAATGAGGTTTTAAGGCTGGTCTGCTTGGACTGAGCGTGAGGATCATGGGCTGTGGGTCATCAAGGCTGCTAGGTAATTAATGTATGGACCCACTAATCTAAGTATTAGCTTCCAGGACACCCGTCAGGAGTATTCTACGAAAAGAACGAAGACACTCGTCTTCCTCCTCGATACAGACCCGCACAAACCCTATAGTCCTGCTCGATTCAAGAAAAATGGAAGGAGGGGAGCACTCCGAAGTATGGAATCGCGTCTCCAGGCTACAACGCCCCACTGCAGGCAGGAAATTGGGGAAGGGGCGATGGGATTTGAGGTGACTTAGATGAACAGCGGCCATGGCTGCTGCAGGTTGCTGCTAGCTCGGTACAGAGGAAGAACCGGCTAGGAAATAGGTCTGGGAGATGAAATGAAGACCAGGGAAGCTCACCTTGGTAGTAGCTCGACTGGGGAGGGCTCGGCACCACAGATGGATGCTTGCCTTGGCTGCCCGGGAGCACGGATGAAACGAGTTCCTCTGCTATTTCGGCTGGTTTGAGTGAGGGAGGATAAGGACGCTCCGTAGATTTTTATACCGGGCTGAACGCAGTAAGTAGGTATTGGGTAGATGAACGCAGTAAATCAACTGGTACTGCAAATGGGAGCACTGATCGACATTTTGCGTGAGCGTGCAGTGGTACTGGTCGTCGGCACTGAAATTGCCGCACGCGTGCACGCCAAATGGTCGGGGTGGTGCGTCGGCTAGCAGATGGCGCGACTCGGCCGATGCGATGATATGGTCGCGGTTCGCAGGGCACAGACTATGAGGATATAAAAAGTGGCACGCCAAGGGCTGCTGTCGCAAGTGGACGGTCTGCTAGTTATCTATTTAATTGATCTTGTTTTATAGTTTTATTATTTCATTTAGATATTATTTTTATTTAGTCACTTGATTATTTTATAAACTCGATTTATTAATTTATGAATGACGGGATGTTACATTGGTTCATATTCGTGCTTCCAAGACGAATGGACTACGACGAGTCATGAGCTTCTATTAGTATCAACTCTTGAATATCCTTCACATCTGTCACACATATCCTCTTTCCAAGCCATAAGGTCCCTTGTTCATCCTCTCTAAAGTTCAGAGCTTTTCCTTTCTTCGTCGGTTGCTTGATCTCCTTGACTTTGTCATCATTCTTTGGTCCTTCTCGAATGTCACGTTCAAGAGTTGAATCCACTTCGATATCAACTCCTTCAGTATTAGACACCATGCATTGGTTTATCCTTGCAAACTCGTCACATAATTGGAGTTTAGCTTTTCCTAGATGATAGTTGATTCCCACATCAAAATCATTTATAAACTCCAACCAACGATGTTATTTGAGGTTGAGATCTGGCTGGGTGAATATGTACTTAAAGCTCTTGTGACTAGTGTAGATCTCAGTTCTTTTCCCCATTAGATAGTGTCTCCATATCTTCAGAGCATGGATGACAGCTGCCAACTATAAATCATGGGTTGGATAATTCCTCTCATGCTTTCGGAGCTGTCTCGAAGCATAGGCTACAACATGTCCTTCTTGCATTAACACACATCCTAAAACTTGTCCGGATGCATTACAATAAACCACAAACTCCTTCTACATATTAGGTATCACTAGTATAGGTGCACTGGTTGACCTCTTCTTCAGTTCGGTGAAGCTCACAATACACTCGGGTGTCCATTTGAAAGCAACTCCTTTCTCGAGCAGCTTGGTTAGTGGCCAAGAGATCTTTGAAAATCCCTTGATAAACTGATGATAATAACCATCCATGCCCAAGAATCTTCGTACGTCATGCACACTCTCGAGTGTTTCCTATTTGAGGACATCTGCCACTTTATCTGGTTCTGCTGCTATACCTCCTTCTGATATGACATGACCCAAAAATGATACCTCATTTAGCCAGAACTCACACTTACTGAGTTTGGTGTATAACTGAAGTTGGTGAAGCTTCTGGAGAGCCATCTTAATGTGCTCCTCAAGCTCTTCTTTAGTCTTGGAGTAGATAAGTATATCATCGATGAACACCACTTCAAACTTATCCAAGTAATCCATGAATATTTTGTTCGTGAGGTACATAAAGTAGGAAGGAGCATTGGTCAACCCAAATGACATAACAGTGTACCCATAAATACCGTATCGATAGAGAAATGCAGTCTTGGGGATGTTTGAGGGTCGAATCTTCAACTAGTGGTAACCCGAGCGAAGATCAATCTTAGAGAAAACACATGCTCCTTGCAACTGATCAAACAAATCTTCAATCCTTGGTAGAGGGTACTTATTCTTGATGGTCACCGCATTCAAGGCACGATAATCCACACACAATCTCTTGGTGCCATCCTTCTTAGGTACAAATATAACTGGTGCTCCCCAAGGTGACGAGCTAGGACGAATATATCCTTTTCCTAATAACTCCTCAATATGGTCCATTAGCTCAGCTAGTTGATTAGCATCGATTCTATCAGGCCTCTTATATATTGGGGCCGTCCCATGCACTAACTCAATGATGAACTCAATCTCTCAATCAGGAGGCATACCTGGCAATTCATCTGGAAATACATCCGGAAACTCACTCACAACCCAGATGCCTTCTGTACTCTCGAGATAGTCTAGTTGAACAACTGCCTCTTACGTCTGATCTGGCATAAACTCCACTATGGTGCCATCCGGATGTGTGAGGCAAACTGTCCTAGTTGCACAATGGATCACTCCTTGGTTCTTTGTCAACCAATCCTTTCCCAGAATGATGTCTAGTCCTCGTGACTCCAACACTACTAGGTTGGCCCAAAAGACTACTCCCCTTATATTTATACTCACTTTACGACATGGATGCCTTGCTACCATCTCTCCTTCAGGAGAGATAATTATCAATGCTCGATTCAAGAATGCGACTACCATGTCATGCTTCTTCGTGAAATCTTTGGCTATGAATGAATGTGTAGCACCCGAATCAAAGAATACTGTGGTGGGTTTGGAATTAGAGGAAAACATAACGATCAACACAACTGGTGCTTCCTGTGCCTGCTCCAGTGTCACATCATTGACACGTCTAGGTGGGTTCTGCTGCTTCTTTGGACAATTGTTGGAGTAGTGTCCCATTTCTACACACTTGCAACACTGAACTGCAGCAGCATTGTTATGACCCTTATAACCTCCTGGTTGGTTCCGCTGTGGCTGTCCAATGGAACGGTTAGCTGGTGCTGCTGGCGAGGTGGTTGCATATGCTGGCGAGGGTATTGCACTGGTTGGCGTGGAGGTTGTGGTGGTTGGCGCATCTGCTGGTTGTATGGTGTAGGTGGCCTTTAGGTGGGGTTTGGGAACCTCTGTTCTGTGTAAGAGCTCATAGGACAACTCATAGGCGTTGTAGGCTGAGGGGCAAAGCGAGGGCACACACTACTACCAGAAGCATGCCCTTGAACCAATTTCCTTTTCCTTTCATCATCATATAACTCTTTCTTGGTCCTTTCCACTTCAAAATCCTTGTCAACCATCTTCTGGAAGCTGTTGTAATCACTGGAAGACATGGTAAACTTCAGCTCTTTGTCAAGCCCATTCTTGAAACAGATCTATTTCTTAGAATCAGTGTCCACATCTACTGTTGCATAGCGAGACAACTGTGTGAACATATTCAAGTAAGCTCACACACTCATACGGCCTTGCTTGAACATGAGAAACTACTCATATCTTGCCCGGACCTCTCCTTCAGACACGAAATGGTTGCGGAAGTTAGTCCTGAACTCATCCCAAGTGATATTCTCTAGGTTCTAATAGGCCTCAGTGATAGCTGTCCACCAATCGGCTGAAGGTCCCTGGAGTTGGTGAGAAGCTAGCAATACCTTCCTGCTTGCTTCACACTGAATAATTCTCAACTTGCTCCCAATTGTCCTCAGCCAATCGCCAGCATCCATTGACTCACTAGCCATGGCAAAGGTGGGTGGATGGGTGTTAAGAAAGTCTCTCAAAGAATACCTGGGTTGAAGGGGTGGTGGTGGCGGAGGGTTGTATGGTGGTGGTGGGGGTGGTGGTGGTGCTTGCTGCATATTGGTCACTAACTCGGTGAGATTGTTGAGCACTTGAGTCTGAATAGCCATCACTTGTTGCATCTGTTGTGCTGCTAGGACTCCTCGAGCACCTCTACCATTACATCATGGAAAACCTCCAAGTCCTTCATCGTGGGGTGGAACACCACGACCACATCCTCTGCCTCTACCAGCCATCTATATTGGAAATAACTAAAACTTTAGAGTAATAGACGAGATATAGTAGAATACACTATGGTAAAATGGTCCCAACTGCATGCATCAAGAATATATATATATATATATATATATATATATATATATATATATATATATATATATAATCCATTAATTAACTAGTGCGGATGTGGACAGGATGCCGAAGCATTCCACAACTTGCAAACAACACAATTGCAAGCTTTTGTACAAACGACGTGGATGTGGATCGGATGCCGAAGCATTCCACAACTCACATCACACACACACACAACAACAACAACAATGTAAACAACTAATACATAAAGACATATAACACGTCTCAAGACTAGGGTGGCATAGATACACGCTCCTACATACTACTGGTAGGTGTCCTGAGTCGCATAGCGGGGTAGGGAACCTACTCCCACTCATTCGGGTCCTCCTCCGAGTCCTCCTTTTTTGTCCTCCTCGGTGTCCTCCTTCGGTTCCTCCTCTAACGGTGCCCGCTCACTGCACCTGTCGGGCAAATCTGGAGTCCAAGGCTCACCGTCTGATGCGTAGCGGGGGGAGTCAGGGTCACTCGCACTAATCCTCCGGTAGCGCCGGGGAAGCTTCTCGTAACGGTCAGTGGGCTCTCTATAGTCCTGAAGCTCGTGCTGACAACGCTGGAGTCGTGAGGACAACTCCACAACGTTGTTGACGAGTCTCTCGCTCTGAGCAAGGTGCAGAGGTCCCTCGACCGCGCGTCCATTGAAGTCGGTTGTACCACTGGGGTGCTGAGGGGTCAACCCGTGCTCCGAGTACTGTAGCCGCAACCTGTGGGCATGGCTCCAGTACGTGGTAGCCTCCTATGTAGTGTCCTCCATGGAAGAACACTGGGAGCTCCTCCAGGTCAGCAAGCGCTAGCAGCAGCATCTACATATTCAATGAATTTGTGAGCAAGCGCTAGCAGTAGCTACATATTCAGATTCTGCCGTGGATTGTGCAACTGAATTTTGTTTTCTAGAAGACCAAGCAACAAGTGAATTACCAAGAAAATGACAAGCACTGGAAGTACTTTTCCTGTCAATCCTACAACCTCAAAAATCAGCATTTGAAAAAGCTTTTAAAGTAACGGTCGAGGAAGAAGGAAGAAAAATGCCAAATTCTTGAGTTTGATGTAAGTACCTGAGAATACTTTTCATGGCTTGATGATGTGAAGCACGTGGGGAAGCTTGAAATTGTGCACAAAGACAAATGTTGAATTGTATGTCCGGTCTTGATACCATGAGGTACAAAAGTGACCCGATCATGCTTCTATATTCTTTTTGATCCACGGGTTTAACATCTTCATTAAGTTCAAATGTCATTGTTGTTCCCATTGGTGTCCGAAGAGGCTTGCTTTTATCCATGTTGAAGCGCTTAAGAAGGTATTTTTTATACTTTGTTTGATGCACAAAAGTACCCTCCTTGGTTTGTCTGATTTGCAGCCCCAAAAAGTATGTGAGTTCTCCCGTCATACTCATATCAAATTTAATCATAGCTGAAAACTTGGACACAAGATCATGAGAAGGACAACCAATGATAATATCATGGACATGCACTTCAACGAATAGTGAGTCATTGCCATGCTTAAGCACAAAAAGAGTTGTATCAACCTTGCCCATGGTGAACCCCTTTTCAAGTATGAATGTTTTTAACCTATCACACCATGCTCTAGGGGCATGTTTCAGTCCGTTCAAGGCTTTGGATAGTTTGTAGACATGATTAGCAAAATCAGGATTTTTAAAACCTGGTGGTTGCTTGACATAAACCTCCTCATCTACATAGCCATTAAGAAAAGCACTTTTAACATCCATTTGTTCCAACTAATGTGTTACCCTGAGGTGGAGGTACAAGTTTCCAAAAATTATTTCTTTCAAAAATTTCTAATTCTTCTTGCATGACAATAATCCAAGTTTCATTAGTGAGTGCGTGTGATATATCTTTCGGTTCAAAAGGAGCAACAAAAGTAGAATGAGCATGAGAGTTTGGATTGCGAAACCTGGACCGTGTAAATCGTTTGTGCAAGCTTCCAATGATTTGCTGTGGAGGATGACTTTTGAAGACGCAAAAGGGAGTAGACACTTCACAAGCTCCTTCTACTTCATGTTTATCACAGATTGAAGAACTTGTGGTTTGAGGATGATCTGTAACAGCTGCAGTAGTTGTTGGTGCTGGTAGTGGTGCAAAATCAGCAGCGTGATTGTCAGTACCCTGGATACCAGGTACCCATTACTACCGTGATTAAAACTACGGAGTTCCACCTATTCGAGTTGAAGACTTCTGAAGGCTCCACGTGTCCCGTGACACTGGACCTGCTTCCCTCGTTTGGGTAGCTCTGACGCTGCCACATGTATCGCAGGCCGGGCCTGACTCCCTTCATTGGGAAGCTCCGGTCATGCCACGTGTCCAGTGGCCCCAGACCTAATCCCTAGGAGAGGGAAGCTCTGTTGCTACCACATGTTTAGTAGCTCTAGACCTATCTCCCCACAGAGGGAAGCTCTGTACCTGCCACGTGTCGAGCCTCCAAATCTGAGCCTGCAACGGGAAGACTGATGGATCTCCAACGGCACAAACATTCAAGAGGCTATTAAAACAACCGTTACAGGACCTGGTTATCACGTCATTAACGGTGAGCAATTAGAGGACTTCAATACCATTAACACTTTCATTAAGACTTGTTATTACATTGTTAGTCACCCATAACACTAGTAGATCGTGTATAGGGTGTTCAATACAGCTGGGGCCACATGTCGGGCCAGGCGAACCATATAACGGCTGATCCTTAGCATATAAAAGGGTTGCGTCACACAGTAAAAGACAAGTCCACTCAAGCTCACGCAAACACAGTAAAAAACTCGCCGCACATATTCTTAGATTCAATCAACAACCACCCCCGTGGAGTAGGGTATTACGCTCAGGCAGCCCGAACCACGTAAAAATCCTTATGTCACCATCTTGCTCTTAATCTTACACGCGCCCCGTCTAAATATGAACCTCCGAAGATTACATTTTAGTAGTATCGGGGGAAGTGTCTTAGTGCACACTTCGACATTTGGCGCGCCAGGTAAGGGGGCGCTATAGATTTCGAGATGGTGAATTTTGCCGCAGCATCGTCCGACGACCATGTTGGACTGTCTGATGGGGGGAATCCCTCCAATGTGCAACAGCCAGCTGGCGCTGTTGTCCCGACGGGTGTCATTCGCCCGCCATACCTCCTGCTGGTCCGGCAGCCAACGCTGGACATCAAGATGGAGAGTTTGCATTGATCACAGCATCAACAAACAATCCGGAGAACGTGCTAAATGCGGCGTGTACTTTTCTACAGCGTCCTCTTGTGCCAGAAGCTCCTCCGGTAGCAATGGAACAACGGCGAGCTGATGTGGAGCATTTGGTTGCAGCCACAGCTAATGCCATTAGCATTCAAGGTCCACCCCATGCAGGGCAGGTGCCTTCTAAGCACAGGACCTTGTTTGGTAGACTTGGTCCTCAGACGTCGCAGCACAGGAGACGTGCGCCCTCCCAGCAAGTGATGTCACTGCCCTCTGGGGCACGCCGAACCCACACGCCGTCGAGAGTTCCGACCCAAGATCTACGTTTGGAGCTCGATGGACGCTACATGATGCATGACAACCGCGTTCACATGGAGCGGGCTTGCGAGAGGCGAGCTTCACATGAAAACCCTTCTCCTTTGGGAGTAGGGGGCGGCTGTTCAGCCCTGTCCATGCATCTTCGCATGATCGAATGGCCTCCAAAGTTCCGGCCTCATCTGTGAGAGAAGTAAGACGGGACTGTCAACTGTGACACCCGTTTCCAAAAATGAACTAAGTGTAGTATATGTGTGCCCAGGACGTTGAACACACATACACAAGTGCATCACAAACGATATACAAACAATTACCACTGAACAAGATTAATTAACCACTTTCATTGCACAATTCATATTAGCCTCAAATACAAACTCTAATGAATACTAATGACAAGTTCAAACTAATGCAGCAGAAATAATCTAATTAAGCAACTATGCAACTAAGCAAACTAAGCAATAGGGTGCATATATATATATATATATATATATATATATATATATATATATATGCAGCTCCAATCAACACCACAGGCAAGCTGGCGGCAGACACGGCCTAGAACTCCGCGTTATCATCGTTATACACCCAAATCTGACCTGCAACTATTGGGGGATTGCAAGAGTGAGTACATGTCGTACTCAGCAAGTGTGGAAAGTATGACATATAGCTAATACAAGTAACGAATATAATAAAGACTGAGTGCTGAAAAGTACATTAAAACATTTGAAAAGCAATGTATTATATTTATGTGAAATTAACCCATCATAAACCATGTAGTTACCATGATACCAGTCCATAATTCATTACCATCATCCATATTCTAGATTTCTCATTACCAATAACCATAATCAATACCAGAATTTAATCCATAACCAGCCATAACCATATTACCAACCATAACCATCCCAAAAACCATCCAAATACTATGTTTCCTCCGATCATGGAAGTTGTACAGGTGCTCATAACCGGGAGCACGACGATCATGATAGTTTCATTATACTTTGCAGATTTTGTACCGCTTTACCCACGTGTTTAAGATTTCATCACCTTTCGGTGACTAAGAACCTCCGTTATGCCGTGACCGGTCGGTCACATTACACACTTAAGTCGGTGTGTGGCCAAGAGATCACAAAATAGCCTTTACAAAGGGATTGCTAGCCTATTTAGACCCCACTGAGGTTTCACCAGTGGTGATGCCTCCAACTGAGCACATCTTCAACCAAGGGCCCTCTCTTGAGCCATTCGGATCCCAGGGTAGTCCCATCAATCTTCAACAAACCCAATCCGACTACCCCTTTCCCGAGAATTTTTAATGGTCCAAATAGCACTGGAAAAACCCTAATTAACCAGCTACGCCGCACCTATACTTGGCCTTGTGGTGGCACTGTTGTCCTAGCTTATTCTC